>WTXK01000063.1:0-178614 GCA_025769895.1 Lactarius psammicola | reverse complement strand
CGGGGGGAATTGGTTTAAACTTGGAGACCGTCCAACAGAAGGGTCAGAACGAGCGAACATTGAGCGGTTCTGTTTTGATTATTGTACCCCTGCAATTGCAACCGGAGGGGAGCCTGGCGCTTACCTGGCGCTTGTCATGGGGTTACCACATTTGTCCGATACACGATGTGGAGGCCAGCTAGTGGCCCAGTCACAGTCAGCCAATTCGTAGCACATAGTCCCAGACACAGATAACCTGACGTACACCGCGGCAACTGCATGGCACTAATGCGGCACTGGTCATGGGGTTCCCACCCCTATACAGTTACGGCCCGTGTGGAGGCCAACTCGTGGCCAGCCGATAGCAAACTACCTCAACGGGCAAACCAGTTACTATAACTTCCTTACATGTCACCTGACTTATCACGTGACATTATTCACAAGTCCATATGAAAGTTGATAACGTGATGTCTTCTTGGCACCTTCCTTTCTGGGAGCGCGCCTAGTGTCCAACAAGAACGTTAGTTACTGGTTCAGAGATGGTATTGTTGTAGTCTTTGCAATCCCAACCCCTCCTATAGACGCACCTCACAAGACTCGAGGAGAATTTCAACGAAGAAACGCCGTTTCTTCAAAATGACGATACCCAACAGAAACCGATGCCAACGCCGCTGCCTAGAACCCAGATCGTGATTCTCTTCTCAGTATGGATCGCTGATTCAGTTGTGTCCCACTCCATAGGCCCTTTTTTCAATCAGGTGTAGTCTTAGCCCCACTCTATGAAACGTACAAGGACCTAAAGTATTTAACGTGATCTACTTAAGCTTATCCAAGAGCTTCCAATCGTTGGCGGCGATGGGAGAAGGGTGGGGTACTATACAGGAATCATAGTATGCTTCATTTGTTTTATTATCATTCAGAGGAGCTCGTGCTAAACAGTATCGTAGGTGTCTTTGCATCAAGCCGCTCAGGTTATCACCACGTTCCACTGGAACCGCCTATCCGACCATGTTGGTCGCAAGCCCGTCCTTTTATCATGCCTTGCTGGCACAATTATTTCGACCATCATATTTGGTCTCTCCCGCTCGTTCTGGATGCTTGCCCTCAGGTAATTTCCTTTCTGATCTTCGGGGGGGATGGTCTACAAACTTGAAGAGCGTAGCCGCTTCTTGCACGGCGCGCTGAAAGGGAACATAGGTGTCCTGAAAAGCCTGATGGCAGAACTCACGGACGAAACTAACGTAGCGCAGGGATTTTCGATGCTGCCAGCGGCTAGGGCGCTAGGCTACATTATTGGGTTTGGCACTCGCCGCCACCTTCGTTCGCTAATACTGTTTCTTGGATGTGTAGTCCTCTTATTGGTGGTATCTTATCCCGACCGCAGGATCGTTGGCCAAATCTATTCTCCCACCTTCTGGTCCGAATACCCCTACTTTCTGCCATGCTTAGCGGTCTCTGCCTTTGCGTGCCTACCTTCCGCTATTACTGCGATGTATTTGGAAGAGGTTCGTTCCCCGCTTTTGAGGAGAAGAGTCGGATGACACGTCACACAGACAGTGGAATTCAACCGTTCGGTGATGCTCCAGTATAATGCGCATATACCTCAACAAGGAGGATCAAGTGACACTCTGGACACATCGCCGTCAAGGAGGGGCAAGGACGAGCCTCCACCTCTGCGTTGTGTGATTACAAAGCCGGTCATGATCTCAATCGCTATCTTTGCGACTATAGCTATCCTCGACAGTGCAGCGACTTCACTCATTCCGCTGGTCTGGTCGACGCCGATCGAGTTTGGAGGGCTCGACCTAAGTCCGGCATCTATAGGATTGTGGATGTCCGGGTACGGGTGGATGAACGGCATTTCTCAACTCGCCTTCTTCCCGCGCGCCGTGAGACGCTTGGGCCCGCGGCGCGTCTTCGTTCTCAGCGTAGCCGCATGCGCCATGATTTACCCCATGTTCCCGTTCGAGGACCTCGCCTTGCGCCGTGCCGCCGGCGGATCAAAAATGACTGTATGGGTCCTCGTGGCATTGCAGCTGTTTTCTTTGAGTGTCTCCAGAATGGGATTCAGTAAGTCTTTGGCGGCACTCTTGGGTTATGCGCTGGGGTCGAAGATCGGATTTTTTCGTTTAGGCGCTGCGTCCATATACGTAACTTTAGCCGCACCCAGCAAGCGGTTGCTAGGTGCTACGAATGGCCTTGCGCATACGGTGGCGTCGGTCCAGGGTAGGGTACAATCGTACCGGCTGCTACGGACTGGCTCTGCGTTCTCCGCCGCGAATGATGTCCAGGGTGGAAACTTTGTTTATGTCGTGCTCGTTAGCTGGGTGTGCATCGGGTTGTCCGTCGCTGCACAGCTTCCGAGGGGTGCGTGGAACCATAGAGCCTGATAGGTTCCCTGAAATAAGGACTAAGGACTGTCTACATGTACGATTTAGTAGAGTTATTCAGATGTCAAGTAACGGTGAGTTCTGTCGCCGTTATCTGGAGCAACTCAAGGTAAAGGATCAATTTTCTGGAACCCCACGTTCGTGGTGTCGCCTTATGGGTGTTTGTCATCAAGGTGCCGATAAGTACCTCACGCATTTGGTCGTTCCCATCGACAAGTCGGGTGGGTCACGCCCTGCGCTTCTGTACACCTACGGAGCAGAGGTTATGTAAATACAAATTGGACATTAGCGCGAGTGAACAGAGCTGCTGGAGTCCGTGCATCAATCACTAGGTCCGAAAGCCCACTCCGGACCATTGGATTTCTGCTGGTCCTGGTATAATTGTGAAAAACCCAAACTACTGGCCCATTATTGCGTTATTCCGCACGGTGCCGATACGCAAAAAAAAAACGAACATGTCAAGAGACAGCCCGAGCCGAAGATAGCAAAGATATCGAACGCCCCGACTTCACTCGAGATCGTCGAGAATCCGTGATCCTATTAATACACTCGACGTATCGTTACACTACCGATAAATGATCAACACCTTGCCAAAGTCGCCATCGCCTGAACCTCCTCCAACAGCAACCAGCCAGCGTTCCAACGCTGGCCATCCGACTTCGAACTGGCAGCACAACTCATCTGCGTGATGCTCGCCGTCGAGCAGCGGTACCAGCGCAGCCGGATATGCCAAAGGCTGCGAGGCCAGAACAGGCGCGGGCGCCGCCATGCCCCCATTCGTCTGGGTTTTCATTGCAGGGGAAGATGGCGAGCGCGAGAGTCTCGGACGCACGACATGCTGCAGACGGGGCTCGGTCGCTGGCGCCGCCAATGCCTGCGCGATCTCGAACAGAGACGCAGGCATGGCGGTCGAATGGCGCCGGAGCTCGCGCGGGCGAACGGTCTGCGGGCTGCTCGGCGGACCGGCTGCCCGTGAGCGCAGCGTTCCGAGTGACGCCTCGGCGGCGTGAGGCGGAATTGAGACGGTGCCGCTTGTCGAGTGGGTGCTTACGGTTGCGGATGAAGGTAGCGCATCCGACGTGCGCCGTTTAATGCGCATGGACGACGAAGACGTGAGTGGGGGTACCGTCAGGCTGCTGGCTCGCTTGCGGCCGCCGATAGGCGATGGTGGTAGTGTGGTGGTAGTTTTTGCCTCGGTGGTCTGTGCCTCGTCTGCGATGAGGATCGGCCAGCGGTGTACGCGGCGTAAGAAACCCTGCCGCAAAATGTGAGTCATGGGTTGCGTGCGGAGAGAGATAGATACGTGCCTTGATGACGCCGAAACTGGCAAATCTCCGGACATCGACCCCGATACTGCGGACGTCGTGGTCCTGCATCCATTCGAAGACCGTCGTTCCCGGTCTCATGCGCGAGTATAAGTGAAGGAGCTTGGGCCAATCCGGGATGGCCCTTCCTAGATCACGAGAGGTGTTAGTTAGTCTAGCACGGCAGGCAAGAGAGAGGTCATTCCCCGTACCCTCCTTGATAACATATGGGCCACATTCATCTTTCACGTGTGCCTCGTCGGCAAGCCACTGGACACTTTTGCGGAGCGTGTACATGTTCGAATACTGAAATATATCGACGGTCATAATGACCTGATAATACCTAGACATGACATTGATCCATTGCTGAGGCAAGTGAGAGGCGGGTTTTCCTTACAACAAATGTGAGATTGCCTGGCGCGTCAAATGGATGTCACACCCAGCAAGGTGAGCGATTCGTGCGACGTGGTTAGTGCCGTCGATATATTGACAGACCTAAAATGTTGTTCGGGACGAATACACGGGCAACGATTGGGTGCAGGCAAGCGCACCTTTGCCATGGTCAGATCCCAGTTTTGCTCGATGACGTTGTCAAAGTTGATAAGAGCCACGGGTACCATCCAATCTTTGACTGGAGGTGGGTTTGGGTAGAACGGGAATATCTTCAGCTCTATAGTGTTGAAATTGTCTATTGGGATAGACGTCTCCGAATAGGAGTTCAAATCTTCGTAGAGCTGCTCCAAGATGGCATGGATCTTGAAAGATGTTTCTGAGGACGAGAGAAACGACGACTCTTCCTTCGTAATTCAGTATATACTTGCTGAAGAGACAAAATAGGCGCAAGCTCACCTCGCACGCGGTCAGGACGCGGTTCACCTTTCGCACTATGGGCTCATAACAGCTCAGATCCGCCGAGGCATCGAAAACAAAGCAAACGTTGAAACGGAAGTAGTTTCGCTGATACTTTCCCATGAGTTCGACCGGAAACCCGAGTACTTTGTAATTCCCCGCAGTGCAAGTTACGAGCCGTCCGCAGAGGGGGCTCTGAGCTATGATGTACTTGGAAACATCTTCAAAGTTGAAGAGGGTGCGGAGGGCTGAGGAGAGTGTGCTCTTCTGAGGGGAGACCTTGACACGGGACTCGGGTCGCTCAGGTGGTATGAATGCGATACGACTGGATGCGCGCGAGCTGCCTGAAGGGACGGGCGACGCTGCACCGGAGATCGGTCCTCCACTAGACGTGATCAAGCCTTCGGGGACTTGATACGCGATTTCTGTGCCCCTTTTCTCGTCAAATCGAGCGTAGAATACAGACCTAAGTCGAGGGAGAAACGAGTTACCATCGCCGGCCATACGAAGCAACCGGCGACCGCGCCGTGGGATTACGAGTTGCGTTGGTGGACACCTTTCGCTTATGACGACTCAGCATGGCTTTCATGCCCTCCCACTCCCATTAGCTCAACTATCCCTTGCGGCGGTACTCAAGTGTGGCCAGTCTTTCCGCTGGTCCATATACCCTCTGAACGCCACCCTGCCTTCGGATCCTTCCCACGAGTACCGACTATGCCTGCACGATCGTATCGTATGCCTCCGTCAATCCCCAGATACCCTCTTCTACCGCTCTGTCTTTCCAGACACCTCCGTACCTCCTGAGGTCGCGTCTACGCGAGATGCTGAAACGTTGCTGTGGCTCAAAGACTACTTCCAACTGGACGTGGATCTCATGAAGCTGTACTGCGAATGGGCTGAGCGTGACCCCGTTTTTGCCAAATTGAGGACGCGGTTTGAGGGAATACGAATGCTTCGACAGGACCCATGGGAGAACCTCATCTCGTACGCCCCTATAGCTGCCCTTAGCGCATTGCACTCACATCCTGTCCGTTCAGATTTATATGCTCTTCGAACAACAACATTGCCCGGATCACAAAGATGGTGAAATCACTCTGCACTCAGTATTCTCCCCCTCTCTTGTCGATTCCACCCCCCAAGCCGACGATTGCGACTGGACTACTTACGCCGTCTGATTCAAACGAGTCGTGTCCTTCGTCTGCACTTGCAACACCGGAGCCGGAGCTGGAGAGCTTTCACCCGTTCCCTCCACCGTCACGGCTCTCAACGCCTGATGTTGCTACGACACTCCGCTCTCTTGGTTTTGGGTACCGTGCCGATTTTATCCAGAAGACCGCGAAGATGCTCGTGGAAGCGCATGGTAACTGCGAGCCATCTGACAAAGGGAAGGAAGGCCCTGAAAAGTGGCTTAATACCCTCCGCAGTATGAGCACCGCGGACGCTCGGGAAGGGCTGTTGAAGCTGATGGGCGTCGGCCGAAAAGTCGCAGACTGCATTCTGCTGATGAGCCTCGACAAGGTTAGGAAACTTAAACGATGAACGACTTTTTCTACGGTCCTAATTACTTGGCCAGGCCGAGGTGATTCCTGTTGACACGCACGTTCACCAGATTGCAATTAAGCACTACGGGTTCCGCGGTGTGTCTGGGACCAAGCAGGCGATGTCTCCCAAGTTGTATGAGGCGATAAGTGAGAAGTTCCACGGCGTATGGGGGGACCATGCCGGTTGGGCACATTCGGTGAGCTTCTCGTTTCGCTCAAAAGAAGTGAACTGACTCCTTATCTTTTAGGTATTATTCACTGCCGATCTGAAGGCATTCTCAAATTATGGTCTCCTCACTCCCGAACCTTCGCCAAAAAAACAAGATGCATCCATATACCGAGCTGCAGGGGACTTTTCCTCAGCTCGAGTTCATTCAGCACGCAAGCGAATTGCGAAGCAAGTCCAGATTCAGGACGCCCCTAAATTAGAAGAGGGCCTGCGCCGCCCAGATGATGATAGCCCTACGGAGGCGAGCAGTCTAGCCGAACGTGTGAAGAAAAGACGACGGGTTTCACAGGCACCAAGATAGCGGGCTGGTGACTCATTACAAGTGGAGTATCCGTGAGGGTGTTGAGGCCCTGTCATACACGGGTGTCTAGATGCAAGCCAGATGGTACCGTTCCGAACGAATGAGGTTGCCGCGTTGAACTTGAGTACGTTTCAAGTTCCCGATAGTGTGACTGGTGGCCTGAGATAAAGCACCAAATACGCAGGCCGCCTGAAGGTGAGAATGCAGAAGGTGCCGGTTCGGGTAGCCGCGGCCCGCGGGTATACAGTCAGACAGATGAGTTGATCGGCGATAAGATTTAACCTGGCAAAGATCGTCTTGTGGGTCCAGTTGATGTTGATTACGAGGAAAGCGGGTCTGAGGGACCACGAGAAATCAACGCTGATGACACGAGCGAGGGGCCAGTGTCGATCGAAAAAGTGCAATGTTTGAAGTGTAGATTGCCAGTGAGAGCATACGTTTATCGATGATGTACATCACGGACAGATTTGTGCCTTGCCGCGCGTCTTTTCCCACATATCCTTGACATCAGTTCCCATCCTCTCCAGACCAGCATGGCTTCCGACAAAGCCAAAGAACCAGAAAATGCCGGGCCTCGGAAGAGCAACCCATAGCTCATGAGGCCGAGCCCGACGTGGGTTCCGAGTCCGAGTCCGAGTCTGAAGCCGAAGTCCCAGTAGCTGCCTCCGCCGAGTCTGGTCCATCGCGTCCGTCTAAGAAGAAGAAGAAGAAACGTTCAAAGATCTCGCGCGCCATTTCTGCGCTCAAAGGTGATGCCGTGCCCCAGGCTGTCGTCGATCGAGTAGTCGCGAAAGTCAAGGAGGAGCACGGAGAGGATTCCCCTGCTGCGGACGAAGATGCCGTGCGCCAGCTGCTTAAACAACTCAAGCTGAGGGATGTGGCCGAAGGGAAGGCTGGATTAGGGGGAAAGCACAAGAAGGACGCTGGGGACCATAAAGTACGATCTTGCATCAGATTTGCTCGAAATAATTTCTGAGCTCGATGGCTTTAGTTCTGGGCGACGCAGCCCGTCCCTCACTATGGTGCATCGTGTCCATACTGTCCATACCAACACTCAGCCGTTCATACCTGGCCAGGTGACAGTGCCCCCGAAGAAGACGGGTATATCGAGCCATCTAAGCCCAGAGAAGAGGTCAGGCAAGACCCGTACCCACTGCCAAAGGATTTCGAGTGGAGTATTCTCGACATAACTGAACCTGTACAGGTTAGGGATGCGCCAATCACATACCCGCTGCTAAGCCTCCTCACTTTTCTTGCCGCAGATCAAAGAGGTGTATGAACTCCTATCAGCGAACTACGTTGAAGACGACCAAGCTGCTTTCCGATTCCAATATTCAGCTGAGTTCTTGGAGTGGTATGCCTCGAGTTTTCATCCAGATGCATCATCACCGTTTAACTTTTGTTTGTTTGTTTTTACTCTGTAGGGCTTTGAAACCCCCAGGATGGCACAAGGAATGGCATATCGGTGTTCGTGTTTCGTCCAACAGAAAGCTGGTTGCCTTCATCTCTGGCGTTCCTGCCCATATTCCGCGTTCGCAAGAAGTGGGACTTCTGCACCATCTTCACCCCGTCATTGCTCACATGTTTGCAGAGATCTGAGTGCAGTTGAGATAAACTATCTCTGTGTGCACAAGAAATTACGCTCCAAGCGTCTCGCACCAGTGCTTATCAAGGAGATTACCCGGCAATGTCACCTCAAGGGCGTCTTCCAAGCCATTTACACTGCAGGAATCGTGATCCCTACGCCCATCTCCACGTGCAGGTACTACCATCGCACATTGAACGTGCCCAAGCTGGTCGACATCAAGTTCACGTACGTGCCCCGCGACATGACCATCGCCCGAATGATCCGGCAGTCCAAAGTTCCTTCGACTCCACTCCTCTCGCGTTCTGGCCTCAGGGAGATGGAAGTGAGGGATGTATCAGCGGTCGCAGAGTTGTACCGGAGGTATATGGAACGCTTCGATATGGCCCCATTGCTTGAGGAAGAGGATATACGGCACCAGTTTCTCAGTGGGCGCGGCACTGGGGAGAGAGAGGCATCAACGGGACGGCGTCCGGCCCAAGTTGTGTGGACATATGTTGTCGAGGTACGGTCCTCTAGTACTTTATTGTCTCCTTCCGCTCAATGTTGCCGCCTCTCTAGAACCCAGAAACGCACGTCGATCACGGACTTCTTCTCATTCTATACGTTGCCCTCCACCATCGTGGCGCATCCGCGGCATTCACTCCTGCAGGCTGCCTATCTCTATTACTACGCGTCCGACACCGCTTTTGAAGAGAAGGCGGATGACCTTGGGCTCCTAAAGCGTCGATTGACGGAACTTGTCGGTGACGCGAATTATTTGGCAGACCAGGCGAAGTTTGACGTCTTCAATGCACTCACGCTGATGGACAACCCGCTGTTCTTGCAAGAGCTCAAGGTGAGGGGTTTCATGGCTCATGACGGCATTCGTTCCTCGATGACTCACAACTCGACTCAACTCACACAGTTCGGATCAGGTGATGGCTTGCTCAACTTCTATCTTTATAACTGGCGTTCGAAGACCCTCGCTGGGATGAATCCCACGGAGGATAGAACTGCGGGGAGAGGCGTCGGAGTGGTCATGCTTTAGCTGAATAAATACCTTTGGGAGTGGGGCGTCTTTTTTGCCTCACGTGAGAACGTTCAGTGTACGTGAGTGCGGGCAAGGCAGGTAGGAGGTGTATGCACGATAAAGGATACAATAGGCTACTATAGTAGTCTGTTTAAGTGTTTCGGTTGAGTTCGTTATGGGAGTTTACTTGTATGATCGGGAACCTCGACGTCGTCCAACCGGATTTAGCGCATCCGAGGCACAAGCTCGTTTCTCCTGCGGAGAGAACTCATGGAACGACATGGACGATATCGAAATTCTGCAAAGACTGAAAAAAAAAAACATAAACTGCCACCGAACCAGTGACAATGGTCGGTTGTCGTGTGCCGGTCTCTAGTATTATGATCCGAGCTGAGTTGGGGCAAAGATGGGCGTATGTTGGAGAATGGTCTCAGAACTCAGTGTCTCGGGCATCTCTGCGGATTCCGCATAGCTTAAATTCAGGTCCAATCGAGGCTCTTTCGATTTCACGGTTCAGAGACAGCTTGTTGATGGCTGACGCAGCACTGATGGACCCATAGAAGTGATATGTCAATAGACGAAGCCCAAAACGGCCGTGGGATCTTGCGTGGGATCATTCGGAATGCCACAGCGCAGTGTTGGCCTGACTGCAGTCTGACTGAGTCATGCGCTGACTCGCGTCAGCCGACTATATTTTAGTCATTTAGTCCGACCTTAGTCAAGGGTTCGTGGGAAGTTCCCCAAAAGAGTGCGTCGTGCCAGCACAGGGTAACGTTCAACCCGGATGTATCCGTCTCTCCGGCACCTTCCGGATTGGGCAACATTTCGTAAACCCTGCACCGTAGATTGGACGATCTTATCTTATCTATTCTCACGGTTTATCTGCTGACTTAGTCAAATAGTCAGTCAGGTTTGCGTGACTTGCCTGACTTGACTCTCGTGACCCGGGGTCAGCCTGACTGGCCCAACACTGCCACAGCGTGGGCCGATGTTTTGTTACCCAGACGCCCTAACCGTACTCTCACTTTAACTCCCAGAATATTCTTCTATCCGGTATGGCCGCAGCACAAGATGTCTTGAATCCGTGCGTAGATCGCCATTAAGCCGTGACTTGCTTGATAGTGACCCACTACTCTAGTCTGGGCCCCTCAGCATCGCAAGACGTAGGAAGAGGGTGCGTCAATCTCTTCTTTTGTATATCGGCGCTCAGTCAAGAACCGTCCTTGGACAGCATTCAAATTGCCGAATCGCAGGGAAGCCGATCCCAGCTACGTGTCGAGGTGACCGGTATGTACATAAGTCACGGTCCTAACTCGTTGATGTCTCGACAAGTATTTGACGTCTTAGTCCTTCGAGCGTGCAATGTTCCCTACATCAAGAAACAGTTTGGCCTGAAGAGGCGATTCTTCGTCACTGTAGTCAATCATGCGACAATGAAAAAGACGCAAAGCGTTCAGATTGATGGACAAACAGTTCGATGGAACCAGACGCTTGGGGCCTTGTAGGGCTTTCCTTTTGCGATCTTATGTCTTGATTGAAAGTTTTGTTCAGTTTCACACAACGATCTTCACATCTCATACTGTGTCTATATGAGAAGCGGTTCACACACCGTGATGTCGTCATCGCGACCCACGAAATACCGATTCCCGTCGAATCGCAAAATGGTTTGTCCTTTATTAGAATCCCTGTTCATTCGACTATTGAATACCTTACATGTAGATGTACCTTTTACCCTGAGTAATGACGACGGGGGAGCTGGACAGTCGATGCAACCGATCACGCTTTACTTAACGATCACTGTGTCAGCGAGCGTGGCCTCTCCGATCTTGCCCAACAACCCCCCCAAAATATCGATCGAAGGAGACAACTCTCCCGCTGAAGAAGCTACAATGCCCTCGATGTCACCAGACTCCGGACCCATCCAACCCACCGCCGTTGAACCTCTTTCACCCCCGCGCGATCACTTTCCCGCTGAGATTGACGTTCCTACGTCACATGGGGGGGCAGAGGTTTCGCCTGTCGAGGATCCTCTCATAGCTCTCCATCGCGCTGACGAAGCCATTAAGTCTATTGACCGATCGGGTACATGGGAAATAGTCGTCGGGAGGATCATGTGGGTGATGGATACGTTGAGCCCAATTGCAGAAGTGCGTGTGATGTCATTTTGTTTGTCCTTCACTGAGCCTGCCTTCGCTCTCAGCTTTCCCCGTATGCGAAGATGGCTTGCGGTCTGCTTTTAGCGCTCCCCAAGGTAATCTGTTTGCCCCATTGTCGGAGCAAAACACTCATGCTGTGTTCATCTTGATTGTAGACACTCTTAGAACAGTATCAGCGCGACGTCAACGTCCGAACCCTCCTCGAAGGCATGCACGATGCGTTTGATTTCGCACAGCACGAAGACACTTTGAAATCCATCAAGCCCGAGTCGAAGCAGGCTCAAATCCTTACTCTTATGCTGCAGGACGTCTGTAATTGCTGTGACTTTATCCAATCATATACAAAGGACTCGCAATTTTGTACGTCGTCTTCACCTACTTCATCGGCCAGCGTAAACGTGCAACTTTTAGGGAAGCGGACGTTGAAGAATATGGGTGGCGGGGTTGAGAAAGCAATTGAGAACTTGTCCTCCGCCCTTGTCGAACACCGAAGGATATTCTTGGACCAGGCCACTATCGCTACAGAGATAACTGCGTTCCAAATTCTGGATGACGTCGGAATTATTTCAGCCAAGGTGGATTGGATATCTACTCAGCTTCAGTGGGTATCGAGCCAAGTTCCGGACATCGGTACGTAGTCTCGATGGCTTCTCAGTTTGTGGGTTATTGATCTGATAATCTTAATAGAACTAGATGCAAAAATCAGAGAAATCCCCTACGGGACGGGCTCGCGATTCACACCCGACAAGGGCTGTCTTACGGGAACACGCATGGCCTTCCTGGACTTCATCGTCAATTGGGTGAATAATCCTGCTTCCGGACGTAGTCTCATTCTTTTCGGGCAAGCAGGCACAGGAAAGTCATCAATCGCGCATGAGATCGCACGTCGCTTCGATAAGATACACCGTCTTACGTCATCGTTTATATTTTTGCGGAAGGAACAACCCAAACCCTATCACCTCTTCACGACTCTTGCTCGCGATCTCTCCGACCGCTATCCTTCGTTTAAAGTCGCGCTTGGAAGGGCCGTAAAGGATAACTCTTCTCTTCGAATTGGAACCCGCGACTATCGTACCCTGTTTGAATCCCTCATCCTGGAACCGCTTAAGGGCCTACACATCGTCGGTCCTATTCTTGTCGTGATCGATGCCTTGGACGAGAGTGGAGATGTAACCGGTGGAGATGGCTTACACGCATTTCTTGTTAAGGCCCTCTCTAAACTGCCATCAAATTTCCGCGTACTCATCACCTCGCGACCTGAGCATGACATCGAGTCCGCATTCGTTGGAGACAAGTCAGCCGGCATAAAAATCAAATACATGAAAGATCCTGAGCTGGCTGCTACGACACATGAGGATATTCTAATGTTTCTTCAGAAGAAGCTCCCTTCAGATGAATATAGAAAATATGGCGACACACTGGCAATAAGGGCAGAGGGATTATTTCAGTGGGCAGCGGTCGCATGTGGATACATTTCGAACCCTCCCGATTTCTTTGGTTTCAGCAAGAAGAAGTGTATAGAGCATCTTTTGAAACTCACCGCAGATCGCCATAGACAAGATCCTATGGACGAGTTATACAAAGAAGTCCTCGAAGGATATTTTACACACCAAGATTCACGGATACTCTTTCGCTCTGTCGTGGGGCAGCTCATTGCCTCGATTGAACCCCTCACTATTCATTCTCTGACCACTCTGCGACGACATGCCTCCTACAAGGACGGTGATGACGGTGATGCCGTTGTTACAATGCTCCGTCGCCTCGGCTCTTTGTTGAGTAATGTCAACTCATCCAATGAAAGCCTTCCCATCGTTCCTCTCCACACGTCATTCCGGGATTTCCTCGCAAATAAAGAGAAGAGCGGTGACTTTTGCGTTAGCATTTGTGATGCACACCACCAATTGGCGCATTCCTGTCTCGGTCTACTGCTCAACGATCTCAAATTCAACATCTGCGGTCTTGAGTCATCACATCTTGCCAACAAAGACGTCGATGACCTTAACTCGCGTATTGATAAGAACATCTCACCTGCCCTGTTGTATTCCTGTCGTTTCTGGGACGATCATTTGGAACATATTGATTTCGAAACGGATTTGATTGGAAAACTTCAAACCTTCTTTGAGAAAAAATTCCTCTTTTGGCTGGAAGCCCTCAGCCTGACGAGTGACATGCGTCTTGCTTCGCGAGCGGTCTCTACTGTGAATGTCTGGTTAGCTTCGGGTCAAAGTGTGAGTATAATTGTTGATTCGATGAGGAAGGCGAATAATTAATGGCTACCATCGCGACAGGTTTCTCAGACAGAGCTGAAGAAATTGAGGTGGTTCGTCAATGATGCATCTGCGTTTGTGCGGTATTTCGGGATGGCCATGGCAAAAAGTGCTCCACATGTGTATCTTTCTGCTCTACCGTTTGCGCCAACTCGTTCTGTTGTCTCTGCACATTATTCCAGCTCATTTTCTCGAATGCTGCACGTGGAACGTGGGAGATTGACTGATTGGCCATCATCGGAGATGGTGATCTCAAATGTCGGGCATGACGTCGGGTACTTCTACTCGGTCCATTCCATTGCACTCTCACCAGATGGCCAGCGCATCGTTTCAGGCTCATTCGATCAAACAATTCGTGTGTGGAACGCCACGACGGGAGAGACGATGGCTGACCCGTTTATTGGACACACGGGTCCGGTCTTCTCCGTGGCATTCTCGCCAGATGGCCAGCGCATCGTCTCAGGCTCCTTCGATCGAACAATCCGTGTGTGGAACGCCATGACAGGAGAGACAGTGGCGGGCCCAATTAGTGGACACTCGGATATGGTCATGTCTGTGGCATTCTCTCCAGATGACCAGCGCATTGTCTCAGGCTCGCTTGACGGGACAATTCGTGTGTGGAACGCCACGACGGGAGAGATGGCGGCAGGTCCATTCACTGGACGCACGGATCCGGTGATGTATGCGGCATTCTCGCCAGATGGCTGGCGCACCGTCTCAGGCTCGGACGATCGAACAATTCCTGTGTGGAACGCCACAACGGGAGAGACGCCGGGCTTATTAACTGAATTCACTGGTCCAGATTTTGTCTCGTCCGTGGCATTCTCGCCAGATGGCCAGCGCATCGTCTCGGGCTCTTCCGATCGGAAAATTCGTGTGTGGAACGCCACGACGGGAGAGATGGTAGTAGGCCCATTTACTGGACACGCGAAATCGGTCTCCTCTGTAGTATTCTCGCCAGATGGTCAGCGCATCGTCTCAGGCTCACACGATGGAACAATTCGTGTGTGGAACGCCGCGACGGGAGAGATGGCGGCAGGCCCATTCACTGGACACAGAGATTCGGTCTCGTCTGTGGCATTCTCGCCGGATGGCCAGCGCATTGTCTCAGGCTCGACCGATCAAACAATTCGTGTGTGGGATGCCACAACGGGAAAGACGGCGGCGGGCCCATTTACTGGACACACGTCCTCGGTCCCGGCTGTGGCATTCTCGCCAGATGGCCTTCGCGTCGTCTCAGGCTCTCCCGATGGGACAATACGCGTGTGGAACGCCACGACGGGAGGGGCATCAGTAGGCCCATCTACTGGACGCAGGGGTCCGGTGATATCTGTGGCATACTCGTCAGATGGCCAGCACATCGTCTCAGGCTCTTCCGATGGGACAATTCGTGTGTGGAACGCCACGACGGGAAAGTTGGCGGCATACCCATTTATTGGGCACACGGATGCGGTCTTGTCTGTGGCATTCTCGCCAGATGGCCAGCGCATCGTCTCAGGCTCGGGCGATGGGACATTTCGTGTGTGGAATTCCGCGACAGGAGAGTCGGTGGCGGGCCCATTTACTGGAAACACCGACACGGGTCTGGTCTTGTCTGCGGCATTCTCGCCAGACGGCCTGCGCGTCGTCTTAGGCCCTTACCATCGAATAATAACAATCCGTGTGTGGGACGCCACGACTGGAGAGACGGCGGAAAGCCCATTTACTGGACACACGAATCTGGTCCAGTCTTTGGGATTCTCGCCAGATGGTCAGCGCATCGTCTCGGGCTCTTACGATCGAACAATTCGTGTGTGGAACGCCACGACGGGAGAGATGGCGGCGGGCCCATGTACTGGCCACACGGATTCGGTCTCATCTGTGGCATTCTCTCCAGATGGCCGGCGCGTCGTCTCAGGTTCAGGCAAGGAAGATCGAACACTTCGCGTGTGGAACGCCACGACCGGAGAGATGGCAGCAGGCCCATTCACTGGACACACAGATTCGGTCTCGTCTGTGGCATTCTCTCCAGATGGCCAGCGCATCGTCTCAGGCTCTTACGATCGAACAATTCGTGTGTGGGATGCCACGACGGGAGAGACGGTGGCGGGCCCATTTTTTGGACATGCGGGTCCGGTCCAGTCTGTGGCTTTCTCGCCGGATGGCCAGCGGATCGTCTCAGGCTCGCACGATGGAACAATTCGTCTATGGAATGCTACAGCAGGAAAGACGGAGCCCAAAAGACACCTTAACGGCGAGGGATGGATATGTGGTAGTAAAGGTGGACTCCTAGTGTGGATTCCGCCAATACATAGGGAACATCTTCACCGCCCAGGTAATATCTGGGTAGCTGGCGAGTATGAGACCCGCATTGATTTTTCTACTTTGGTGCACGCACGCAGTTGGACTACTTGTATTAATATCTAGATAGAACCTCTACAGTGGTGTAGCGAGTAATAGATGTCGACTCAAGGGGAACTGTAGATAACAGGAAACACAATCTAAACAGAGACTGCGATGCAGACAGACACGGACGGAGCAGACAAACTCGATACTACACATAGCACCACGCTAGGACTCCAAATAAGCGTATGAAAATACAGGCTCTAGCCTGAAAATAGTCCGTCTGCTACCAAAGCAGTCCCACCGGGAACTAGGGATCATGTATTGATACGGTTATGGCCCGCGTTGATTTATCCGGACGGTGGTACGGGTGGTCTTCGAGCACACGCTAAGACTTTTGGACGTTTACAAGGGATTCGCGAGATGAGAGTGGAACGCGATACAGAAGCTTATTACATTCGGAGGCCCCTTTTGAGCCTTATAAGTACTCGTACACTAGCGTAGCACAGAAAGTAGTAAGTATGATGTAACGTATAATGAGACTTGACGCATTACAGCGTCATTTTTACCGTAAAGTAAATACCCGAGGCATCAAGCTTGAAACAGTAAGTAACTAAACAAGATAACATGGCAACACGACGCGAAACATGAGAACACGAAAGTAAACTACGGAAAGACGAGAATAGACCATGAGAAAGGCCGTACAAGAACAAGAAAACAAAAAGCAGCGCTTTAAGCGCGTTGAAGAAAATCCACCATGTATTAGGGACGAATTGATGATGATCAGAGGTGAGATAACACTAATAGTAATCTTTGTGCCAAAACACTAAGGAAAGCGACAGCGTGACATAGTATCCGAGGCTCGATACAAGTACTGTACAAGCCATATACCATGTGGCGATTTCCCTTTTGCGGCCCAACGTTGCCGGTTTATTTGTACAGGCAGTGCCAGTGCTTGCATATATTGGAGTCAATCCAGTTCGATGGCGGCCTGTGAACGAAATTTTTACGAGTTTGAAGTTACTAGACTCTTCTCTACTATAAATCTTCGCTTAGACTCGGAGAGAATCGGCGCTTCGCCGGGCAACATTTTCGAAACGTGTGCTTCAGTCAAACATGCAGTATGATTTCTTGGGCGCAACCGCTAGACAACCCGAAATGGTAGCTACCGTACATATACTGCCAGTGTGGGGGCCAATGGGGCTTGGAAGAAGCTCCGCGGAGTCGCATGCAACCATCACGGACCAGTATCATATATATTTTTCTGCTTGGCATCGACATCTCACTCTGATTGTCGATGGCTACGCACGAGAGTTTTTATGGTTGCCCACTCTCACCATCTTTAACTCTTGAAGGCATAGGAGGGCCTGCAGATTGTGTCGCTCAGTACATGTACTTACGTACATGTTTGGCAGTCGCCATGTGCACATTTAACCCAGGGTCCTGCTGTGTGTTAGGGAGATTGTGATGATCAACCTACGTCATCGATCCTCTTGTCAGGATGATCGCGCCCGATAAAGCACCCTACCGCTCGGTCTGTACCATTCGGACCTTTGAGCTATACTTCTTTGATAGAAGCACAAAGGAGAATGAACCGATAAAGATAGGAAATGTTTCAGTGCACGAAGCGGTCAGGCAGCAGCCCACGCACTCGGTACTCAAAGCGCTCAAAAGCCGCATTCGCGTTATCGCTGTGATAATAGTGCCACGTTGTATAACGTAAATAGCTGGAATTTACCTGCGTCGTGCAAAGACTGCAAGGGAATAAATACCCAGAGAAACATGCAACATGTCAGGTTACTAGCATTCACATCATCACGAACCTTGTGGTCCATTATTTGGCAGTGGACATAAGCACATAGTAAGGAAAAACGAAGGACCGACCGTACATATTCGATTCGACACACATAGAACCCCACTCGCGAGGAACAAGAAGAAAAAAAAGGAGAAATGCCCGCACCGGCGTTAACACCATCGACAAAAACCCCAACACCATCTCTAGAGTTTCGCAGCCTCGGGTAGAGGGATGAGTAGTGACACCGGCCATTACGAGAACACGAGCAGAGGGACGGACTGGTGAGCCTCCGCCTTCCCTTGCTTTCTCCCTTCTACTTCTTCTGGTAACCTACAGAAAGTCCTCCGCACGGGCCCGCTTCTTCCCGCGCGCCTCTTCCGGGGCAGTGGTCGCCGCTGTCCCAGCTTCTGGCGCGACCTGCGCAGGCGCACCATCAGTCTTTGACCCTGGAGTAGATGTAACCGTGTCCTTAGCGACGTAGTATTTCAGGTGCCGGGAGCGGACCTCGTCCTAGAGAGCGACGGACAAATCAGCACCCTTGGTCAGGGAGAAAGAAAAATTTCATAAAAAAAACTCACTGGGGAAAAGTTCGGTTCGGAGTATTTGAGGACCGTCTTCTTTTTGAGATCCGGATTCGTCTGTGCAAGGGCCGGATTTGGCAGTGACAACGGCGGCGGCGGCGCTGCCAGCTGGCCAGGTATGGGGGTCGGCGTAACAGATAGTGAAGGCGGAACAGGTGTCGATCCGAGGATCACGGGTGGGGTCATAGAGGGAGGTGGGAAAGGGGGTGTCACACCAGGCGGAGGGAACGGAGGAACCATACCAGGCGGCGGTGGGAACGGAGGCATCATACCTGGTGGGAAGCCAGGAGGGACAGGGAAGCCCGGCGGGGGAGGCCTAGGAGTATGTAAGTACATGGGTTATGAATGAGATTGATGTCAAGAGTGACATACCCAGGAGGCATGCCAGGCATTCCTGGGAGTTGAGGTGGAAAGGGTGGTGCTCCTGGGAAAGCGCCTGGGGGAGGTGGCATGCCAGGGAAGCCAGGAGGCGCACCTGGGGGCATCATCGGCACTGGAGGAGTTGGAACTGAAGGAACTGGTGCAGGGGGAGTGGCGTATGTCTGAGGTGTGGCAGCATACACGGCACTCTGGTTCGTGTCAGCCGGCGCAGGCGCGGGGGTCTCGTGGGCGCCCATGAGCGCCTTGTGGGCCTCGAGCTGAGCACGAAGCTCATCCTCAGAGAGTGGGCGATTCTCCGTCTTTGGCCGTTTAGGTGGAGGTTGAGTGATAGAACCAGCGGTGAGGCCTAGCTCGATTTCCTTGCGACGCTTGTAGTCCGCGACATCTGGGACGGGAATACCCTCCATGCCAAATATCTCCACCTCATACCCATCACGTCCCGGAAGTGCGTTTTCGATACGGGGAAGACTAGAATAAATGGATGTGAGAAGAAGATCTGTGCAAAACCAAGAAACAGCATACTTTTCTGGCTCAAGCTTATGTACCTGTTGTATGTGAACTGCGAGACCACCGGCTGTGTTTAGACGGCGGGGACACATGCCACATTTAAAGTGTTTGGCCTTTTGATGCTGCATTAAAACTGAAATAAAAACATAGATTAGTGTGACAAAGAGGGCGATAGATATGAGTCAAACAGACCTTTTTCATCTTCAAATTCTCGCTCGCAGTACCAACACCATGGACGCAGAACCTTTTCAAAAACAAAGTTAGTTGAATGATGAGTAAGATTGATGGGGAAATGGCTTGCCTGTTTATTCTTTTTCTTAGCCATTGTGATGTGTGGGGTTGTGTTGTCGTCGTGTCGCTTCAACTCGGAAGACAGCGAAACGAGGGTTGATTGTGACCAAACAAAGCGACAAATGATTAGTCATCGGTTGGAGCACGTGTTCAACACGATCGATCGATCTATTTTCAGCTCTCAACTGCTGCGCGCTGCGCGTGGACCGCCTTGGAATCCAATCGCCTGTAGCGAGAATAGACCGTAACTTGCTCTGTATAACTGGTAAGCCGGCCCGTTACGGTGCGTTGTAGGCGTGTCAGCTCTGCATGCCTCCACCCGAATACGAATTTCACATGGAATCGTATTATAACATTCCTTTAGGTCGCACATGACGTGTGTACTGCGGTCCTTTCGCTCTTCTCTCCACTAGCAACGGACAGCACTCAGGACTGATCTAGCGTTGCGACTATGATCGGCCAGACGTGGCCAGAATATGTCTTCATCAGACTCTCAATTTTCGCCCTTCGTCTAGTCGTCCCACTCTCAGTCGTCTATCTCACAGCCTCATGGAGCGCTGGCACCTTCCTGTGGTCGCCCCTTTTTGGTGTTTATACACTAATAGAGACACTGTTCTTTCTTTTGGTGTACCTGCCACGACGATCCCACTTGCAGCGAGTGCGTATTTGGCGTGTTATTACTCCACCCGAAGCTCACCACCCACCCCCTTAGGATGCGAAGCACCCCCCGCGTCTGTCCCGCGCCGAACGCGACGCACTCTTCCACAATTGCGCAAACACGATGACCCCAGGGTCGATCACCAGTTGGTTTCTCCGCGCACCCGGTCTGCGAGTCTTGCGTGACAATGTCGCCGATTGGCTTCTCTGGGCCCTTTTTTCTGCCCGCTCAACCGAGGTCCTTGAAGAATGGGAAGAGGAGCTCGACTATTATATTTCCGTCATGGGTGACTATGTCGGATACCCCATCGGCCGCGGGAGCAATCCCGACATGCAATGTCTCCGCCTCACCTTTGACCCCGTTCATATGATACACCGGCCCTTCATATGGTATATGGCACGTCTTTCCTTTCATAGAACCTCGTTCCACATTTCCTTACCATTTTGGGGTAGATTGTTGGCCTCGTCGATACCCTAACCTCCATCTCGCTTTATATCCAAGGTTTCACTCATCATAATACCCGTAAATGGTTCCACGCCTTTCCTCCACGTCCGATCCTCGCGCTCTTCTCGCGCTCTTCCTCGGATACGGTGACGAATATACCGTACTGGTACCGCCCGCACCGTTCCCGCACGAAGCTCCCCATCCTCGTTATCCATGGCATCGGGATTGGTCTGTATCCCTATGTAGCTTTCCTCCGCGAACTTGCTGCACAGGACCCAGACGTTGGCATCATCGCCGTCGAGATACTACCCATTTCGATGCATATCACCGCACCACCGCTCGCACGCGATGCCATGTGCGCCGCCATCATGCGCATATTAGATGCTCACGGACTACATCGCTTCGTCTTGGCGGGACATTCTTACGGCACGGTCATTGCCGCGCACCTCCTTCATAGACAGAAAGGTACCGCTATCAATGGCTGGACCTCGCAAGGCGCCGAGCAACCGCCACAGCAGGAGGAAGGAAATCACACGAGCGTGGGGGACACCACCTCCCCGACCATCGCCGCAGCGCTGCTGGTTGACCCGATCCCCTTCTTGCTGCACCACCCCGCAGTCGCGTACAACTTTGTCTACCGCCACCCGCGCCACGCGAACGAATGGCAGCTATGGTACTTTGCGAGCCGCGACGCGGACATCGCGCGCGCGCTCGCACGGCACTTTTTCTGGTTCGAGAGCATACTCTTTCGCGAGGACGTCATGGGCGCAGGGCGAGCAGGGGAGAAAAAGAAGCCCCACATTGCGGTTAGCCTCGCTGGCCGCGATCAGATCGTCGACGCGCGCGCTGTGCGGGCGTACCTCACCGGTGGCGAAGAGGAACAGCAGCTCGAGCCGGTGAGTTCATATTCGCGGGACTCGCCGAGCCGCTGGGCGCGCGACGGGCTCGAGGTGCTTTATTTCCCCGAGCTTGATCACGCGACGGTGTTCGATGAGCGTGCGGACCGCGCTGCGTTGCTAGAGGTGCTTTCTCGATTCGTGCGGCAGGAGTGGACCTCGGGCATAAGTCAGGGCGAAAACGACAGCGCTGAGGGGACGACGACTCCTTACGAGAACGGTGTTGTAATTGGGGGGTGATAGGACTGACTGCCGTGGCTCGGATAGTTCGTGTATGTGTGTGCCCTCGCTACGTTTTTAGATAACATAGAACGCTGTCACTCTGTAATCCACTTGACATTCTCGATAGGTAGCAGCAGCAGGGATATACCACTTTCTGTTTACTACCACATCTGCCCGATCACACGGTCAAGTATCAATGTTCCGCGAAGCCCCATGCACGTGCAGCCTCGGCCGCATCTGCATCCTCCGCGTCATCAGCCCCGAGAACGACGGCCTCCCATACAGCACGCGCCGCGCTCCGCTCCGGCGCGCTGAGAAACCGTGCGACCGTCTGGAACCGTGGTACCCGCGTTAGCGCACACATGAACTCACGCGCAGTTGCGGGCGGGGCGGCTGCAGCAAGGACGGGGATGAATGACGCGAGGAGTGCTGGTTCGAGCGAAGCTCGGAAGAACACCGGGAAGGACGAGGGAGGGATGGTCTACGCACATCAGTTTATATATATATATAAATGATAGGAAGGGACGGGGCACGCACGTTCATGAGAGCCCAGCGTGCTGCAGTGTCCGAGGCGGGTATGCGATCCCATGCGCGCGTAAATTCGAAAAGCGTGTGTGGTGGAGCGACCGGAGTCATTGTTGACGTCGATTGTGACGGAAGCGCTGGTGACGACGCTAGCGCGGACGACATGGATGCGGACTCAGACTCGCGCGTGGCAGAAAGGTCCTTTGACGCGGGTATGGGAGCAGCGGGGACCTCGCGCGTCTTGAAGAGCGTGTCGTTTCCCGACACGCGGAAGATACCCCCTCCGACGCGCCCCGCGTTCTTTTCGTTGCGCACCTGCTTCGCCTCCTTGAACGATGCTGCTTCCGGTTTCGGCGTAGTATCCGCTGATTTGGAGTCAAGAGATGTGGAGAGTAGGCGCGAACTGATGGGGCTTAAGAGATCGTTCGTTGGCTCGATGTTCGTGGGGGCGTCAGAGTCGACGATGGTGATGGGCACGCGACGTCGTTTTGGTGGGGCAGCGGCGGGAGATGTCGACGAGACCAGTGGCGGGGTGGCAACGTCGACGGGAGCGGTTCGCTGCTCAACGAAATTTGTGGTTAAGTGAAAAAAAAAAAAGGACAAGAGAAACGTACTGTCTTTCCCTTCTTGCTCACGATGAGCTCGTCCACCCGTGCGAGTTCTGCCTTGACTGCGTCATTGTTCGGCTCGATTTTGAGTGCCCATTGTAGGTCTGCATGAGACAAGGTAAACTGAAAGTATATAAAAAGTAGGTCAACCACGCACCATTATGGGCCTCCCCGAGCTTTTGGAGGGAAACGCGGGCCTGCGCTCTGCGAAAGAATGCTTTCACGTTCTTGTTGGACAGGTTGAGTACTGCAGTACAGTCACGCTCGGCGTCTTCATATCTGGAGAGCGTAATGCGCATTGAGAAAGATTTGGGTTCAGGATGTTTAGGAGACGTACTTTGAGAGTTTGAGATAGGCAGCTGCGCGATTCAGAAAGTAAGTTGGATCCGAGGGGTCAGCAATGGTAGCGGCGGTGTAGTGTCCAATTGCGGCGGGATAGTCACCAGCTTTGAACGCAGCGTTTCCCTGAGCTCGTTAGGATTAATGAATAGTAGGACGATGTCAACCAACCTTTTCTTTACTTGTAGCCGCGGCCATGACGATTGTGCCATAAAAGGTTGAACATTGGGCCTGACAGACACTCCACAAGGCCAAGCCGTTCCTCGGTCAGGTGCTTCCTTCCAGCAACATGCAATCTGCAACTCGCAGTGGTCCATTGCTCACCCTCCCCCCCGTATTCTTACGCCGTCCCACCAACGAAGCGTCCTTGAGTCGACATCTAGCTGCTGACACGCCTTCTCTCGTGCATACCCTTCGCCAAGAAGATAACTCGATTCTTAGCATTGCTACTGATGAGAATTATATATACAGCGGCAGTCAGAACCAGAATATTTCCGTAATATCTTCGTTTGTCTGGATCCCTACACCCGCACAAGCTGATCCAATTCTCCCAGGTTTGGGATATTTGTACGTACACTCTTAAGACAGAGCTCAGGGGGCACACGGGCAGCGTGCTCGCCCTGGAATACGCCCCGGATAAGCGTTGGCTCTTCAGCTCGTCTGGTGTGTTCCCTGGGTCCTCTCGTCGCTGCTGGCGGATCAACCAACCTTGACTGTTATAGGTGACAGCACGGTCAGGGTCAGTAATTATATTGTTTATTCTACCCGGTCCGAGTTACCGGCAATTGCATCGTAGGTCTGGTCGACCGACGAGCTTACCACGCTCTACCTCATCAACCCTTACCTCTACACCGACGCCGGTGACCTCTTCTCCCTCGCATGGTCGCCCACTCACTCCACCATCTATATCGGGTGTCAAAACACCTCCATTCAATGGTACAACTTTACCAACGTCAGCGACGTGATATCGTCTGGTACCTCCACTCCAAGACCTGTACATAAGTTCTTCAATAGCTACCCTCAAACACAACGACGCCTCCCCGACCTTCAAGCTATCAATCTAACCACTGGGCTCACCCGGGACGCAGATGGACACACCATCGGGGTTATCCCTCCCACTCCGCGCGCGGAGCTCAATGTCCCTCCGCGGAATGTTATTGACTCGGCTCATTACGGCTATGTCTACTGCATGGCACTTCTGCCCTCCACTTGTTGGGGTGTGACAACTTCAAAGCGTCAAGACGTCCTTCTTGTTACTGGGAGCGGCGATGAGACTATGAAGGTTCGTCATTTTGAGACCATCACATACTCACATGACTGTCGTGGTCACAGGTCTGGAGATGCTCGCCCACTGGACTGGAGCTCCTTAATACCATCGAATGCACACATGGCGCTATTCTCTCTCTCGTGACACGAGAGGACATCCTTTATGCCGGTTGTCAGGACGGATACGTCCGTGTATGGGACTTACAGACGAATGGTTTTATCCGGACGATCATGGTACAGGAGGTGAGCACTCGCCCACCTTCGTATTGCGATGTTTAAGAAATCGTATGCATAGAACGTGGACGTCTTGTCTCTCTCCATCCTAGGGTCTGACCTTTACACTTGTTCAGCTGATGGGCAAGTTAAAGTAAGTCGCTCTGTCCCTACGATAAGATCGCGTGCCAATTCCCTTGCAGAGATATTCCGACACCTTTGACTGTACTGCCTCGTGGGACGCTCATTCTGGCATCGTACTCTCCTCAATCGTTACCCGCGGAACCGATCCCGCCGAGTTTGAGCTCATCACAGGCGGTAATGACGGTGCTATTAATGTAACAGCACAGCATATACCCCCGTTCCCGAATCTGTCTCATCCTCTACGCTTAGGTCTGGAAAATCCACCCAGCGACCGTCGATCCCACCAATGACGCTCCCTATGGGATCGTCGACGCAGATGGCCATAGTGCCGGTAGCGGTGCGCGATGTTGATTTCGTCGGTTTAATAGGTACTGATGGTTGGAAATGAAGATACCCTCATATATGCGCTATCGAAATTCGTTTCTATTCCGAGCGTCTCTAGCTGCCCTGATCACCGTGAGGATTGTCGACAGGCTGCCATCTGGCTCACCAAGTGCTTCGCCCAGCTCGGCGCATCCTCCAAAGCCGTACGCCTTCTATCCTGTACGCCATTATTATACTTCTCTAACAACCACTCGAACAGCTGTATGTGGATGAAGAAGCGGTTCACAACCCAGTCGTCTTCGGGTGCTTCCAAGGCGCGCAAAGTTCGCGGCGAAAACCGCGCATCCTCTTTTACGGGTGAGCAAAGCCGCCTTACCTCCTGTAGTCATCGTCATCGCCATAAGGCTGACGTATGACGCACGCACTGCACAGGCACTACGACGTCATTTCCGCGCCGCCATTGGGCTGGGAAAGCGACCCATTCAAGCTGACAGCTCGCAACGGTTATCTGTATGCGCGTGGCGTCGCCGACGACAAGGGCCCCGTGCTCGCTATAGCATGCGCCGCTGCGGATTTGTTACGAGCCCGCAAACTCGGTGTGGACTTGTTGTTCCTCGTAGAAGGAGAAGAAGAAACGGGAAGTGATGGCTTTGTGAACACAGTGTTGAAGCATAAGGTGCTCTAGCTTTCGCGACTCGCGTCCTGATATGTTGATGACGGCATATCAGGATCTCATCGGAGAAGTAGACGCGATACTAGTCAGGTCAGCTTCTTCACAAGGCGCTTGACGGGGACGCTTACTATTCACGCATTGCAGTAACTCGAGTTGGATATCGCGCGATGTTCCATCAATTACGTACGGTCTACGCGGTGTCGTGCACTGTAATATCGAGGTCAGCACCACGATTCTCTTGTATTCGCTACTTTTCTGATTTTGGAGCTCTTTAGATCTCGTCACGCATCACAAAGGACAGCCATTCTGGCGTTGACGGCGGCGCATGGCACGAACCCATGCAAGATATGTGCGCGCATTCCACTCACTAGATCTTAACAAACAAATAAAAATGTGTATGATTTTCCAGGGTCCAGGTCCTGGCGGAGCTCACCGACCGCAACCGCAAGGTCCTCATTCCCGGTTTCTGTCCGTTTTCCCCACACCCGTTCTTCTCTTGGATGCTGATCACGACGCAATCCGGCGGTGGCTTTGCAGACGACGCAGTACGACCACAGGACGACGAGGAAGCCACGCTCTTCCGCTTGCTCGAATCTGCCACCCAGCAATCGGCGGCGTCGCTGTCCGCGCGTTGGCGTGAACCCTCCCTGACTATTCACAGCGTACGCGGATCCGGCCCCACCAGTACGTTCTCCGTCTCTTTTTTCCCAACATCCGCCCACGCGGACACGGCTGACGATACGCGACGATAAGACCCCACGGTTATACCGGCGTCCGTCACCGCGCAGGTCTCGCTGCGCATCGTGCCGGATCAGTCTCTCGACGCGGTCTGCACGTCGCTCGTTCAGCATATCCGCGCTTCGTTCGATGCGCTGTGCTCGGCGAATTCAATCAAGGTAAGCGTATCCGGATCTCCTTCGATGATGACGATGGCGTTTATTATTATTCGCTGCGCGATAGGTTATGGTCGAGCATACGGCCGATTGGTGGTTGGGAGATCTGACGCATCCGTGGTTCCTCGAGCTTGAGCGCGCCATCCACGACGAATGGGGCTCTGAGCCGATGCGGGTGCGCGAAGGTGGAGTACGTCCCCGTCTTTCTCCTCTCCACAGGCACCGACTTATTCGCCGTTATGTAGTCTATACCGTGCGTGCCATTCCTCGAGAAGGCCTTCGGCTGCCCAGCACTACATCTCCCAATGGGCCAAAGCTCCGTGCGTCGTTTATCCGCTTCCCCGTCACCAAACTACTCACGGATGGGCATAACGTATATAGGGCCAAGCCCATTTGCCAAATGAGCATATCTCGTTGTCGAACCTACGACACGGTAAGGCAGTCATCGAGCGGTTCTTACTCGCAGTTGCGGAAAGCGGTGTCGCGCCAGCCCAAAAAGGGCAAAAGTCGGAACCGAATCCGGAAACCAGGCCGACGATCGCGCCGGCCGTTGGGTGACGGAAGTTGCGAGTCTGTCTTTACGGGGACCTCGGAAGTAGATTTTATCTATTGCCTCCGCTTTTGCTTTTCAATCAGGCACACCCAACATTTTTGTTCAGCACTATCGATATACGACCCTAAAATGTAGAGTCTAACCGAAGTCTGACTGTTTGACGAACAAAAGAAGAGGAAAGGAACGTCGAAAAAATATGGTGGGACCAAGCATTCAAAAGTCAAGTAGAATGTCAACGTGGAATAGTTGATGCAATTAGATCAGGAGAGCAAGCGGGCGCAAAGTGACGATAGATCAAAACGCCAAAGATATGAACAAAACCAGAACAAACAAGCAGTGCGAGGGAAAATTGAGGTGAGGTGAATTAGTTGTACATTGTGAATATCGAATCGATCATGCGGCATGGCCAGGGGGCCTGGTGCCCTTGGGGAGGCCACACGCCCGACGCAAAGCCCGAACCACAGACTGCACGAAAAACACCGTCAGCGGAACGAACACTGACCAGAGGAGGCGTGGAACTGCGCAAAAGAACTACAACGCACGTCAACACGCTTCCTTTTCGCACGAGAAGGAGAAGCCGCCGGCACGGGGTCCTCGGTGACCATTTGTATTCTGTCTTTCTCTGGTGCGAGGACCGCTCGCCATGGGACGTACGGCCGCGTAGGCGGGTCGTGGTAGCGATAGTCCACCGTTTCCTGTAGCACACCGCAAAGCAAGAGGTAAAAGAAGGCCATCAATCAAAAGAGTTTTGTTTTTGAAACAGTTCACTGACCATGAACTCACGTGGCGCCGAGAGGGTTGCTTCTGTAGGTGCCGACCCCGGTAGAGATGGCGATGGCAGGAGCGACTTGGCGGAGCGGGGGTAGGGCCAGTAGCACCCTTGATGTGCGAGTTGAGACGCAGGGAGGCGCGTTTGCACCTGCGTCTGCGTCAGGGCACGGGCTTGGGCGTGAGCGTTTTGGACGTAGCCGTAGGCATACGCATGTGTGGGCGGGTTTGCTTGGGCGGTCATGACCCAGGCGAAGGAAGGGAAGGGTGGGTGGACAAGGAGAGGCGACCGCGGGCGACCGTGGCTACTGTGGTGTGTATTGCGCATGTAAAAGAGATCAAAAAGGTAGGAAGGGAAGCGAAAGGAAGGAAAACGATGGTAGAAGAAAGAGAGTTCAAAGAGAAGGGTACCATCGCGAAAAAAGGGTTAGTGGGCTATCTGCTTTGAATGAAAGACCAATGAGAGACTCAGAAAGTCGCCGTGTTCTGGTTCTGGCGTCAAACACTCGCAGGCAGACAGGCAGGCAGATAGATGGGTAAGCAGGGGCCGCTCGCCGATCCCCCGCACATATCGGTTGCCTAACTCGAAATCGTCAAATTCTGGACCGAATGGCGCGTAAACGCACCTATTGGCGTCGTCCGCCCAACCAACCCGAGGAAGATACGCCGACAGGCCGCTCCGCCGCTAACCCCAAACACGAACCACCAAAGGTGTAGGCTCCTCTGACACCGGTGATGTTTCCCCCGACTTCCCCTTCGACTTCCCCGACGACCTCCCAAGCGATTTGAATAAAGGATAGATCGATCTTGGGTAGATGGGCGCCTTCGTGCTACGCTGTCTTCTCGGGGGAGCTGAACTGTCTGTCGCCTGGACTTAGGGACGTGCACGTCGCCGGTCCGGATGAGAGGATGTTTCCCTGGCCCTTCGACAAGCTAGTTCTGGCGTCGCATCTTCGCATGGGATCTCAAATGTTGCGCGCACTAACCTAGTCTTAAAAGGAGATGAAGAAATAGGACCTTCGAGCCGAGGGTAATGCTCCAGGGCTGGAGGGAGGCATCGCGCGGACCCGCCCGTGAGTGACATACATGCATGTCCACCCATCCTAAACGTTGGCTAGGTCCACCTCTCTTCAAAAAAAAGCCAGGATAGCAACGATGCGCAATAGGGACCAGTGAATGGCTACCTCATGCGACCTTTGGCTATCGGGGTGTAGGTGTATGTGCACCCCCCGCCGCTTATCCTACCTTCTCTCCAGAACCACCACATGCACCAGTCGCGCGAGCTTCCCCTAGATCTATTTTTCAAAACCAATAAAACGCCAGTTTTGACACTCTCCAGACTCGAGACTGGTTACGACGCAAGCAGCTGGAAATGTCGCCGCCACGAGGACTTCCAAACTTGGTACTGTCGTGACCGTGACGTGACAAGAGCAATAAATGTGACAAAGGCGAGTCATCCACTCGTTTCGTGAGGCCAGCCACCAAGACCAACGTTCTGAATGTTTTGTTACTCCCCAGCCTAGTGTGATCAAAGCTGAAGTATCTTCATGACTGCGTCAAGTGATGAAAACTCTAGTCGTGCTTCAAGATCAATTAACTGCTAATGGCGTCCGTCCGCCTACAAGAGAAGAGAAAATCCTACCACGCAAAAGAAAAAAAACAAAAGATAGAAAGAGCCTAGAGAACTGCGAGCAAGTGTGTGTAGCGTGCCACGAAGATTAATGCAAGTTCTAGCAAGAGTGGACAGCAAGATATATCTGGGACTCATCGAAGGATGCTTGATCTGACGGCGACCTATGTTCTATCGGAAAGGCGGAGTGATTCACGTCCGCTGAGCTTTCATCATTGCCTGGGCAGGAAGGACCAAAAGGCCCCCGCTTGCGATGAGGGTGGTTTGGTTGCTGTCCCATTGATGGAAGCGAAAGGCTTGGAAGAGGTGTCTGGGTCTTGTCACTAAAGTCTTGAAGAAGCGGAACGGTCAAAAATCCGGAAAACATGATCTGTGAATTGCGAGAGTGACGAAGAGACAAGAGCAAGACAGATGCGTAGGTCCCCCGGGTTGAATTTCGGAAAGTCGGTGAAGGCGGTGATGGTAACATGGGGCATTTTAAAGAACGTTCAAGACGTCTGTGGGGAGCCTCGAGGGTGTCTGGGGCAGTTGACCTGGTGCTGTTGACTAGTCGGAGTCTCAGAGAGGAGAGATGCGTTCGCCTCAGGCCGTGGATGCACCCTCAACCAATTTCAATGCCCGCTGCCTCAGTTGGCCGCTCCTATCCTCATCCTCGCCTCATCCACACTCGTATTTCCTTTTCCTTTTCCCCCTCTCCCAGCGGTTCACTTACTCTAGCTAGATCAGGTTCTGTACCCCCCCTTTCCCCCTATCTTCGTACCTTCCCCACCTCCCAATTGCGTGGTTTGAGACTCACCGGTTGCTGTGTTTTGGAAGACGCAGTTGGCCTGTGCCAGTGACTTCATTCCTTTTGGCTTTATTCACTCGTCGTTAATGGGTGTTTGTCGACTCCAACATGTCCCCCTATGTTTTTCGCCGTCCCAAAATTCGCCATTTCACAGTTGAATAACCCGCATAACTTGACGGACATCCCACTACGCGCCTCTCCAACACGGCGTCATGGTTACCCCCCCTCCTCCAGAAGATACCTCTGCAAATAACCGATACTCGAGTAGTCAGACCAACTTACATCCCCCCCTCCCCTGGCATCCCTTCGGTGCGTTTGTCTAGGAATTGGAATATCGCAGAAGCCGATAACAGCTAACGATCGTACTGGCACGTGAAGCTATACACGATCGTTGACGCGTACTGGTTCTCCATGGTAAGATCTGTCCTTTAAACTTTTCATATCGTCAGCAATGAACCTTCTAATTATTCCCCAAGCAAAATAATGTGTTAATCCTACCCAATGTACATGCGAAACAGTCAAACACACATTCCCCGCAGTCCGTGGCTTGTTTCACGTTCCCCACCATCCACACTTCTCCGCTTCCCTGGCAATTTCCTCCCATCCACCATCCGGCCCAGTCAAAGCGCGCGAATGCTGAGCCGCCCGCCGCACCCACTTGCGCGCCGCTTTCGCTTCCCACAACGCACAATGAACCATCGCGATTACCCGCGCCAGATAAATCCGATGTGTCGGATAAAATATCATCTCTCGGTCAAGAGCAGCCCCTATGGTGTGCAGATAATTCGGCAACCGTGCATGGTCATTTCCCCCACGAGTTATCAAGCCATACATCATTTCCCGATAGTACGCGCCGATATCGGTCACGGACATGGAGATGATCTGCCTATCGTCGTCGCTGCGAGCACGAGCTTTCGAAGATCGCGCACAGATCAGACACGTGCATTTGAAGCTGTACCCCTCCAAGAGGAAGTTTTGACGCTCGTGTGTTACCGCACCAGGCTCCAAGATTTCCTGGAAGTAAGAAATTGTGACCTCCCCACCTTCCAGAGTGGGTCTCATGACTCAGGTCTCGCCAGAAAAGGTATCTCTATCCCATCTGAACATTGCATTGGGGCAACAGCTAACAGGCGGTTCGTTGATTGTCACATTAGCACCGCAAAGAGAGGGAAATGGCCAGACCTGTGATTGATGCGAGAAAATGTCTCGAAAACCGCCGAGTATAGGACGTTGTGACCCGGCATATATGGGACCAGGAATGAATTGGTGCGTATGATACCCAATGGGTCACCCAAGTATGCTGACTTGCAGTTGTACAATACAAAGAATGCCGCGCGTTTCTCTGGTGCCATTGTGCTCGCCATGGTGCCCGCAGCCGGCCCTGGAGTCGTAAATGTGCGTGGCATGAGGAGTGCGTACTCTCGGGCCACAAGCTCGCCACTCGGAACGACGCGTTCCGCCACATAACCTTTATCCTTTCTACGGACGTCCGTAACACGAAGGCAGCTAGCCTCGCTTTTGTCAATTGGTTCGTATTCGGTTTGCGGCCAGCTGTGTTCGACCTGTCCGTGTGAAGATACAGGAAGTTGCGTCGTCGCCGGCCCTTGCAGGGATTCGCGCCAACACGATATCTTCCGCACTTCAAATATGGTTTATCAACCACGCCGCGGCAGCACCTTCTGGAAGAAGGTCGGTCATTGAAACGTCTTCGGGGCCACCTGGGATGGCCAAGGTATCCGGAGCTGAGACTGATCTCGGGTGGTGGCGACGCCAGCGAGGCGCCGCTCTTCGAACACAGGAAAACAGAGCCTCTCACCGCGAGGAGTTCTTCGACAGTAGTTGAGAGCTGGTTGTCTTGGTGTAGGATGTTGATTGTTCGGGCTTCATGGAATAAAACTATAGGAACGAGAACTACAGCATTTCCTGGTCTTAAATACCGTGCCTTGGTATGTGGCAGCCGCAGTGTCGATGATCCATTAATGATTTTAAAGACAAAAGCTCGCTCTGCAACCATGGGGTTGTGCGATTGTGCCACGCATACCGATGCGTTGACGACCGCACAGACCTCGTCTCGTAGTTCGCCGCCACAGATCGGCTGAGACGACTGGTAAACGCGTATTGACACGTGATCACCCCCATAATCCCAAACTAAATAAAAGTCGGCTTTTCGTCAAAAAAGCACCTTTCACGACTGTCGTAGAGTCAAGAGCAAAACTTGTTGGCCGAAGATGCAGTGGAGACGCCATCGATTTTATTGGGGTAGCGCCACGCCCGGGTCCATGTGCAAGTGCGGTTCTCCGCCCACAAGCTACAACAGTTATACTAAATCGCGCTTATTGTAGCCAGCCGAGAGTTCACTGTTGCAAAGAGCACTCACCGTAGCGCAGCTCAGACAATTACAGTCCGCACACAATGCTGTGGAATACTCGAGTTCCGAGGTTTTTGTTGTTCTAGCAATTCCCGCCAGCCTGTGCCATGGAGAGAATGCAGTTCCGAACAGCTATTGCCGCCGCTCAGCGCTCAGCAGTTCCGTGCTGAGGATCATGGAGTGCATGGATGCTTTAACCAACAAGTTATAGTCATACGCATGTTCGGTCTCATGGATATCGTCGTCTTGAAATGTAGTGTTCACAGGCCCATCACGGGAAGTGAAATGCCATGAGAGCAGATTAATCATCAAAAGACCGGAAATGGCGCAAATCAGTGCATGACGCATTTTCGTTATAATAAGCGGTCTACCTCCGTTGGATGATCCACCGTGTAACCGACCCAAACTTGAAAACATCTCCCACGACAAGACATGGGCCCGGATGATGTCGAATATCATCGCGCTGAAACAACAATGATAGTGTGTGAAGCACCAAAGATAGTGTACTGATATAGACGAAGCACAGAGTAGTCGTGGGATAATTCGTAATGACACAGCGTGGGCTGCGCTCGAACTGTACTCTCACTTTACTGTAACCCCCAAAACATTCTTCTATCCAGTATGGCAGCTCCACAAGACGTCTCGAATTAGTGCGTAGATAGCCACTAACCCGTGACTTGCTTGATTGTAACCCACTCCTCCAGCCTGGGTCCCTCAGCATCGCAAAACGCAGGAAGGTGCGTCAATCTCTTCTTTTGAATAATGGTGCTTGGTCAAGAACCGTTCTTCGACAGCATTCGAATCGCCGAATCGCAGGGAAGCCGATTCCAGCTACGTGTCGAGGTGGCCGGTATGTGCTTAACTCCTAATTCGTTGATGCCGTGATAAGTATTTAACCTCCTTATCAGTCCTCCGAGCATACAATGTTCCCCATATCAAGAAACAATTTGGCCTCAAGAGGCGGTTCTTCGTCACTGTAACCAATCACGCGACAATGAAGAAGACGCAAACCGTTCAGATTGATGGACAAACCGTGCAATGGAATCAGACGCTTGGTGCATTGTGGGACTTTCCTTTTGCAATCATATTTCTTGGCTTAAATTTCCGTTCAGTTTTACGCAACGGTCTTCACATCTTATACTGTGTCTTTATGAGAGGCGATTCACACACCGTGATGTCGTTATCGGGACACTCGAGATACAGATACCCGTCGAATCACAAAATGGTTCGTCCTTTATTACATTTTCCCCCTTCATTCGACCGTTGGACGTCTTGCATGTAGATCTTCCCATTGTTCTTAGTAATAGCAATGGGGAAGACGGACAATCAATGCAGCCGATCACACTCTACTTAACGATCACCGTGTCACCGAGCGTGGCCTCTCCGATCTCGCCCAACAACCCCCCCAAAATGCTGATCGAACGAGACTATTCTCCCGCTGAAGAAGCTACAATGCCCTCGACACCACCAGACCCCGAGAGACTCATCCAATCTACCGCCCTTGAACCTCTTTTACCCCTGCCCGATCGACTTTCCGTCGAGATTGGCGTTCCTACGTCACATAGTCGGGCAGAAGTTTCGCCTACCGAGGATCCTCTCATCGCTCTCCGTCACACCGATGAAGCCATGAAGCCAATTGACCAGTCGAATAAATGGGAAATGGCCGTCGGGAGGATCAAGTGGGTCGCGGATACGTTGAGCCCAATTGCAGAAGTGCGTGTAATGTCCTCTTGCTTATTCTTCGCTGACCACCTTCACTTTCAGCTTTCCCCGTATACGAAGATGGCTTGCGGTCTACTTTTAGCCATCCCCAAGGTGCATCCGTTTGCGTCAGTATCGGAGCAAAACACTAATGCTATGTTCATCTGAATGGTAGACACTCTTAGAACAGTATCAGCGCGACATCAACGTCCGAACCCTCCTCGAAGGCATGCACGACGCGTTCGATTTCGCACAGCACGAAGACACTCTGAAATCCATCAAGCCCGAGTCGAAGCAGGCCCAAATCATTACTCTTATGCTGCAGGACGTCTGTAATTGCTGCGACTTCATCCAATCATATGCAAAGGACTCGCAATTTTGTACGTTATCTTCACTTACTCATCGGCCAGCGTAAACGTGCAGCTTTTAGGGAAGCGGACATTAAAGAATATGGGCGGCGCGGCTGAGAAAACAATCGAGCAATTGTCCGCCGCCCTTGTCGAACACCGAAGGATATTCCTGGATCAGGCCACTATCACTACAGAGATAACTGCGTTCCAGATTCTGGATGACGTGGGAATAATTTCAGCGAAGGTGGATTGGATATCTACTCAGCTTCAGTGGGTGTCAAGCCAAGTTCCAGACATCGGTACGTAGTCCTAATGGCTTGTCAATTTATGAGTTAATGAAGTGTTTTCTGTCGTAGAACTAGATGCAAAGATCAGAGAAATCCCATATGGGACAGGCTCGCGATTCACACCCGACAAGGCTGTCTTGTGGGAACACGCATGGCCTTTCTAGATTTCATTGTCAACTGGGTGAACGATCCTGCTTCGGAGCGTGGTCTCATTCTTTTCGGGCAAGCAGGCACAGGAAAGTCATCAATCGCGCACGAGATTGCACGTCGCTTCGATAAAATCCACCGCCTTACGTCATCATTCATCTTTTTGCGGAAGGAGCAACCCAAACCCTATCATCTCTTCACGACTCTCGCTCGCGATCTCTCCGACCGCTATCCTTCGTTCAAAACCGCGCTTGGAAGGGCAGTAAAGGACAACTCCGCTCTTCGAGTTGGAACCCGCGACTATCGTACCCTGTTTGAATCCCTTATCCTGGAACCACTTAAGGATCTGCACATCGTCGGTCCTATTCTTGTCGCGATCGATGCCTTGGACGAGAGTGGAGATGTAACTGGTGGTAGTGGCCTACACACATTTCTTGTCAAAGCCCTCTCTAGGCTCCCATCAAATTTCCGCGTGCTCATCACCTCACGACCCGAACACGGCATCGAGTCCGCATTTGTCGGAGACAGGTCAGGCAGCATCAAAATCAAATATATGAAAGACCCTGAGCTGGCTGCTACGATTCACGAGGATATTCTCATGTTCCTTCAGGAGAAGCTCCCTTCGGATGAGTTTGGGAGGTATGGCGACACACTGGCGGTAAGGGCAGAGGGATTGTTTCAGTGGGCAGCGGTCGCATGTGGATACATCTCAAACCCTCCTGATTTCTTTGGGTTCAGCAAGAGAAAGTGCATAGAGCATCTTTTGGAGCCCACTACAGATCGCCGTAGACAAGATCCGTTGGATGAATTATATAAAGAAGTCCTCGAAGGATACTTCACACACGAAGATTCACGGCTACTCTTTCGCTCTGTCTTGGGGCAGGTCATTGCCTCGATTGAACCTCTCACTATTCATTCCCTGACCACTCTGCGACGACATGCCTCCTACGATGACGGTGACGACGGTGATGCCGTTGTTATATTGCTCCGTCGACTCGGCTCTTTGTTGAGTAATGTCAACTCGTCCGAAGAAAGTCTTCCCATCGTTCCACTTCACACGTCATTCCGAGATTTCCTCTTAAATAAAGAGAAGAGCGGTGACTTTTGTGTTAGCCTTCGTGATTCTCACCACCAATTGGCGCATTCCTGTCTCGGTCTACTGCTCAAGGGTCTCAAATTCAACATCTGCGATCTTGAGTCATCACACCTTGCCAACAAAGACGTCGATGACCTTAACTGGCGCATTGATAAAAACATCTCACCTGCCTTGTTGTATGCCTGTCATTTCTGGGACGGTCATCTAGAACATATTGATTTCAGAGCCGATCTGTTTGGAAAAGTCCGAACTTTCTTTGAGAAGAAATTCCTCTTTTGGCTGGAAGCCCTTAGTCTGACGGGTGACATGCGTCATGCTTCACAAGCGGTCACTGCTGTGAATGCCTGGTTGGCCTCCGGTCAAAGCGTGAGTATAACTGTTGATTCGGTGAGGAAGGCGAACAATTAATGACTATGACCGCGACAGGTTTCTCCGACAGAGGTAGAGAAATTGAGGTTGTTCGTCGATGATGCCTCTGCTTTTGTGCGGCATTTTGGGATGGCTATGGCAAAGAGTGCCCCGCATGTCTATCTCTCTTCTCTACCATTTGCGCCAACTCGTTCTCTTCTCTCTACACATTACTCCAGCTCATTTCCTCGAACGCTACGCATGGAACGTGGGAGATTGTCTGATTGGCCATCATCGGAGATGGTGATCTTAAATTACGTGCATGGTGTTGGGTACTACTCGGTCCCTTCTATTGCACTCTCACCAGATGGCCAGCGCATTGTTTCAGGCTCCTTCGATGGAACAGTCCGTGTGTGGAATGCAACGACGGGAGAAACGACGGCAGGCCCATTTACTGGACACATGGGTCCGGTCTTGTCTGTGGCATTCTCTCCAGATGGTCAGCGCATCATCTCAAGCTCGGAGGATCGAACAATTCGTGTGTGGAACGCGACGACGGGAGAGACAGTGGCAGGCCCATTTACTGGACACTCGGATTGGGTTAGATCTGTGGCATTCTCTTCAGATGGTCGGCGCATTATCTCAGGGTCGTACGATGGGACAATTCGTGTATGGAACGCCATGACTGGAGAGACAGCAGCTGGCCCATTTATTGGGCGCACGAACAGGGTCCATTCTGTGGCATTCTCGCCAGATGGCCAGCGCATCGTCTCCGGCTCAGACGAAATTCGCGTGTGGAACGCCGCGACGGGAGAGACAGCGGCAGGTCCATTTACTGGACACACGTCTTCGGTCTTGTCAGTGGCATTCTCTCTAGATGGTCAGCGCATCGTCTCAGGCTCGGACGATCGAACAATTCGTGTGTGGAACGCCACAACGGGAGAGATGGTGGTAGGCCCATTTACTGGACACACGGATGTGGTAGATTCTGTGGCATTCTCGCCAGATGGTCAGCGCATCGTCTCAGGCTCGTATGATGGAACAATTCGTGTGTGGAACGCTACGACGGGAAAGATGGCGACAGACCCATTCACTGGACCCACGTCGTCGGTCTCGTCTGTGGCATTCACGCCAGATGGCCAGCGCATTGTCTCAGGCTCCCCCGATGGGTCAATTCGTGTGTGGAACGCCAAGACTAGGGAGACGGCTGCGAGCCCATTTACTGGACCCGCGGGTCCGGTCAGATCTCTGGCATTCTCGCCAGACGGCCAGCGGATCGTCTCAGGCTCGGACGATGGGACAATTCGTGTGTATGACGCCACCACTGGAGAGACGGTGGCAGGCCCATTTACTGTACACACGGGTCGTGCCTATTCTGTGGTATTCTCACAAGATGGCCAGCGCATCTTCTCAGGCTCGGGAGATGGGAAAATTCGTGCGTGGAACTCCACAACAGGAGAGATGGCGGCGGGCCCATTTATCGAACACGCGGGTCGGTTCTTGTCGGTGGCATTCTCGCCAGATGGCCAGCGCATTGCCGCAGGCTATCTCGATGGAACAATTCATATGTGGAACGCTACGACGGCAGAGATTGCGGCAGGCCCATCTACTGGACACAAGTCTTCAGTCCATTCTGTAGCATTCTCGCCCGATGGCGAGCTCATCGTCTCAGGCTCGGGAGATCGAACAATTCGTGTGTGGAACGCCACGACGGGAGAGACGGCAGCAGGTCCATTTACTGGACACGCGTCTTCGGTCTGGTCTGTGTCATTCTCTCCAGATGGCCAGCGCATCGTCTCAGGTTCCCACGATGGTACAATTCGTGTGTGGGACGCCACGACGGGAGAGACGGCGACAGGTCAATTCACTGGACACACGGATTTGGTCCCGTCTGTGGCATTCTCTCCAGATGGCCAGCGCATCGTCTCAGGCTCGCTCGATGGAACAATTCGTGTGTGGGACGCCATGACGGGAGAGACGATGGCAGGCCCATTTTCTGGACACACGACTGGGGTCTTGTCAGTGGCATTCTCGCCAGATGGCCAGCGCGTCGTCTCAGGCTCGGGAGATCGGACTATTCGTATGTGGAATGCCACGACAGGAAAGACGAAAACTAAAAGACACATTAACGACGATGGATGGATGTGTGGTAGTGAAGGTGAACTCCTAGTGTGGATTCCGCCAATCCACAGGTCACATCTTCATCACCCAGATAATATCTGGGTGGCTGGCGAGTATGAAACCCGCATTGATTTTTCTACTTTGGTGCATGGGCGCAGTTGGACCACTTGTATTAATACCTAGATAGAACCTCTAATCATGTTCTTAAGCGTAATGTAACCTTCTAGATAAGAACTCATCAAGACAGTTGGCTGGACAGCTTAGTCTCGGTAGTGGTTCGTGATTGTGACTCATTATATGAAAGTCATCCCCCATATCACATCAGCAGGGAGTCGAAAGTCAATCGGCCTAGACTAGAGAGCCGGAGTAGATGATCTTGAGACAAGTGTGGCCTCGATAGTGACCGGTGAGTAGACAGGCTTGATACGCTCTTGATACCACATGTAGCACCGGTACGACGCCCACGTGTACTTATAACAAACCCCAAATATGCGTACAGAATACAAGATCTAGCCTGAATCGTCCATCTGCTACCAAAACAGTCTCACCGGGTACAGGGGATCAGGAATCATGTATCAGGGACGAATTGGTGGTCCCCGCTTAACCAGAAATGGAACACCGCTAGGTACTCTGCAGGCCAAAAACACTAGTAGAGAACCAACAGCATAACGTACATACAATGACACCCATAGAAAGGCTCTGAATGGGTCCGGGACTGACATCCCATGTTCCAATCCCGCCAGCACGGCTGTGCGGGTGGCAGTCAGGTGCTCCTTCTACCTATGCCCGTTCACGCCCACGAACTTCATGCATATTATGTATCGCGAGCCCGCGATGATGACCTCTAGGCACGGCTCCTATTAAATGTTGCTACAAACAGACGAAGAAGGACACTTGGATGTGGGGGCGTGGGGAAGAAAGAGAAGGAGGCTCACTCGGCGGGTATGTGTGTGCGCGACGAGAGGTGGAGGCCATGTGGGTGCATGATGAGCTCGAAGCGAGCAGTTGGAATACTACTACTACTCTGTCTGCCTAATGCTCATGCACAACCACCTCAAGAAATAATTTTGTTGGACACGACGTACAGGCGTCTCGGTCCCTGGCACAAATCAGCCTGTGGTCAGCAGTTTCACTACCTGCACCTACGCGCCGGACACCTAACCTCAACGGCCACTACGACTCAGTGACAAGGCCGCTGATAAATGCGGCAAAGGCAGTCATCGAGCGGTTCAGTCATGTGAGATGATGTCACGGTCGCGCCCGCCGGATAAACAGCGTAAAGACCGGAGCCGAATCCGGAGACAAGGCCGGCGATCGCGCCGGGTGTCAGGTGACCAAAGTGCCTCGGAAGTAGATTTTACCTATTGCGGATGCATCCGCTTTGCTTTTCAACAACCAAGCACATCTAACATTCGATCGACACGATCAACATGCTATTCTTAAATGTGGAGTCTAACCGACGACAACTGACTGATTATCTGACGAATAAATGTGGAGGAAGGCGAAAAGAATCGAATGCATGGAGGCCGAAACAAAATTGGTGGTACCAAAGCATTCGAGTCATGTAGAATGTCACATGGAATTTCAGACGCAAAATAGATCAGGAGAGCGTGCCGGCGCAAGGTGTCAATAGATCAAAACCTAAAATATGAACAAAACCAGAACAAACAAGTAGTGCGAGGGAACGTTGAGGTGAAATGGTTGCCCACTGTGATCATGCAGCACGGCGAGCGGGCCTAGTGCCCTTGGAGAGGCCACACGCCCGACGCAAAGCCCGAAGAACAGACTGCACGACAAGCACCATCAGCAGAACGAACATTGACCAACGAAGGTGTAGAGCGGCGCAAAAGAACTATAACGCACATCAAGACGCTTCCTTTTCGCACGAGAGGGAGATGCAGTCGGCACGAGGACTGCAGTGACCACTTGTGTTATGTTTTTCTCTGGCGCGAGGCCTGCTCGCCATGGGACGTACGGCCGCGTTGGCGGATCGTGGTAGCGGTAGTCCACAGTTTCCTATAGCACGCCGCAAAGCGAGAGATAAAAACAGAGAAGACCATCAGTCAGGGAGATGGCTCGAACAATATATAAAAGGGTTTTGTTTTGGGTCAGTTCACTGACCATGAACTCGTGAGGCGCTGCGGGGGATACTTCTGCAGGTGCCGAAGCTGGCAGTGATGATGACAGGAGCGGCTCGGTGGAGCGGGTGTAGGGCCAGTACAATCCGTCATGTGCGGGATGGGACGCAGGGAGGTGAGTTTGCACCTGCGTCTGCGTCTGCGTCAGGTCACGCGCTTGGGCGTTCGCGTTTTGGACGTAGCCATAGGCATACGCGTGTGTGGGCGGGTTCACTTGGGCGGTCATGACCCAGGTGAAGGAAGGGAAGGGTGGGTGGACAAGGAGGGGCGAACGAGGGCGGCGGTGGCGGGCATGGCTACTGTAACGTGTATTGTGCATGTAGAAGAGATCGAAAGGGTGGGAAGAGACGGTGAAGGGAAGGGAGGTGAAGGAAGACGACGGTAGAAGAAAGAGGGTTAAAAGAGAAGAGTACCATCGCGAAAAAAAGAGTTAGTGGGCTACCTGCATTGAATGAAAGGCCAATGAGAGCGTCAGAAAGTCGCCGTGTTCTGGTTCTGGCGTCAGACGCTCGCAGGTAGGCAGGCAGATAGGCGGGTAAGCAGGGGCCGCCCGCCGATCCCCCGCACATTGGTTGACTAACTCGAAATCGTCAAATTCTGGACAGAATGGCGCGTAAACGCACCCATCAGCGTCTCACGCGAGTCCGCCCAACCAACCCGAGGAAGTACGCCGACAGGTCACCCCTGCTCGAACACGAACCAAAGGCATGGCGTTGACAATGTTTCTCCCCAACTTTTCCCTCCATTTCCCCGACGACCTCCCAAACGATTCGAATAAAGGACAGATCCATCTTGAATAGATGGGCACCTTCGAGCCATGCTGTATTTTCTGAGAAGCTAAACTGTCTGTTCTGTCGCCTGGGCTTGGGGACGTGCGCGTCGCCGGTCCGGATGGGAGGATATTTCCTTGGCCCTTCGACGAGCTAATTCCGGCGTCGCATCCTCGTATTGGATCTCAAATGTTGCGCGCACTAATCAAATCGTAAAGAGACGAAGAAATGGGATCTTCGAGCCGAAGGTAATGCCCCAGAACTAGAAGGAGGCATCACGCTGACTCACCCATTCAAGCACCCGTACATGCATCTCTACCCAATCCTAAACGTTGGCCAAGTCCACTTCTCTCCCAGTAAACCCAGGATAGCAAGACGCATGATACGCAATAGGGATCAGTGAATAAATACCTCTTGCGACCTTTTACCATGGGGGTAAATGCTCCTCCCGCTGCTTGTCTTTGGAACCACCCAGTCGCGCGAGCTTCCACTAGATCTATTTTTCAAAACCAAATGAAACCTGACGTTTCTGGCTGCTTGCCCCCGTAGTCACGAGTCTCGAGTCTGGGGGGTGTCGGAACTGACCGCAACGAGGACTTCCAAACTTGGAAGTATCGTGACTGTGACGTGACAAGAACCACAAATGTGACAAAGGCGAGTCAACCGTTGTTTCGTGAAGCCAGCCACCAAGACCAACGTTCTGAATGTTTTGTTACTCCCCAGCGCAGTGTGATCAAAGACGAAGTATATCTCCATGGACTGCATCAAGTGATGAAAACTTTAGTCGTGCTTCAAGATCAATTAACCCCCATCGGCGTCCATCCGCCCACAAGAGAAGAGAAAAATCTGCAGAGCAAGAGAAAAAAACAACAGACAGAAAGAACCTAGTGATCTGCGAGCGAGTGTGTGTAGCATGCCACGAAGATTAACGCAAGTTCTAGCAAGAGCGAACAGCAAAATATATCTGGGACTCATCGGAGGATGCTTGACCTGACGGCGACCTATGTTCTATCGGAAAGGCGGAGTGGTTCACGCCCGCTGAGCTTTCATCACTGCCTGGACAGGAAGGAACCAAAAGGCCCCCGCTTGCGGCGAGGATGGTTTGGTTGCTGTCCCGTTGGTGGAAACAAAAGGCTTGGGAGAGGTGTCTGGGTCTTGTCGCTGAAGTCTTGAAAAAGCGGAACGGTTAAAAATCCGGAAAACATAACCTGTGCATTGCGAGAGTGATGAAGAGACAAGAGCAAGACAGATGCGTGGGCCCCCCAAGTTGAATTTCGGAAGTCGGTGCAGGCGGTGACGGTGAGAAAGGATATTTTAAAACATATCCAAGACGTCTCTGTGGGGAGCCTTGAAGGTGTCTGGGGCAGTTGACCTGATGCCGTTGACTAGGTCGGAGTCTCAGAGAGGAGAGATGCGTTCGCCTCTGGCCGTGGATACACTCAACCAGTTTCAATGCCCGCTACCTCAGTTGACCGCTCTTCATCCATCTTCATCCACACTCGTATTTCCCTTTCTTTTTCTCCCCCACGCAGCGGTTCGCCCACTCTAGCTAGATCAGGTTCTGTACCCCCTTTCTCCTATATTCGCGCTCTTCACACCCCCCAATTTCTTGGTTTGAGACTCGCCGGTTGCGGTGTCTTGGAAGACGCAGTTGACCCGTGCCAGTGTCTTCGTTCCTTTATTCCGACATATCCTCCTATTTTTTTCTCCCATCCCAAAATTCGCCGTATCACCTTTGAATATCCCGCATACCTTGACGGACATCCTACTACGCGCCTCACCAACACAACACCATGGTTACCCTGAAGCCGACACTCGAGCAGTAGGCCGACTCACACTCCCCTCCCCCTTTATCTGCTGCAGCAACCGTTTGTTTATTAATTGGAATATCGCAGAAGTTGGCAACACCTAAAGCACTACCGATCGTATTGGCACGTGAAGCTATACATGATCGTTTACGCGTACTGATTCTCCGTGGTAGGATCTGTCCTTTAAACTTTTCATACCGTCAGCAATGAACCTTCTAATTATTCCCCAAGGAAATAATATGTCAATCCCACCCAATGCATGTGAAACAGTTTAACCCAAATTCCCCGCAGCCGCGGCTTGTTCCACGTTCCCCACCATCCACACCTCCCCGGTTCCCTGGCAATTCCATCTCATCCCCCATCCGACCCAGTCAAAATACGTGAATGCTGAGTCGCTGCTACGCCCACTTGCGCGCCGCTTTCGCTTCCCGCAATGCACAACGAACCATCGCGATTACCCGCACCAGTAAATCCAACGTGTCGGATAAAATATCATCTCTCGTTCATAGAGCAGCCTCTATGGTGTGCGGATAATTCGGCAACAGTGCATGATCATTTCCCCCTACGCGTTATCCAGTCGTATTCCATTTCCCGATAGTACGCGCCGATATCGGTCACGGACATAGAGACGATCGGCCTATCTTCGTCGCTGCAAGCACGAGCTTTCGAAGATCGCGCACAGATCAGACACGTGCATTTGAAGTTATACCCTTCGAAGAGGGAATTTTTGATGCTCGTGCGTTACCGCACCAGGCTCCAAGATTTCCTGGAAGTAAAGAAAATGTGACCTCTTCACCTTCCAATGGATCTCATGGCTCGGATCTCGCCAGAAAAGGTATCTTTATCCCATCTGAACATCGCATTGGGGCAACAGCTAACAGGTGGTTCGCGTATTATCAACATAGCATCGCAAAGAGAGGGAAACGGCCAGACCTGTGATCGATACGAGAAAATGTCTCGAAAACTGCCGAGTATAGACGTTGCTCCGCATACCTGGGACCAGGAATGAGTTAGTGCGTATGATACCTAGTGAATCATCCAAGTCTGCTGATTTGCAGTTATACAATGCAAAGAATGCCGCGCATTGGTTCGGTGTCATTGTACTCGCCACGGTATTTGCAGCTCGTTTTGGAGTCGCAAAAGTGCGTGGCATGGGGAGTGCGTGCTCTCGGGCCACAATCTCGCCACGATGAACGACGCGTACCGCCATACAACCTTTACCCTTTCCACGGACGTCCGTAACGCGAAGGCAGCTAGCCACACTTTTGTCAATTGGTTCGTATTCGGTTTGCGGCCGGCTGTGTTTGGCCTACCGTGGGAAGATACAAGAAGTTGCGTTGTCGCCAGCCCATACAGGGAGGGATTCGGGCCAAGACGATATCTTCCGCGCTTTGAATATGGGGTATCAACCACGCCGCCACCGCACATTCTGGAAGGTCGATCGTGGAGATGTCTTCGGGATCACCCGGGATGGCCAAAGTATCTGGAGCTGAACCGACCTCAAGTGGTGGTACGCCAGCGAGGGCGCCGCTCCTCGAAGACAGGAAAGCAAGACTTCCTACCGCGAGGAGTTTTTCGACAATAGTTGGGAACTGCGGTCTTGCTGACAGCTTGACAAGGCCATGGTGTACGATGTTGATTGTTTGGGCTTGAGGGAACAAAACTAGAGGAATGAGACTGCCTCACTTCCTGGTCTTAAATACCGTTGCCTTGGTATGTGGCGGCCGCAGTGTCAATGATCTACTAATGATTTTAAAGACAATGGCTCGCTCTGCGACTCTGGAGGTTATGTGATTGTACCACCCATACCAACGCGTTGACAACCGCACAGCTAGCAAGGGAAGACCTCGTTTCATAGTCCGCCGCCACAGATCGGCTGAGACGACTGGTGAATGCGTATTGACACGTGATCACTCCCATAACCCCAAGTTAAATACAAGTCAGATTTTCGTCAAAAAAGCACTTTCAGGACTGTCGTAGAGTCTTGAGAAAAACATGCTACTGAAGATGCAGTGGAGATGTCATCGACTTATCGGGGAAACGCTAGGTACAGGTGCGGTTCTCCGCCCACAAGCTACAACAAATTATCTAAATGGGCGCTAATTTTAGCCAGCCGAATGTTTACCGTTGATACGTGATAGAGAGCTAGCAATGAGCATTTAGTGCAGCTCAGGCAATTACAGTCCCTGCGCAATGCTGCAGGGCACTCCAGTTCCGAGTTTTTTGTTGTTCTAGCAATTCCTGCCAGCCTGTGGCAGGGAGAGAATGCGGTTCCGAACAGCTATTGTGGCCGCTCAGTAGTTCTGTGCTAAGGATCTTAGAGCGCATAGATGCTCTGACCAATAAGTTATAGTTATACGCATGTTCGGTCTCATGGACATCGTCGTCGCGAAATGTGGTGTTCACGGGCCCATCACGGGAAGTGAAATGCCATCACAACAGGAGATCAAAGGACCGGAAATGGCGCGAATCCATGAAGTTATGTCTGACACCTCATCATTGCATCCGGAATTGTGCATGATGGCTTCTCATTTTAATGACTTAATGTACAGTATGCGCCCTACCGCCATTCAAGTTGTACTCGGATAATCTACTGTGTGCTACTGACCCAAAAACAACTCCCATGGTGAGACATAGAAGCGACTCCAATGACATCAGACATCATGATCATGGAATAGTGCCGACAAAACCTTGATAGAGTGTGAACTACTGTACCAGTAGTGTACGGTAAATAGACGATCATCTACTGGCACCAAAGTGGTCGTGGTCGTGGGATCATTCGGAACTCCCGGGCCACAGTGCGCGCCGATGGCCCGATGCGGACAGCATGCCAGATGCCCTACGTTTACACTGACTTTACTGTAACCCCCAAAATATCCTTCTATCCAGTATGGCCGCTCCACAAGATGTCTTTGATTCGTGCGTAGATCGTCAGTAAACTGTGACTTGCCTGATTGTGACCCACTACACTAGCCTGGGTCCCTCAACATCGCAAAACGTAGGACAAGGGTGCGTCGATCCCTTCTTTTGTATAACGATGCCCGTTCAAGAACTGTCCTTGGACAGCATTCAAGTTTCCGAATCGCAGGGAAGCCGATCCCAGCTGCGTATCGAGGTGGCTGGTATGTGCTTAACTCCTAACTCGATTAATGCCTCGATAAGTATTTAACCTCTTTATCAGTCCTCCGAGCATATAATGTTCCCCATATCAAGAAACAGTTTGGCCTCAAGAGGCGTTTCTTCGTCACTGTAGCCAATCACGCGACAATGAAGAAGACGCAAACCGTTCAGATTGATGGACAAACCATAGAGTGGAACCAGACGCTTGGTGCATTGTAGGGCTTTCCTTTTGCAATCGTATTCTTGGCTTAAATTTCCGTTCAGTTTTACGCAACGGTCTTCACACCTTACACTGTGTCTTTATGAGAAGCGATTCACACACCGTGACGTCGTTATCGGGACACTCGAGATACAGACACCCGTCGAATCACAAAATGGTTCGTCCTTTATTAGAATTCCCGTTCATTCGACTGTTGGACATCTTGCATGTAGATGTTCCCTTTTCCCTTAGCAGTGGCGATGGGGAGGATCGACAGTCGATGCAACCGATCACGCTCTACTTAACGATCACTGTGTCACCGAACATAGGCTCTCCGATCTTTCCCAACAACCGCCAAAATATACTGATCGAAGGGGACGATTCTCCCGCTGAAGAAGCTACAATGCCCTCGTTTTCACCAGATTCCGATGGACCTATCCAATCCACCGCTCCTGGACCTCTTTTACCCCTGCCCGATCACTTCTCCGTCGAGATTGGCGTTCCTACGTCACATAATCAGGCAGAGGTTTCGCTTCCAGAGGATCCTCTCATTACTCTCCATCGCGCTGACGAAGCCATTGAGTCTATTGACCAGTCTAATACATGGGAAATGGTCGTCGGGAGAATCGAGTGGGTGATGGATACTTTGAGCCCAATTGCAGAAGTGCGTGTAATTTCTTTTTGCTTATCCTTCACTGAGCCTGCCTTCACTCTCAGCTTTCCCCATATGCGAAGATGGCTTGCGGTCTGCTTTTAGCGATCCCCAAGGTGCATCCGTTCACGTCATTCGAGTTGCCGGAATAAAACACTTATGCTATGTTCATCTGAATGATAGACACTCTTAGAACAGTATCAGCGCGACATCAACGTCCGAACTCTCCTCGAAGGCATGCACGACGCGTTCGATTTCGCACAGCACGAAGACACTTTGAAATCAATCAAGCCCGAGTCGAAGCAGGCCCAAATCATTACTCTTATGCTCCGGGACGTCTGTAATTGCTGCGACTTCATCCAATCATATGCGAAGGACTCCCAATTTTGTACGTTATCTTCACTTACTCATCGGCCAGCGTAAACATGCAACTTTTAGGGAAGCGGACATTAAAGAATATGGGCGGCGCGGCTGAGAAAACAATTGAGCAATTGTCCTCCGCCCTTGTCGAACATCGAAGGATATTCCTGGATCAGGCCACCATTGCTACAGAGATAACTGCGTTCCAGATTCTGGATGACGTGGGAATAATTTCAGCGAAGGTAGATTGGATATCTACTCAACTTCAGTGGGTGTCAAGCCAAGTTCCAGACATCGGTACGTAGTCCGAATGACTTGTTAGTATGGGTTATTGATCTGACAATTGTCATAGAACTAGTTGCAACAATCAGAGAAATCCCATATGGTAACGGTTCACGATTCGCACCCGACAAGGGCTGTCTTGCGGGAACACGCGTGGCCTTTCTAGATTTCATTGTCAACTGGGTGAACGATCCTGCTTCGGAGCGTAGTCTCGTTCTTTTCGGACAAGCAGGCACGGGAAAGTCGTCCATTGTGCATGAGATCGCACATCGCTTCGACAAAATGCATCGTCTTACATCATCATTCATCTTTTTGCGGAAGGAGCAACCCAAACCCTATCATCTCTTCACGACTCTCGCTCGCGATCTCTCCGACCGCTATCCTTCGTTCAAAACCGCGCTTGGAAGGGTCGTAAAGGACAACTCCTCTCTACGAGTTGGAACCCGCGATTATCGCACCCTCTTTGAATCACTTATCCTAGAACCGCTTAAGGATCTACACATTGTCGGTCCTATTCTTGTCGTAATCGATGCCTTGGACGAGAGTGGAGATGTAACTGGTGGTAGTGGCCTACACACATTTCTTGTCAAAGCCCTCTCTAGACTGCCATCAAATTTCCGCGTGCTCATCACCTCGCGACCCGAACACGACATCGAGTCCGCATTCGTCGGAGATAGGTCAGGCAGCATCAAAATCAAATACATGAATGATCCTGAGCTGGCTGCCACGACTCACGAGGATATTCTCGCGTTTCTTCGGGAGAAGCTCCCTTCGGATGAGTTTGGGAGGTATGGCGATACACTAGCAGTAAGGGCAGAGGGGGTGTTTCAGTGGGCAGCGGTCACATGCGGATACATTTCAAACCCTCCTGATTTCTTTGGCTTCAGCAAGAGAAAGTGTATAGAGCATCTTTTGGAGCCTACTACAGATCGCCGTAGACAAGATCCGTTGGACGAATTATACAAAGAAGTCCTCGAAGGATACTTCACACACGAAGATTCACAGCTACTCTTTCGCTCTGTCTTGGGGCAAGTCATTGCCTCAATTGAACCTCTCACTCTTCATTCCCTGACCACTCTGCGACGACATGCCTCTTACGATGACGGTGACGACGGTGATGCCGTTGTTATATTGCTGCGTCGGCTCGGCTCTTTGTTGAGCAATGTCAACTCATCCGAAGAAAGGCTTCCCATCGTTCCTCTCCATACGTCATTCCGGGACTTCCTCATAAATAAAGAGAAGAGCGGTGACTTTTGCATTAGCCTTCGTGATGGACACCACCAATTGGCGCATTCCTGTCTCGGTCTACTGCTCAAGGGTCTCAAATTCAACATCTGCGATCTTGAGTCGTCACACCTTGCCAATAAAGATGTCGATGACCTTAACTCACGCATTAATAAAAACATCTCACCTGCCTTGTTATATGCATGTCGTTTCTGGAACGATCATTTGGGACATATTGATTTCGGGGCCGATCTGTTTGAAAAAGTTCGGACTTTCTTTGAGAAGAAATTCCTCTTTTGGCTGGAAGCTCTTAGTTTGACGGGTGGCATGCGTCATGCTTCACCAGCAGTCTCTGCTGTGAATATCTGGTTAGCCTCCGGTCAAAGTGTGAGTATAACTGTTGATTCGGTGATGAAGGCGAACAGTTAATGACTATGATCGCGACAGGTTTCTCCGACAGAGGTAGAGAGATTGAGGTGGTTCGTCGATGATGCCTCTGCGTTTGTGCGATATTTCGGGATGGCCATGGCAAAGAGTGCTCCACATGTCTACCTCTCTTCTCTACCATTTGCGCCAACTCGTTCTCTTCTCTCTACACATTATTCCAGCTCATTTCCTCGGATGCTACACGTGGAACGTGGACGATTGACTGATTGGCCATCATCGGAGATGGTGATCTTAAATGTCGGGCATGATGTCCGGTACTACTACGTGGTCCATTCTATTGCATTCTCACCAGATGGCCAGCGCATCATTTCGGGCTCCTTCGATGGAGTGATTCGTGTGTGGAATGCCACGACGGGAGAGACGATGGCGGGCCCATTTACTGGACACGCGGGTCCGGTCTTGTCTGTGGCATTCTCGCCAGATGGCCAGCGCATCGTCTCAAGTTCTTTCGATGGAACAATTTGTGTGTGGAACGCCACGACTGGAGAGACAGTGGCAGGCCCATTTACTGGACACTCGGGTCGGGTTAGATCTGTGGCGTTCTCTCCAGACGGTCAGCGCATCGTGTCAGGCTCGGACGATGGGACAGTTCGTATGTGGAACGCCACGACTGGAGAGACGGCGGCAGGCCCATTTACTGGAACTGCGGATAAGGTGATGTCTGTGGCATTCTCACCAGATGGCCAGCGCATCGTCTCGTGCTCGGACAAAATTCGTGTGTGGGACGCCACGACGGGAGAGATGGCGGCAGGCCTATTTACTGGACACACGTCTTCGGTTCAGTCAGTGGCATTCTCTCCAGATGGTCAGCGGATAGTCTCAGGCTCTTTTGATCGAACAATTCGTGTGTGGAACGCCACGACGGGAGAGATGGCGGCAGGCCCATTTAATGGGCACACGGATGCGGTAGAGTGTGTGGCATTCTCGCCAGATGGCCAGCGCATCGTCTCTGGCTCCTCCGACAGAACAATTCGTGTGTGGAACGCCACGACGGGAGAGATGACGACAGACCCATTTACTGGACACATGTCGTTGGTCTTGTCTGTTGCATTCTCGCCAAATGGCCTTCGCATTGTCTCATGCTCCTCCGATGGGACAATTCGTCTGTGGAACGCCAATACTGGGGAAACGGCGGCGAGCCCGTATACTGAACCTACGGATCTGGTCAGATCTGTGGCATTGTCGCCAGACGGCCAGCGGATCGTCTTAGGCTCGGACGATGGGGCAGTTCGTGTGTGGAACGACACGACTGGAGAGACGGCGGCAGGCCCATTTACTGGACCTGCGGATGCGGTGATCTCTGTGGCATTCTCACCAGATGGCCAGCAGATCGTTTCAGGCTCGGACGATGGAACGATTCATGTGTGGAACGCCACGACTGGAGAGATGGTGGCAGGCCCATTTACTGTACACAGGAGTCGGGTCTATTTTGTGGCATTCTCGCAAGATCGCCAGCGCATCTTCTCGGGCTCGGGAGATGGGACAATTCGTGCGTGGAACGCCACGACAGGAGAGATGGCGGCGGGTCCATTTATCGAACACGTGGGTTGGTTCTTCTCACTGGCAATCTCTTCAGATGGCCAGCGCGTTGTCTCAGGCTCTTTCGATCAAACAATTCGTATGTGGAACGCCACGACGGGAGAGATGGCGGCAGGCCTATTTACTGGACACACGTCTACAGTCCTGTCTGTGGCATTCTCGCCCGATGGCCAGCGCATCGTCTCAGGCTCGGGAGATGGAACAATTCGTGTGTGGAACGCCACGACGGGAGAGACGGCGACAGACCCATTTACTGGACACACGGACCCAGTCTGGTCCGTGGCATTCTCGCCGGATGGCCAGCACGTTGTCTCAGGTTCAGAGGATCGAACAATTCGTGTGTGGAACCCCACGACTGGAGAGACGGTTGCGGGCCCATTCACCGGACACACGGATTCCAATCTGGTCTGTGGCATTCTCGCCAGATGGCCGGCGCATCGTCTCAGGCTCGGGACGATCGAACAATTCGTATGTGGAATGCCATGACCGGGAGAGATGGCGGCAGGTCCTTTTATTGGACACACGCTTGGGGTCTTGTCAGTGGCATTCTCGCCAGATGGCCAACGCATCGTCTCAGGCTCGGCGGATCGAACAATTCGTCTGTGGAATGCCACGACAGGAAACACGGAAACTGAAAGACACATTAACAGTGAGGGATGGATGTGTGGTAGTAAAGGTGAACTCCTAGTTTGGATTCCGCCAATACATAGGGCACATCTTCACCGCCCAAGTAATATCTGGGTGGTTGGCGAGCATGAAACCCGCATTGATTTTTCTACTTTGGTGCATGGACGCAGTTGGACTACTTGTATTAACACCTAGATAGAACCCTTTACAGCAATCCGTGTTCTTTTAGGCGGTCTGAAGTGTAATGTAACTTGCTAGATGAGAGTTCATTAAGACAGTATGGCTAGATAGCCTGGTCTCGGTCTTGGCTATCAGGTGATTGCGTTCCTTATATGAAAGCAAACCCCCATATCACATCAGCAGGGAGTCGAAAGTCAATCGGCCTAGACTAGAGAGCCGGAGTAGATGATCTCGAAACAAGTGTGGCCTCGATAGTGACCGATAAGCAGACAGACTTGATACGCTCTTGATACCACATGTAGCACAGGTGCGGCGCGAAGACCCCTACTTATGCTTATAATGAATTACAATTGTGTGTACAGAATACAAGCTCTAGCCCGAATCGTCCATCTGCTACCAAAACAGTCTCACCGCATACCGGGTACCAGGGATCATGTATCAGGGACGAATTGGTGACGCCCACTTGACCGGAAATGAGAGAACACTGCTAGGTACTCTGCGAGGCCAACTAACTTCCTACTACTCATCCCATTGAAGGATGAGTGCTATGAGTCGTGCACGTCGTATTCGATGAATAAGGAACACGCTTTCCTTTTCTATTTGTTTGATCGTATGGTTCCACACTTTGGTTTGTGTTGTTGACGATGTTACTATCCAAAGCGCGTACGACAATTTTTCACGCCAACGATTTCCGAGACAAGAGACCGATGAAAAGACGGAATGCACATTGTACAATAGGATGGCCGCGGGATGCAGAATACACGGGTTTGCCGAATTGCATGAGGACAGGCAAGGGTTTGCTGATGCGGAACACGGCTTACAAGTGCTGAGATGTAGTATGCAGAGTACGCCGTAATGTAGAAGCGTAGCGAAAGCGTGTGGGCGTCACGTGGTCACCATCACGCAACGTTTTCAGTTCGGCGACAATGGTTCCAAAAACGATCTCTCCCAGTTCGCGACCGCAAACACGAGCAGTCGCGGGAAACCGTTCGATGACGGCATTGTTACTCGCTGCGCGATAGGTCACTGTAAAGCACACGGCCGATTGGTGGCTGGGAGATCTGATGCATCCATGGTTTCTCGAGCTCAAGCGCCATCCACGACGAATATGGCTCCGAGCCGATGCGCGTGCGCGAAGGTGGATTACGTCCTGTCTTTCGAATTCTCCTCTCCAAGCTCTCCGCAGGCACCGACTCATTCGTTATTGTGTAGTAGATCTATCTTATGTGTGCCATCATTGCTCGAGAAGGCCTTCAGCTACTTGGCACTATGTCTCCCAATTAGCCAAAGTTCTGTGCGTGTATCCGTTACTCTCTCTCCTGGACGTTGATTGTCAGTGTCACCAAATCTCCCACGGATGGACATGTCTGCACTTCCCAGGGCCAAGCGCATTTGCAAAATAAGCATACTCGCTGTCGAATCAACGACACCTTGCCTTTTTGCTCGCAGTTGCAAAAAGCGGCGTCGTGTCCGCCGGGCAAACAGTGTCAAAGTCGGAGCCGAATCTAGAAACCAGGCCGACAATTCCGCCGATATTGGGTGACCGGAGTTGCGAGGGAAACCTCGGAAGTAGATTTTACCTATTGCATCCGCTTTTGCTTTTCAATCAGGCTCATCCAACGCTCGATCAACACGATCGACATACGTTTCTAAAATGTAGTGTCTAATTGACGACGACTGATTGTTTGAAGAAAAGTGAAGAAAAGCAAAGGAACAGAAGCAGAAAAAGTGGTGGAACCAAAAGCATTCGAGTCAAGTAAAATGTCAACATGGAAGATTAGATGCATTTAGATCAGGAGAGCGTGCGGGCGCAAGGTGTCGATAGATCAGAACCCAAAAAATATGAACAAAACCAGAACAAACAAACAGTACGAAGGAAGGTTGAGGCGAAATGGTTGCCCATTGTGGACATCGGATCGATCACGCAGCACGGAGACCGGGCGTAGTCCCCTTGGAGAGACCACACGCCTCACGCAGAGCCCGAAGCACAGACTGTACGAAAAAACCGTCAGCGGAACGAACATTGACCAGCAGAGGCGTGGGGCTGCGCAGTATAACTATAACGCACGTCATGACACTTCCTTCTCGCACGAGAGGAAGATGCTGCCTGCACGGGGACTGCAGTGTCGATTTGTGTTGTCCTTTTCTCTGGCGCTCGGCCCGCTCGCCACGGGACATACGGCCGTGTTGGCGGATCGTGATAGCGATAGTCCACCGTTTCCTAAAGCACGCCGTAAAGCAAGAGACAAAAAAAAAGGGTCGAACGATATAAAAACGGGTTGTATCTTTGAGACAGCTTACTGACCATGGACCCATGCGGAACTGCGGGGGATACTCCTGCAGGTGCTGGAACCGGTGGTGGTGGCGATGGCAAAAGCGGCTTGGCGGAGCGGGGGTAAGGCCAGTAGCATCCTTGACGTGCGGGGAAGGACGCAGGGAGGCCAGTTTGCACCTGCGTCTGCGTCTGCGTCAGGGCCCGGTCTTGGGCGTTCGCGTTTTGGACGTAGCCGTAAGCATACGCATGTGTGGGTGGGTTCGCTTGGGCGGTCATGACCCAGGCAAAGGAAGGGAAGGGTGGGTGGACAAGGAGGGGCGAACGGGAGCGGCGGTGGCGGGCATGGCTACTGTAGCGTGTATTGTGCATGTAAAAGAAGTAGGAAAGGGTAGGAAGAGACGGTGAAGGAAAGGAAGTGAAAAAAAAGGTTGGCTGAAGAAAGAGAGTTAAAAGAGAAGGTTACCATCGCGAAAAAGAGTTAACGGGCTATCTGCATTGAAATGAGGGCCAATGAGTGCATCAGAAAGTCGCCGTGTTCTGGTTCTGGCGTCAGACGCTCGCAAACAGGCAGGCAAATAGGCGGGTAAGCAGGGGCTGCCCGCCAATCCCCCGCACACATCGATTACCTAACTCCAAATCGTCAAATTCTGGACCGAATGGCGCGTAAACGCACCCATCAGCGCCTCACGCTCGACCGCCCAACCAACCCGAGGAAGGTACGCCGACAGGTCGCCCCCCGCTTGAACACGGACCAAAGGCGTAGGCTCCTCTGACGTTGGCCATGTTTCTTCCCCGACTTCCCCCTCCACTTCCCCGACGACCTCCCAAACGATTCAAACAAAGGATAGATCGATTTTGGATAGATGGACCTTTGTGCTATGCTGTCTTCTCTGGGAAGCTAAACTGTCTGCTGGGGTGCGTGCGCATCGCCGGTCCGGGAGAATGTTTGCCTGGCCCTTCGACGAGCTTGTTCTGGCGTCGCATCTTCGTATTGGATCTCAAATGTTGCGCGCACTGATCGAATCATAAAAAGAGGCAAAGAAATAGAATCTTCGAGCCGAGGGTATTGGTCCAGGGCTAGAAGGAGACATCACGCGAATCTACCTGTGAGTGACATACATGCCTGAACGTTGGCCAGGTCCATCTCTCTTCCAACAAACCCAGGATAGCAAGACGCATGATGCGCAATATGGACTCGTGAATAGCGCCTCTTTCGACCTTCTGTCATTGGGGTATATGCTCCCCCAGCTGTTTATCCTACCTTGTCTCTGGAACCACCACGTGCCCCGGTCACGCGAGCCTCTACCAGATCTATTTTTTCAAAACCAAATGAAACCCAGTTCCGACACTCCCCAGACTCGAGACTTGTGGCGACGAGGGCGGTCAGAAACGTCGCCACCAAGGTGACTTCCAAACTTGGTAGTATCGTGACCGTGACGTGACAAGGATCATAAAGGTGACAAAAGGCGCGTTGTTTCGTGAGGCCAGCCACCAAGATCAACTTGCTGAACATTTTGTTATCCCCAGCGCAGTGTGATCAAAGCTGAAGAGTATCCCCATGACTGCATCAAGTAATAAAAACTCTAGTCGTGCTTCAAGATCAACTAACCGCCATTGCCGTCTGTCCGCCTACAAGAGCAGAGAACATCTTGCCGCAGAAGAGAAAAAACAACGGAAAGAAAGAAGCTAGAGATCTGCGAGCAAGTGTGTGTGTAGCATGCCATGAAGATTAACGCAAGTTCTAGCAAGAGTGGACAGCAAAATATATCTTGGAGACTCATCGACGGATGCTTGATCTGACGGCGACCTATGTTCTATCAGAAAGGTGGAGTGATTCACGTCCTCTGAGCTTTCATCGTTCCCTGGGCAGGAAGGAGCTAGAAGGCCCCGTTTGCGGCGAGAGTGGTTTGGTTACTGTCCCATTGATGAAAGCGACAGGCTCGGAGGAGGTGTCTGGGTCTTGTCGTCAGAGTCTTGAAGAAGCGGAACAGTCAAAAATCCGGAAAACATGATCTGTGGATTTGGGGAGTGATGAAGAGAAAAGATGCGTGGATCGCCCGGGTTGGATTTCGGAAAGTCGGTGAAGACGGTGAAGGTAAGACAGTATTTTAAAAAAACATTCAAGACGCCCGTGGGAAGCCTGGGTGTCTGGAGCAATTGACCTGGAGCCGTTGACTGGTCGGAGTCTCAGGGAGGAGAGATGCGTTCGCCTCTGGCCGTGGTCACCCTCACCCAATTTCAATGCCCGCTGCCTCAGTCGAGCTCTTACACTCACCCACACCCATATCTCCCATTCTTTCTCCCCCGTAAAGCACCCCCCCCCCTTCCCTCAATCTTTGTACCTTCCCCACCCCCCCAATTGCACAGTTTGAGACTCGCCAGTTGCGGTGTCTTGGAAGATGCAGTCGACCTGTGCTGGTGTCTTCATTCCTTTTGACTTTATTCACTCGTCATTAGTGGTGCTCGTCTGACTTCAACATATCCTCCAATTTTTTCTCTCGTTCTAAATTCGCCGTTTTACCGTTGAAGATTTCACATAATTCGACGGACATCCCAGTATGCGTCTCACCAACACGGCGCTATGGTTACCCCTTCTCCGGATACCTCTGCAAATAACTGACAAATAACCAACACTCGAGCAGTAGGCTGACTTACTCTCCCCGGGCATCCCTTCAGTGCGTTTGTCCAGGAGTTGCAATATCGCAGAAGCCGTAAACGCCTAAACGCTACCGATTGAGTTGGCACATGAAGCTATACACGATCGTTTACGCGTACTGATTCTCCATGGTAAGGTCTGCCCTTTAAACATTTCATACTGTTAGCAATTAACCTTCTAATTATGCCCCAAGCAAATGACCTATCAATCCTTCCCAATTCATGTGAAACAGTCAAACCCAAATTCCCCGTAGCCGTGGCTTGTTCCCCGCTCCCCATCATCCACACTTCTCCAGTTCCCTGGAAATTCCATCCCATCCCCCATCCGACCCTGTCAAATCCTGCGAATGCATTATCACTCCCCCCACGAGTTATCCAGTCGTACACCATTTCCCGATAGTACGCGCCGATATCGGTCACGGACATGGAGACGATCGGCCTATCGTTGTCGCTGCGAGCACGAGCATTCGAAGATCGCGCACAGATCAGACACGTGCATTTGAAGCTGTACCCTTCAAAGAGGAATTTTGACGCTCGTGCGTTACCGCGCCAGGCTCCAAGACTTCCTGGAAGTAGGAAATTGTGAGCTCTTCGCCTTCCGAAATGGGTCTCATGGCTCGGATCCCGCCAGAAAAGGTATCTTTATCCCATCTGAACATCGCATTGGGGCAACAGCTAGCGAGCGGTTCGCTGATTATCACCATAGTACCGCAGAGAAGGAAACGGCCACACCTGGATTGATGTTGGAAAACGTCTCGAAAACTGCCGAGTAGAGAACGTGGTAGCCTGGCATACCTGGGACCAGGGATGAGTTGGTGCGTATGATACCTAGTGAATCATCCAGGGTCTGCTGACTTGCAGTTGTACAACGGAAAGAATGCCACGCGTTTCTTTGGTGTGATTGTACTCGCCACGGTGTTTGCAGCTTGCTTTGGAGTCACAAAAGTGCGTGGGAGGAGTGCGCGTTCTCGGGTCACAAGCCCGCCACGAGGAATGGTGCCTATCGTCACACAATCCTTACCCTTTCCACGGACGTCCTTAACGCAAAGCCAACTGGCCTCACTTTTTTGTCAATTGGTTCGTATTCGGTTTGTCTTTGACTTGCCGCGGAAAGATACAGGAAGTGGCGTCGTCGCTAGCCCATCCAGGGATTCGCGCCAAGACGATATCTTCCGCGTTTCGAATATGGGTTATCAACCTCGCCGCCGAAGGTTGATCGTCGACACATCTTGGGACCACTCGGGATGGCCAGGGTATCCGGGGCCGAGCCGATCTCGGGTGATGGCATGCCAGCGAGGCGCCACTCCTCAAAAACAGGAAAACATGGCCTCCTCACTGCAAGGAGTTTTTGGACAATAGTTGGGAGCTGGTGGTCTTGATCACAGCTTGACAATGCCATGGTGTACGATGTTGATTGTTCGGGCTTGAGGGAACAAAACTATAGGAACGAGGACTACAGCGTTACCGTGCCTTGGTATGTGGCAACCGCAGTGCCAATAATCTACTAACGATATTAAAGACAAAAGCTCGCTCTGCGACTGTGAATGTTGCGCGATTGTGCCACGCATACCAATGCGTTGACAACCCCGCAGCTAGCAAGGGAAGACCTCGTCTCGTAGTTTGCCGCCACAGATCGGCTGAGACGCCTGGTAAATGCGTATTGACACGTGACCGCTCCCATAATCCCAAGCTAAATACAAGTCGGCTTTTCGTCAAAAAGTACCTTTCACAACTGTCGTAGAGTCAAGAGCAAAATATGCGGTGGAGATGCCATCGATTTCATCGGGGCAGCGCCATGCCCGGGTACATGTGCAAATGCGGTTCTCCGCCCACAAGCTGCAACAATTACGCTAAAAGGGCGCTAATTTTAGCCGGCCGAGAGTTCACTGTCGATACGTAATAGAGAGCTAGCAAAGAGTGTAGAGCGGCAGTCGGTACCAGCCAAGAAAGGTAGTAACCGGAAAGAGCCGGAGCATGTGACTACGATACTGTAAAAGTGTACGCGGACCGGTCTGAAAAAGGAATAGGAGTATTACTCCTTCTCCCGTACCACATACTACACGTACGTTCCCCGTGAGGGAATCTCCCTATCAAATAAATCTCTACAAAGAGTATTTACTGTAATGCAGCTCAAGCCATTACAGTCCCCGCGCAATGCTGCGGGGCACTCGAGTTCCGAGTTTTTTGTTCTAGTTATTTCCGCCAGCCTGTGGTATGGAGAGAATGCGGTTCTGAACAGCTATTGCGGTCGCTCAGCAGTTCTGTGGTGAGGATCTCGAAGCGCATAGATTCCCTGACCAACAAGTTATAGTTATACGGATGTTCAGTCTGATGGATATCGTCGTCGCGAAATGTAGTGTTCACAGGCCCATCACGGGAAGTGAAATACCATCCGAGTAGATTAAAGATCAAAAGACCAGAAATGGCGCAAATCAGTACAACTTGAAGATGACTTTTCACTGGCAAAGACCCCGCAAAAGGAAAACCTGTCTATTCTTTGTCCCAATCCACAAACAGGATACAGTGCGCGGAAACCATAGGCACCACAAATGTAGCAATTTAAGAACCAACGGCGCCAGTATGTTTCATCCACTCCATCACTTTGCTTCGGCCTTTTTCCTGGGCCACCCGCTCCTCCTCCTCCATTCGTTCCTCCCTTCGTTTAGCAACCTCCTGTGGCGTAGTTCTACTGAGATTCATTAAAACTAAATTTAGTTCGTCCATTGCCTGAGCCATTACGTCTCCCCTCCTTGTGGACCTGTGACTGCGACGTGTCCGTCGTGATGTGGAGGGAGAGTAGCCGAGGTCCCGTGGGTCGTCTGGGTCAGGAGCATCGACACCGTTGTCACTTGGTGGCGCAGGGGGGGGTTCCGGAATATCCGCGTAGTGTTCTCTGTGGTACTTCTCCATCAAAGGTTGAGCGTTACCCTGCTGCCGGCCCCATTGCTTGTAAGCGGCAACACCGTACAAGTAGTCGAGGATGATGACAGGGGGTAGCGAGCTTTCTGTGCCCTGAAACAGTGCGTCCATGTTTAGCCCTGCCACGAAGAGGACGAAAGGGTTTTGCAGGTTTGCCGTGGCTGATAAGGCTGCAGCTCCGGCCGGATAACAGTCAGGCTCCTTCAAATGTTGAAGAGTAAAGTGGTCTGTGCGCTCCGGACCTAGGTCGACCCTATGTATGTCTGTGGGATTTATTCCATAATTCGGCGACTAAAATGGTCGCATTTTGATGAGTGCCTAAATATGAGCTGCCAAACTTCATACCTTTAAGAAGGCAACCTCTCCTTTAGCAAGCATCGAGTGCACACTCTTGGACAATAACACTCCATTCTGAACGTCATCAATCCCCGAAATTGAGGGCAGTGACCCGCCGCGATAACAGGAAGAGCGATCTTCGACAACCCTCTGGATGTACTAGAAAAGGACATCGTCAAGGGTTAAATAGACTGACTACGTGACTGGACATTACCCCATCACCTTTACTCCTAGGTATCAGGTGTGCTGCATCACAATGCCCTGCGGGATGGCGTGTGACGATGCAGGCTGTCCCATCTCGTGCTATGACATCATCTCTGAAGTCGTTGGGGCGGTCTGAAGGAACAGTAGACGTGACTCGATCATTTAAACCTTCATAATCCACGAAGATACAATCCCCTGGAGAAATGGGATATGTGGACAGTGGTTAGCAACGACCGCACATACAAAAAGGAACTCTAGTACTCTACCCGAAGGCTTATAGTATAAGTTTATAACGCCGGTAAACGAGGTGCTATTATAATTGACTGGAGGGCCATCCGGCGTTGCAGAAAGACGACCACGGGCTCCACAAATACTAAATACAACAAACCGTAGCCATCTGAAAGGGTGGATCGACAGCCTCTGAACGTCACTGTCAGGAATAGAGAGAAAGAGAACTGGAGATCCATCAACGTTCAAATAAATATTGACCATGACGATGGTGGTCGACGACGGTGATGACGGTGAAGGATCCGGGATCACCAAACAAGCACCAAGTCCAGCCACTTGTTGCCGCATTTGCTCCAGGGGGCACGTGAACGGGGGCGTTCCATTTTCGGCGTGGTCCCACCTCTGTACTACACCTTTGCACACCTTTGGTGCCAGTGTTGGGATTCAGTCCTACAAACCGAGGCTAGAGTCTCCAACTCGGAGCTTATTTCTACAACGGAAGGGGTGTTATTGATCCAACGAAGTGGCATCTATTCACCCGTTGTGGGGGTATCTTACGTGAGTCCATACTATGAATGGACTCGGCCCCCGGGCCAGCAGGTGCGTGGCCTACGTCGTCTTTCTAACATCAGCGATTTCTCAGGCTTTCACTTCTTTCACTATCGAGCCCATACATTTGGACCGTCTGCGATGCAAGAGTAGTAGCTACTCAATTTGGGAACGGACGCCGGCTGGCTTTTTTGATCCAATAATGAGGAGTATATCCCCTTCTGATGGCGGGGGCGATCACGCGGTTGGGAAGTGTGACGGCGTGCGAGGCAGAGTATAGCGCGACTGAAGCGCGTCCGAGCTAAAGGCAATGCGAAAAGACAGAAAAACGAGTTTTAAAACGTGAAATTGGTCCGAGGCACAAGGGCGAGGTGCTGCCGCGGATCTTACGGCGGTCGGGTCCGCGCGAACTCCTTCAAGTTGTTCTTTTAAATAGACGAGCAAGAAAGAGAGGGCACACAAGACCCATCAATGACTACCCTCGCTGCGATACTGTTTACGCTTTTAGCGGGACTTTCCAGTTCCTTCCTTGCTTTTCTGTACTCTCGTCGTCGTGGCGGATCTCTCAGACACCTCAGAGGACCAGAACCATCTTCATTTTGGCTGGGTATAGTGCACCAGTGTTTAACGCCACGTGAATAATGGACCAATTGGATCATCAATGACTCGGAGGCGGTCTACCTCCATTGGATAATCTACCGTGTAATACTGATCCACAAACACCTCTCATGACGAGACATGGACTCGGATAGTGTCGAATATCATCGCGCTGACACAAGAACGATAGAGTGTGAACCACCAAAGATAGTGTACTGTACATAGAGGAAGCCCAGAGCGGTCGTGGGATAATTCATAATGTGACACAGCGTGGGCTGCGCCCGAACTGTACTCTCACTTTACTGTAACCTTCAAAACATACTTCTACCCAGTATGGCCGCTCCACAAGATGTCTTGAATCAGTGCGTAGATGACCACTAATCCGTGATTTGCTTGACTGTGACCCACTCCTCCAGCATGGGTCCCTCCGAGTCAGCATCGCAAAACGCAGAAAGAGGGTGCGTCAATCTCTTCTTTTAAATAATGGTGCTTGGTCAAGAACTGTCCTTCGACAGCATTCGAATCGCCGAATCGCAGGGAAGCCGATCCCAGCTACGTGTCGAGGTGGCCGGTAAGTGCCTAACTCCTAATTCGTTGATGCCGTGATAAGTATTTAGCCTCTTCATTAGTGCTCCGAGCATACAATGTTCCCCATATTAAGAGACAGTTTGGCTTGAAGAGGCGGTTCTTCGTCACTGTAGCCAATCATGCGACAACGAAGAAGACGCAAACCGTTCAGATCGATGGACGAACAGTGCAGTGGAACCAGACGCTTGGTGCATTGTAGGACTTTCCTCTTGCAATCCTATTTCTTGGCCTAAATTTCTATTCAGTTTTACACAACAATCTTCACATCTTACACTGTGTCTTTATGAGAAGCGATTCACACACCGTGATCTCGTTATCGGGACACTCGAGATACAGATACCCGTCGAATCACAAAATGGTTCGTCCTTCATACATTTCCCCCTTTCATTTGACCGTTGGACATCTTGCATGTAGATGTACCCTTTGTCCTTAGTAATGGCGATGAGGACGATGGACAATCAATGCAGCAGATCACACTCTACTTAACGATCACTGTGATACCGAGCGTGGCCCGTCCGATCTTGCCCGACAATCCCCCCGAAATGCTGATCGAAGGAGACTATTCTCCCGCTGAAGAAGTTACAAAGCCCTCGACACCACCAGAATCCGAGGGGCCCATCCAATACACTGCCCTTGAACCTCTTTCACCCTTGCTTGATCACCTTTCCGTCGAGATTGGCGTTCCTACGTCACATAGTCGAGCGGAGGTTTCGCCTACCGGGGATCCTCTCATTGCCCTCCGTCACGCCGATGAAGCCGTGAAGCCAATTGACCAGTCGAATAAATGGGAAATGGTCGTCGGGAGGATCAAGTGGGTCGCGGATACGTTGAGCTCAATTGCAGAAGTGCGTGTAACCTCCTTTTGCTTATTCTTCACTGACCTACCTTCACTCTCAGCTTTCCCCGTATGCGAAGATGGCTTGCGGTCTGCTTTTGGCGATCCCAAGGTGCGTCCCGATTACGTCACCGTCGGAGCAAAACACTTATGCTATGTTCGTCTGAATGATAGACTTTCTTAGAACAGTATCAGCGCGACATCAACGTCCGAGCCCTCCTCGAAGGCATGCACGACGCGTTCGATTTCGCACAGCACGAAGACACTTTGAAATCCATCAAGCCCGAGTCGAAGCAAGGCCCAAATCATTACTCTTATGCTGCAGGACGTCTGTAATTGCTGCGACTTCATCCAATCATATGCAAAAGACTCGCAATTTTGTACGTTATCTTCGCCTACTTCATCGGCCAGCGTGAACGTGCAACTTTTAGGGAAGCGGACATTAAAGAATATGGGCGGCGGGGCTGAGAAAACAATCGAGCAATTGTCCGCCGCCCTTGTCGAGCACCGAAGGATATTCCTGGATCAGGCCACCATCGTTACAGAGATAACTGCGTTCCAGATTCTGGATGACGTGGGAGTAATTTCAGCGAAGGTGGATTGGATATCTACTCAACTTCATTGGGTGTCAAGCCAAGTTCCAGACATCGGTACGTAGTCCTTATGGCTTGTTAGTTTGTGAGTTAATGACCCGTTTTCTGTCATAGAACTAGATGCAAAGATCAGAGAAATCTCATATGGGACAGGCTCGCGATTCACACCCGACAAGGGCTGTCTTACGGGAACACGCGTAGCCTTCCTGGACTTCATTGTCAACTGGGTGAACGATCCTGCGTCGGAGCGTAGTCTCATTCTTTTCGGGCAAGCAGGCACGGGAAAGTCGTCCATCGTGCATGAGATCGCACGTCGCTTCGATAAAATCCACCGTCTCACATCATCGTTTATCTTTTTGCGGAAGGAGCAACCCAAACCCTATCATCTCTTCACGACTCTCGCTCGCGATCTCTCCGACCGCTATCCTTCGTTCAAAACCGCGCTTGGAAGGGTCGTAAAGGACAACTCCGCTCTTCGAGTTGGAACCCGCGATTATCGTACCCTCTTTGAATCCCTTATCTTAGAACCGCTTAAGGATCTGCACATCGTCGGTCCTATTCTTGTCGTAATCGACGCCTTGGACGAGAGCGGAGATGTAACTGGTGGTAGTGGCCTACACACATTTCTTGTCAAAGCCCTCTCTAGGCTGCCATCAAATTTCCGCGTGCTCATCACCTCGCGACCAGAACACGACATCGAGTCCGCATTCGTCGGAGACGGGTCAGGCAGCATCAAAATCAAATACATGAAAGATCCGGAGCTGGCTGCTACGACCCACGAGGATATTCTCGTGTTTCTTCGGGAGAAGCTCCCTTCGGATGAGTTTGTGAGGTATGGCGACACACTGGCGATAAGGGCAGAGGGATTGTTTCAGTGGGCAGCGGTCGCATGTGGATACATTTCAAACCCTCCTGATTTCTTTGGGTTCAGCAAGAGAAAGTGCATAGAGCATCTGTTGAAACCCACTGACCGCCGTAGACAAGATCCGCTGGACGAATTATACAAAGAAGTCCTCGAAGGATACTTCACACACGAAGATTCACGGCTGCTCTTTCGCTCTGTCTTGGGGCAGGTCATTGCCTCAATTGAACCCCTCACTGGCCACTCCCTGACCACTCTGCGACGACATGCCTCCTACGATGACGGTGACGACGGTGATGCCGTTGTTATATTGCTGCGTCGGCTCGGCTCTTTATTGAGTAACGTCAACTCGTCCAACGAAGGCCTTCCCATAGTTCCTCTTCATACATCATTCCGGGATTTCCTCATAAATAAAGAGAAGAGCGGTGACTTTTGCATTAGCCTTCATGACTCTCACCACCAATTGGCGCATTCCTGTCTCGGTCTACTGCTCAAGGATCTCAAATTCAACATCTGCGATCTTGAATCGTCACATCTTGCCAACAAAGATGTTGATGACCTTAACTCCCGTATTGATAAATACATCTCACCTGCTCTGTTGTACTCCTGTCGTTTCTGGGACGATCATTTGGGTCATATTGATTTCGACACGGATCTGTTTGGAAAGCTTCGAACCTTCTTTGAGAAGAAATTCCTCTTTTGGCTGGAAGCCCTCAGCTTGACGAGTAACGTGCGTCTTGCTTCGCGAGCAGTCTCGGCTCTGAATGTTTGGTTAACCTCGGGTCAAGGTGTGAGTATGATTCGGTTGTCGATTCGATAAGGCGAACAACTAATGGCTACGATCGTGACAGGTTTCTCAGATAGAGTTAGAGAAATTGAGGTCGTTCGTCAATGATGCCTCTGCGTTTGTGCGGTATTTCGGGATAGCCATGGTGAAGAGTGCTCCGCATGTCTATCTTTCTGCTCTACCATTTGCACCGACTCGTTCTCTTGTCTCTGCACATTATTCCGGCTCATTTCCTCAATTGCTACACTTAGAACGTGGGAGATTGTCTGATTGGCCATTATCGGAGATGGTGATTCCAAACGTCGGGGGTGAAGCCCTTTCCATTGCACTCTCACCGGATGGCCAGCGCATCATTTCAGGCTGTTCCGATGGAACGATTCGTGTGTGGAACGCCACCACCGGAGAGACGGCAGCGGGTCCATTTACTGGACACATGGAACTGGTCTCATCCGTGGCATTCTCGCCAGATGGTCAGCGCATCGTTTCAGGCTCGAACGACGGGACAATTCGTGTGTGGAATGCAATGACGGGAGAGACAGTAGCGACCCCATTTACTGGACATACGCATTGGGTCGTGTCTGTGGCATTCTCACCAAATGGCCAGCGCATTGTCTCAGGCTCGTACGATAGAACAATTCGTGTGTGGAACTCCACGACGGGAGAGACGGTAGCAGGCCCATTTACTGGACACATGAATTCGGTCACGTCTGTGGCATTCTCGTCAGATGGCCAGCGCATCGCCTCAGGCTCCGTCGATGGAACAATTCGTGTGTGGAACGCCATGACGGGAGAGACGGTGGCAGGCCCACTTACTGGACACATGAATTCGGTCTGGTGTGTGATATTCTCACCAGATGGCCAACGCATTGTCTCGGGCTCTCATGATCGGAAAATTCGTGTCTGGAACGCCACGACGGGAGAGACGGCAGGTGGCCCATTTACCGGACACACAGATTCGGTCAGATCAGTTGCATTCTCGCATGATGGTCAGCGCATCGTCTCAGGCTCTTCCGATGGAACAATTCGCGTATGGGACGCCACGACGGGAGTGACGGCGGCAGACCCATTTACTGGACACACGGATTCGGTCATGTCAGTGGCATTCTCACAAGATGGCAAGCGCATCATCTCAGGCTCGCTCGATCGAACAATTCGCGTGTGGAATCCCACGACGGGAGAGACGGAAGCAGGCCTATTTACTGGACGCACGGATCCGGTCAGGTCTGTGGGATTCTCGCTAGATGGCCGGCGCATCGTCTCAGGCTCGCACGATGGGACAATTCGTGTGTGGAACGCCACAACGGGAGAGACGGTGGCAGGCCCACTTACTGGACACACGCATTCGGTCTTGTCTGTGGGATTCTCGCCAGATGGCCAGCGCATCGTCTCTGGCTCTTCCGATGGGACATTTCGTGTGTGGAACGCCACGACGGGAGAGACGGCGGCGGGCCCATTTACTGCACTTGGTGCCACACATTTGATTTTGTCTATGTCACTCTCACCAGATGGCCAGCGCGTCGTCTCAGGCCTTTACCATCTAACAATACCAATTCGTGTGTGGGACGCCACAACGGGAGAGACGGTAGCAGGCATATTTGATGGAAACACAGATTTGGTCGGGTCTCTGGCATTCTCGCCAGATGGCCAGCGTATCGTCTCAGGCTCTTTCGATGGAACAATTCGTGTGTGGAACGCCACGATGGGAGAAATTTTGGCAGGGCCATTTACTGGACACACGGATCTGGTCAGGTCTGTGGCATTCTCGCCAGATGGCCAACGCATCGTCTCAAGCTCGGAGGACCGAACAATTCGTGTGTGGAACGCCACAACAGGAGAGACTGCGGCCGGCCCATTTACTGGGCACACGGATTCTGTCTGGTCCGTGGCATTTTCGCCTGATGGCCAGTGCATTGTCTCAGGGTCGAAGGATCGAACAGTTCGCGTGTGGAACGCCATCACGGGAGAGACGGTGGCAGGCCCATTTACCGGACACACGTATCCGGTCTCATCTGTGGCATTCTCACCAGATGGTCAATACATCGCCTCAGGCTCGCGGGATCGAACAATTCGTCTATGGAAAGCCACGACACGAAAGACGGAAACTATAAGACACGTCGACTTCACCGACCACTCTATTATTAACAACGAGGGTTGGATATGTGGTAGTAAAGGTGAACTCCTATTGTGGATTCCGCCAATACATAGGGCTCATCTCCACCGCCCGAGTAATATCTGGGTGGCTGGCGAGTATGAAACCCGCTTTGATTTTTCTACTTTGGTGCACGGACGCAGTTGGACTACTTGTATTGATACCTAGACAGAACACTCTACAGCAATCCGTGTTCTTTTAGGCGGTCTGAGGTGTAATGTAACTTGCTAGATGAGAGCTCATCAGGACGGTAGGCTCGATAGCTTGGTCTTGTTATTGACTGCCAGATGATTGGGACTCGTTATATGAAAACAATCCCACATATCGCATCAGCAGGGGGTCGAAAGTCAATCGGCCTAGACTAGAGAGCTGGAGTAGATCATCTTGAGACAAGTGTGGCCTCGATAGTGACCGGTAAGCAGACAGACTTGATACCGCATGATGTAGCACTGGTGCGGCGCGACGACGCCTAGCCGTAATCATCCATCTGCAACTAAAACAGTCTCACCGCGGCCCGGGGACCAGGGATCATGTTTCAGTGACGAACTGATGGTGTCCGCTCGACCAGAAATGAGCACACTGCTGGGTACTCTGCGGGCCAAAATGCTAAGGAACCAACAGCATAACGTACGTACTACGTCACCCTTAGAACGGCTCTGAATGTGTCTGAGACTGAAATCCCATGTTTCAATCTCACCAGCACGGCCGTGCGGATGGCAGCCAGGTGCTCCTTATACCTACGCCCATTTTCGCCCGCAAACTTCATGAACAACATGTATTGCGAATCCGGGACAACGATTTCCAGGCACGGCTCCTACTATTAAACGTTGCTACAAAAACAGGCCATATGTCCTTACTCGGCCCGCCAACCGCCGAGGTCTTGTGTTTCCCAGGGCCAGGGGCAGCAACTCGCCGCGCCTATTACCACTGGCACTACTGACTGCTCTTCCCATTGAAAGTTGAATCGTGCATGTCGTTTTCGACGAATGAGGACCACACTTGCCTTTTCTGTTTGTTTGTAGTCGTATGGTTCACATTTTGGTTTGTGTTGTTGACGATGTTATCCAGACGCGCGTACAACAACCAACGATTTCTGAGACATGGGTCCGATGAAGATACAAATGATGTACATTGTACAATAGGACGGCCGTGAGATGCAGAACACACGTTTTTTCCGAATCGTACGAGGGCAGGTAAGGGTTGCTGATGTGGAACAAGGCTTAAAAGTGCTGAAATGTATGCAGAGCACCTTGAAATGTGGAAACATAGCGAACGCGATAAGTGTTGTGTGGGTATCACGCGATCAGCGTAGTGACGTTTTCAGTCAGCGACGACAGCTCCAAAACTGATCTCACCAAGTCCGCGAGCGCGAACGCGAGCAGTCGCGGAAGACCGTGTGATGATGATAGCGTTGTTACTCGCTGCGTGAAAGGTCACTGTCAAGCACACAGCCGATTTGTGGTTGGGAGATCTGACACATCTGTGGTTCCTTGAGCTCTCGCGTGTCACCCGCGACGAATTAGGACTCTGAGCCGATGCGCATGTACGAAGGTGGAGTACGTCCCGTCTTTCCCCTCTCTGAGGCTTTCTGCAGGCACCGACCCATTCATTGTTGTACAGTCTATCTCGTGCGTGCCATTCCTCAAGAAGGCCTTCGGCTGCTCAGTGCTTCACCTTCCAATGGGCCAAAGCTCTGTGCGTCTTTCCGCTTCCCGTCGCCATGTTACTCATGAATGGGCGAGACGTCTAGTGCCAAGCGCATTTGCTAAATGAGCATATCTCGCTTTCGAATCTACGACACAGCAAGGCAGTCGTCGAGCGGTTCTTACTCGCAGTTGCGGAAAGCGGTGCAAGAAGCGGTGTCACACCTGCCAGGAAAGTAGCGCAAAAAAGGTCAGAGCCGAATCCAACCAGGCCAACGATCGTGCCAGCTGTTGGGTGATCAGAGGAGTTGCGAGCAATGAGTCTGTCTTTCTACTGGCCGGAGACGCCTCGGAAGTAGATTTTAACAATTTACATCCGCTTTTGCTTTTCAATCAGGCACATCCAACGTTCGACTAACACGATCGACATGCGATTCTAAAATGTAGCCTAACCGACGACGACTGTCTGACTGTCTGACGAACAAAAGTGGAGGAAGGCGAAAAGGAACGAATAAACATTCCGGAACGGAAGCCGAAGAAACGAATGGTGGGACCAAAGCATTCGAGTCAAGTAGAACGTCAACATGGAAAGTTAAAATGCGGTTAGATCAAAAGAGCATGCGGGCACAAAGTATCGATAGATCAAAACCCAAAAAAATGAACAAAACCAGAACAAACAAGCAGTGCGGGGGAATGTTGAGGTGAACTGGTTGCTCATTGTGGAATTCGAATCGATCATGCAGCACGGCGGCCGGGCCTTGTACCCTTCAAGTGGCCACACGCCCGACGCAAAGCCCAAAGCACAGACTGCACGAAAAACACCGTCAGCGGAATGAACACCGACCAACAAAGGCGCGGAGCTGCGCAAAAGAACTATAACGCACGTCAAGACGCTTCCTTTTCGCACAAGAGGGAGAAGCCACTGGCACGGGGACCTCGGTGATCATTTGTATTCTGCCTTTCTCCGTGAGGACCGCTCGCCATGGGATGTACGGCCGCGCTGGCAGATCGTGGTAGCGGTAGTCCACCGTTTCCTATAACAAGCCGCAAAGCAAGAGGGAGGAAGACCGTCAGTCAGGGAGACGGCTCGAACATTATAAAAAAGGGTTTCTGTTTTTGAAACAGTTCACCGACCATGAACTCGTGCGGCGCTGCGAAGGATACTTCTGCGGGTGCCGAAGCCGATGGGGGTAGCGATGGCAGGAGCGGCTTGGCGGGGGGGAGGGTTGGGCCAGTAGCATCCTTGAGGTGCGGCGCAAGTCGCAGGGGTGTGTGTTTGCACTTGCATCTGCGTCTGCGTCAGGGCACGGGCTTGGGCATGAGCGTTTTGGATGTAGCTGTAGGCATACGCGTGTGTGGGCGGATTCGCTTGGGCAGTCATGACCCAGGCGAAGGACGGGAAGGACGGGTGAACGAGGGGCGAATGGGGGCGGCAATGGCAGCTGTGATGTGTATTGTGCATGTGGATCGAAAAAGTAGGAAAAGATGGCGAAGTGAAGTAAAGTGATGGAAAACGATGGTAGAAAAAATAAGGTTAAAAGAGAAAGGATACCATCGCGAAAAAAGGAGTTAGTGGGTTATCTGCTTGAATGAAAGGCCAATGAGAGCGTCAGAAAGTCGCCGTGTTCTGGTTCTGGCGTCAGACGCTCGCAGGCAGGCAGGCAGTGGCGGGTAAGCAAGGGCCGCCCGCCAATCCCCCGCACATGTCGGTTGCCTAACTCGAAATCGTCAAACTCTAGACCGAATGGCGCGTAGACGCACCCATCAGCGTCTCACACTCATCCGCCCAACCACCACCCTACGACAAACCCCGAACACGGACCAAAGGCGTAGGCTCCTCTGACACCAGTGATGTTGCCCGTTTCTCCCCAACTTCTTCCTAAACGATTCGAATAAAAAACAGATCAATCTTGGATAGATGGGCACCTTGGTGCTGTGCTGTCTTCTCTTGGAAGCTAAACTATCTGTCGCCTGGGCTTGGGGACGTGGGCGTCGCCGGTCCGGATGGGAGAGTGTTTCCCTGGCCCTTCGACGAGCTAGTTCTGGCGTCGCATCTTGATATGGGATCTCAAATGTTGTGCGAACTAACCCAATCATAAAAAGAGACGAAGAAATAGAATCTTCGAGCCGAGGGTAATGCTCCAGGGCTAAAGGAAGGCATCACGCGAATCCACCTGTGAGTGACATACATGCACGTCCACCCATCCTAAACATTGGCAGATCCATCTCTCTTCCAACAAACCCTCGAACAAACCCAGGATATTGAGACACACGATGCGCAATAGGAACAATGAATAGCTGCCTTTTGCCAACTTTTGCCATCGAGGGTGTATGAGCTCCCCGCGCTGCTCATCCTACCTTCTCGCCGTAACCACCAATCGCGCGAGCTTCCACTAGATCTGTTTTTTTTTTTTTTTTCAAAACCAATAAAACGCTAGTTTTGACACACCCCAGACTCGAGACTGTGGCTACGAGGCAACTTGAAGCAGCTGGAAACGTCGCGGCCAAGAGGAATTCCAAACTTGGTAGCTTCGTCACTGTGACCGTGACAAGAACCATAAATGTGACAAAGGCGAGTCATCCCCAGGTTGTTTCGTGAGGCCAGCCACCAAGATCAACTTGCTGAACATTTTGTTATTTCCCAGCGCAGTGTGATCAAAGCTGAAGTATATCCCTATGACTGCATCAAGTGATGAAATCGCTGGTCGTGCTTCAAGATCGAATGATAGCCATTAGCATTCGTCCGCCCACAAGAGAAGAGAAAATCCCGTCACGCAAGAGAAAAAACAACAGACAGAAAGAACCTAGAGACTTGGCAAGGAGCAAGTGTGTGTAGCATGCCACGAAGATTAACACAAGTTCTAGCAAGAATGGACAGCAAAAGATATCTGGGAGACTCATCGGCAATGCTTGATCTGACGGCGACTTATATTCTATCGGAAAGCGGAGTAATTTATGTCCGCTGAGCTTTTATCATTGCCTGGGCAGGAAGGAATCCAAAGGCCCCGCTTGTGACGAAAATTATTGCTGTCTCATTGATGGGAGCGAAATGCTTGGAAGAGATGTCTGGGTCTTGTCACCGAAATCTTGAAGAAGCGGAACGGTCAAAAATCCGGAAAACATGATCTGTGAATTAGGAGTGGTGAAGAGACAAAGAGCAAGACAGATGCGTGGCGTGGGTCCCCCGGGTTCAATGGCCTATACTCTCGGAAAGTCGTTGAAGACGACGATGGTAAGAATGGGCATTTAAAAAACATTCAAGATGTCTGTGGGAAGCCTTGAAGGAGTCTGGGGCGATTGACCTGCTGTTGACTGCAAAGAGCAGAGATGCGCCGGCCTCTGGCTGCGGTCACTCAACCAAATTTTCAATGCCCGCTGCCTCAGTCAGGTTCTCCACACTCGTAATTCCTTTTCTCTCCCCCCCCCTAAAGCACTCACCCTTTCCCCCTATCTTCATACCTTTCCCCACCTCCCAATTGTGCAGTTTGAGGCTCACCAGTTGTGGTACCTTGGAAGATGCAGTTGGCCTGTGCTGGTCATTCCTTTTGACTTTATTCACTCGTCATTACTGTAATGGTGCTTGTCGACTCAACATACCCCCCTATTTGTTTCTCCCATCCCAAAATTCGCCGCTTCACAGTTGTATATCCCGTATAACTTGACGGACATCCCACTACACGCCTCAGCAACGCTGCTGTGGTTACCCCCTCTCCTTCAGAAGATACCTCCGCAATAACCGACACTCGAGCAGTAGATCGACTTCACTTCACATTGGTGCGTCTGTCCAGAAATTGGGATACCGCAGGAGCCGACAACGCCTAAAACACTACCGATCATACTGGCACGTGGAAGCTATACACGATCATTTATGCGCATGGTAGGATCTGTCCTTTAAACTTTTCATACCGTTAGCAATGAACCTTCTAATTATTCCCCAAGTAAATAATGTGTCAATCCCACCCAATGCATGCGAAACAGTCAAACCCAAATTCCACGCAGCCGCGGCTTGTTCCACGTTCCCCACCATCCACACCTCTCCAGTTCCCTGGCAATTCTATCCCATCCGCCATCCAGCCCAGTCAAAGCGCGCGGATGCTGAGCCGCCCGTCTCGCCCACTTGTGCGCTGCTTTCGCTTCCCGCAATGCACAATGAACCATTACGATTACCCGCGCCAGATAGATCCAATGTGTCGGATAAACTATCATCTCTCGGTCAAGAGCAGCCTCTATGGTGTGCAGATAATTCAGCTACCGTGCGTGATCATTTCCCCTACAAGTTATCCGGTCATACACCGTTTCCCGATAGTATGCGCCGATATCGGTCACGGACATAGAGGTGATTGGCCTACCATCGTCGCTGCGAGCACGAGCTTTCGAAGATCGCGCGCAGATCAGGTACGTGCATTTGAAATTGTACCCTTCGAAGAGGAATTATTGACGCTCGTGTGTGATCGCACCAGGCTCCAAGATTTCCTGGAAGTAAGAAACTATGAGGTCTTCACCTTCCGAAATGGGTCTCATAGCTCGGATTTCGCCAGAAAAGGTATCTTTATCCCATCTGAACATCGCATTGGGGCAACAGATAACGGGCGGTTCGCTGATTATCACTTTAGCACCATAAAGAGGGAACGACTAGACCTGTGATTGACGCAAGAAAATGTTTCGAAAACCACCGAGTAGAGGACGTTATTGCCCGTCATACCTGGGACTAGGAATGAGTTAGTGCGTATGATACCCGGTGGATCATCCAAGTCTGCTAACTTGCAAATTGTACAATGCAAAGAATGCCGCGCGTTGGTTCGGTGTCATCGTATTCGCCACGGTGTTTGCAGCTTGCTTTGGAGTCACAAAAGTGCGTGGCATAAGGAGGAGTGCGCACTGTCGGGCCACAAGCTCGCCACGACGAACGACGTGTGCTGCCATACAATCTTTACCTTTTCCACGAACGTCCGTAACGCGAAGGCAACTGGCCCCACTTCTGTCAATTGGCTTGTATTCGGTTTGCGGTCATCTGTGTTCGACCTGCTGCGGGAAGATACAGGAAGTTGCGTCGTCGCCAGCCCATGAGGGATTCGGGCCAAGACGATATCTTCCGCGCTTCGAATATGGGTTATCAACCACGCCGCCACCGCACATTCTGGAAGGTCCATCGTCGAGACGTCTTCGGGATCACCCGGGATGGCCAAAGTATCTGGAGCTGAGCCAACCTCAGGTGGTAGCACGCCAGCAAGGGTGCCGCTCCTCGACGACAGGAAAACAAGGCCTCCCACCGCGGGGAGGTTTTCGACAATAGTTGGGAGCTGTGGTCTTGGTCACGGGTTGATAAGGCTACGGTGTACGATGTTGATTGTTCGGGCTTGAGGAAACAAAACTAGAGGAACGAGGACTATGTCACTTCCTGGTCTTAAATACCGTGTCTTGGTATGTGGCGGCCGCAGTGTCAATGATTCATTAATGATTTTAAAGACGATAGCTCGCTCTGCGACTGTGGAGGTTGCGTGATTGTGCCACGCATACCGATGCGTTGACAACCGCACAGCTAGCAAGGGAAGACCTTGTCTCGTAGTTCGCCGCCATAGATCAGCTGAGACGACTGGTAAACGCGTATTGACACGTGATCACTCCCATAACCCCAAGTTAAATACAAGTCGGATTTTTGTCAAAAAAGCACCTTTCAGGACTGTCGAGAGTCTTGAGCAAAACATGCTGACCGAAGATGCAGTGGAGATGTCATCGACTTGATCGGGGAAGCGCTCCGCCCGGGTACCTGTACAGGTGCGGTTCTCCGCCCCCAAGCTACAACAATTTATCTAAACGGGCGCTAATTTCAGCCAGCCGAGGGTTTACCGTTGACACGTGATAGAGCGCTAGTAAAGAGCATTTACTGTAACGCAGCTCAGGCAATTACAGTCCCCGCCCAATGCTGCGGGGCACTCGAGTTCCGAGTTTTTTGTTGTTCTAGCAATTCCCGCCAGCCTGTGGCATGGAGAGAATGCGGTTCCGAACAGCTATTGCGGCCGCTCAGTAGTTCTGTGCTAAGGATCCTAGAACGCATAGATGCTCTGACCAACAAGTTATAGTTATACGGATGTTCAGTCTGATGGATATCGTCGTCGCGAAATGTAGTGTTCACAGGCCCATCATGGGAAGTGAAATGCCATCACAACAAGAGATCAAAGGACCGGAAATGGCGCGAATCCATGGAGTTATGTCTGACACTTCATCATTGCATCCGGAATTGTGCATGATGGCTTTTCATTTTAATGACTTAATGTACAGTATGCGGCATACCTCCATTGTACTCGGATAATCTACCGTGTGCTACTGACCCAAGAACAACTCCCATGGCGAGACATGGAAGCGACTCCAATGACATCGGACATCATCATCACGGAATAGCGCCGACAAAACCATGATAGAGTGTGAACTACTGTACCACTGGCAGTAGTGTACGGTAAATAGACGATGCACTCAGGCTGGCACCAAAGTGGTCGTGGTCGTGGGATCATTCGGAACTCCCGGGCCACAGCGCGCGCCGATGGCCCGAGGCGGACAGCCTGAGCGTGCCAGATGCCCTAAGTGTACGCTGACTTTACTGTAACTCCCAAAATATCCTTCTATCTAGTATGGCCGCTCCACAAGATGTCTTTGATTCGTGCGTAGATCGTCATTAACCCGTGACTTGCCTGATTGTGACCCACTACACTAGCCTGGATCCCTCAACATCGCAAAACGCAGGACAAGGGTGCGTCAATCCCTTCTTTTGTATAACGATGCTCGTTCAAGAACTGTCCTTCGACAGCATTCAAATTACCAAATCGCAGGGAAGCCGATCCCAGCTACGTGTAGAGGTGGCCGGTATGTGTTTAACTCCTAATCCTTTGATACCGTGATAAGTATTTAACCTCTATATTAGTGCTCCGAGCATACAATGTTCCCCATATTAAGAGACAGTTTGGCTTGAAGAGGCGGTTCTTCGTCACTGTAGCCAATCATGCGACAACGAAGAAGACGCAAACCGTTCAGATCGATGGACGAACAGTGCAGTGGAACCAGACGCTTGGTGCATTGTAGGACCTCCCTTTCGCAACCTTATTTCTTGGCTTAAATGTCTGTTCAGTTTTACACAACAATATTCGCATCTTACACTGTGTCTCTATGAGAAGCGATTCACACACCATGATGTCGTTATCGGGACACTCGAGATACAGATACCCGTCGAATCACAAAATGGTTCGTCCTTCATGCACTTCCCCCTTTCATTTGACCGTTGGACATCTTGCATGTAGATGTACCCTTTGTCCTTAGTAATGGCGATGGGGACGATGGACAATCAATGCAGCAGATCACACTCTACTTAACGATCACTGTGTCACCGAGCGTGGCCCGTCCGATCTTGCCCAACAATCCCCCCGAAATGCTGATCGAAGGAGACGATTCTCCCGCTGAAGGAGTTACAAAGCCCTTGACACCACCAGAATCCGAGGAGCCCGTCCAATACACCGCCCTTGAACCTCTATCACCCTTGCTTGATCACCTTTCCGTCGAGATTGGCGTTCCTACGCCACATAGTCGGGCGGAGGTTTCGCCTACCGTGGATCCTCTCATTGCTCTCCGTCACGCCGATGAAGCCATGAAGCCAATTGGCCAGTCGAATAAATGGGAAATAGTCGTCGTGAGGATCAAGTGGGTGGCTGATACGTTGAGCTCAATTGCAGAAGTGCGTGTAACCTCCTTTTGCTTATTCTTCACTGACCTACCTTCACTCTCAGCTTTCCCCGTATGCGAAGATGGCTTGCGGTCTGCTTTTGGCGATTCCCAAGGTGCGTCCGTTTACGTCACCGTCGGAGCAAAACACTTATACTATGTTCGTCTGAATGATAGACAGTCTTAGAACAGTATCAGCGCGACATCAACGTCCGAGCCCTCCTCGAAGGCATGCACGACGCGTTCGATTTCGCACAGCACGAAGACACTTTGAAATCCATCAAGCCCGAGTCGAAGCAGGCCCAAATAATTACTCTTATGCTACAGGACGTCTGTAATTGCTGCGACTTCATCAAATCATATGCAAAGGACTCGCAATTTTGTACGTTATCACCGCCTACTTCATCGGCCAGCGTGAACGTACAACTTTTAGGGAAGCGGACATTAAAGAATATGGGCGGCGGGGCTGAGAAAACAATCGAGCAATTGTCCGCCGCCCTTGTCGAGCACCGAAGGATATTCTTGGATCAGGCCACCATCGTTACAGAGATAACTGCGTTCCAGATTTTGGATGATGTGGGAATAATTTCAGCGAAGGTGGATTGGATATCTACTCAACTTCATTGGGTGTCAAGCCAAGTTCCAGACATCGGTACGTAGTCCTTATGGCTTGTCAGTTTGTGAGTTAATGACCCGTTTTCTGTCATAGAACTAGATGCAAAGATCAGAGAAATCCCATATGGGACAGGCTCGCGATTCACACCCGACAAGGGCTGTCTTACGGGAACACGCGTGGCCTTCCTGGACTTCATTGTCAACTGGGTGAACGATCCTGCTTCGGAGCGTAGTCTCATTCTTTTCGGGCAAGCAGGCACGGGAAAGTCGTCCATCGCGCATGAGATCGCACGTCGCTTCGATAAAATCCACCGTCTCACATCATCGTTTATCTTTTTGCGGAAGGAGCAACCCAAACCGTATCATCTCTTCACGACTCTCGCTCGCGATCTCTCCGACCGCTATCCTTCGTTCAAATCCGCGCTCGGAAGGGTCGTAAAGGACAACACCGCTCTTCGAGTTGGAACCCGCGATTATCGTACCCTCTTTGAATCCCTTATCCTGGAACCGCTTAAGGATCTGCACGTCGTCGGTCCTATTCTTGTCGTAATCGACGCCTTGGACGAGAGCGGAGATGTAACTGGTGGTAGTGGCCTACACACATTTCTTGTCAAAGCCCTCTCTAGGCTGCCATCAAATTTCCGCGTTCTCATCACCTCGCGACCAGAACACGACATCGAGTCCGCATTCGTCGGAGATAGGTCAGGCAGCATCAAAATCAAATACATGAAAGATCCGGAGCTGGCTGTTACGACTTACGAGGATATTCTCATGTTCATTCAGGAGAAGCTCCCTTCGGATGAGTTTGTGAGGTATGGCGACACACTGGCGATAAGGGCAGAGGGATTGTTTCAGTGGGCAGCGGTCGCATGCGGATACATTTCAAACCCTCCTGATTTCTTTGGGTTCAGCAAGAGAAAGTGCATAGAGCATCTGTTGAAACCCACTGATCGCCGTAGACAAGATCCGCTGGACGAATTATACAAAGAAGTCCTCGAGGGATACTTCACACACGAAGATTCACGGCTGCTCTTTCGCTCTGTCTTGGGGCAAGTCATTGCCTCAATTGAACCTCTCACTATTCATTCCCTGACCACTCTGCGACGACATGCCTCCTACGATGACGGTGACGACGGTGATGCCGTTGTTATATTGCTCCGTCGGCTCGGCTCTTTGTTGAGTAATGTCAACTCGTCCGAAGAAAGGCTTCCCATCGTTCCTCTTCACACGTCATTCCGGGATTTCCTCTTAAATAAAGAGAAGAGCGGCAACTTTTGTGTTAGCCTTCGTGATGGACACCACCAATTGGCGCATTCCTGTCTCGGTCTACTGCTCAAGAATCTCAAATTCAACATCTGCGATCTTGAGTCATCACACCTTGCCAACAAAGACGTCGATGACCTTAACTGGCGCATTGATAAATACATCCCACCTGCCCTGATGTATGCCTGTCGTTTTTGGGACGATCATTTGGAGCATATTGATTTCGGAGCCGATCTGTTCGGAAAAGTTCGAACTTTTTTTGAGAAGAAATTTCTCTTTTGGCTGGAAGCCCTTAGTCTGACGGGTGGCATGCGTCATGCTTCACGGGCGGTCTCTGCTGTGGATGTCTGGTTAGCCCCCGGTCAAAGTGTGAGTATAACTGTTGATTCTGTGAGGAAGGCGAACGATTAATAACTACGATCGCGACAGGTTTCTCGGACAGAAGTAGAGAAATTGAGGTTGTTCGTTGATGATGCCTCTGCGTTCGTGCGATATTTCGGGATGGCTATGGCAAAGAGTGCTCCACATGTCTACCTCTCTTCTCTACCATTTGCGCCAACTCGTTCTCTTCTCTCCACACATTATTCCAGCTCATTTCCTCGGATGCTACACGTGGAACGTGGAAGATTGACTGATTGGCCATCATTGGAGATGGTGATCTTAAATGTCGGGCATGATGTCAGATCCTACTACTCGGTCCCTTCCATTTCACTCTCACCAGATGATCAGCGCATCGTTTCGGGCTCCTTCGATGGAATGATTCGTGTGTGGAATGCAACGACGGGAGAGACGATGGCAGGCCCATTTACTGGACACACGGGTCCGGTCTTGTCTGTGGGATTCTCTCCAGATGGTCAGCGCATCGTCTCAAGTTCTTTCGATGGAACAATTCGTGTGTGGAACGGCACGACGGGAGAGACAGTGGCAGGCCCGTTTACTGGACACTCGGGTTGGGTTAGATCTGTGGCATTCTCTCCAGATGGTCAGCGCATCGTGTCAGGCTCGGACGATGGGACAGTTCGTGTGTGGAACGCCACGACTGGAGAGACGGCGGCTGGCTCATTTACTTCACCTGCGGGTACGGTGATGTCTGTGGCATTCTCACCAGATGGCCGGTGGATCGTCTCAGGCTCGAACGAAATTCGTGTGTGGGACGCCACGACGGGAGAGACAGCGGCAGGTCCATTTACTGGACACACGTCTTCGGTCTGGTCAGTGGCATTCTCTCCAGATGGTCAGCGCATCGTGTCAGGCTCGCACGATCGAACAATTCGCGTGTGGAATGCCACGACTGGAGTGATGGCGGCTGGCCCATTTACTGGGCACACGGATACGGTAGAGTGTGTGGCATTCTCGCCAGATGGCCAGCGCATCGTCTCTGGCTCTTCCGACGGAACAATTCGTGTGTGGAACGCCACGACGGGAGAGATGACGACAGACCCATTTACTGGACACACGTCGTCGGTCTCGTCTGTGGCATTCTCACCAAATGGCCTTCGCATTGTCTCATGCTCCCCTGATGGGACAATTCGTGTGTGGAACGCCAAGACTAGGGAGACGGCGGCGAGCCCATTTACTGGACCCACGGATCTGGTCAGGTCTCTGACATTTTCGCCAGATGGCCAGCGGATCGTCTCAGGCTCGGACGATGGGACAATTCATGTATGGAACGCCACGACTGGAGAGATGGTGGCAGGCCCATTTACTGTACACACGCGTCGGGTCTATTCTGTGGTATTCTCACAAGATGGCCAGCGTATATTCTCAGGCTCGCTCGATGGGACAATTCGTGCGTGGAACGTCATGACAGGAGAGATGGTGGCGGGCCCATTTATCGGACACGCGGATCAAGTCATGTCAGTGGCATTCTCACCAGATGGTCAGCGCATCGCCTCAGGCTCCTTCTATCGAACAATTCGTATGTGGAACGCCACGACGGGCGAGATGGCGGCAGGCCTATTTACTGGACACACGTCTTCAGTCCAGTCTGTAGCATTTTCGCCCGACAGCCAGCGCATCGTTTCAGGCTCGCACGATCGAACAATTCGTGTGTGGAACGCCACGACGGGAGAGATGGCGGCAGACCCATTTACTGGACACACGGATTCAGTCTGGGTCGTGGTGTTCTCGCCGGATGGCCAGCGCGTTGTCTCAGGCTCTTTCGATGGAACAATTCGTGTGTGGAACGCAGCGACTGGAGAGACGGTGGCGGGCCCATTCACTGGACACACGGATTCGGTCATGTCTGTAGCATTCTCCCCCGATGGTCAACGCATCGTCTCAGGCTCGATTGATCGAACAATTCGTGTGTGGAATACCATGACGGGAGAGATGGTGGCAGGCCCTTTTACTGGACACACGATTGGGGTCTTGTCAGTGGCATTCTCGCCAGATGGCCAACGCATCGTCTCAGGCGCGGCCGATCGAACAATCCGTCTGTGGAATGCCACGACAGGAAAGGCGGAAACTGAAAGACACATTAACAGCGAGGGATGGATGTGTGGTAGTAAAGGTGAACTCCTAGTTTGGATCCCGCCAATACATAGAGCACATCTTCACCGCCCAGGTAATATCTGGGTGGTTGGCGAGCATGAAACCCGCATTGATTTTTCTACTTTGGTGCACGGACGTAGTTGGACTACTTGTATTAATACCTAAATAGGACCTGTACGGCAATCCATGTTCTTTAGGCGGTCTGAAGTGTAATGTAATTCGCTAGATGAGAGATCATCAAGACAGTATGGCGAGACAGTTAAGTCCTTGATCTTGGCTGGTGATTGGGACTCATTTATATGAAAGCAATCCCACATATCGCATCAGCAAGGGAGTCGAAGTCAATCGGCCTAGACTAGAGAGCTGGAGTAGATCATCTTGAGACAAGTGTGGCCTCGATAGTGACCGGTGAGCAGACAGGCTTGATACGCTCGTGATACCACATGTAGCACTGTACGGCGCGACGACGCCTACGTGTGCTTATAATGAATCACAAGTATGCTATACGTAGAATGCAAGCTCTAGCTCGAATCGTTCATCCACTACCAAAACAGTCTCACCGCATACCGGGGACCAGGGATCATGTATCAGGGACGAACTGGTGATGCAAATATGACCGGAAATGAGAGAATACTGCTAGGTACTCTGCGAGGCCTACTAACTTGCTACTGCTCTTCCCATTGAAGTATGAGTACTAAACGCGAGCAGTCGAGGAAAACCGTCTGATGATGGCGTTGTTATTCGCTGCGCGATATGTTACGGTCGAGGACATGGCCGATTGTTGGTTGGGAGATCGGACGCGTCCGTTGTTCTCGAGCTCGAGCATGCCATCCGCAACGAATGGACCTCTGAGCCGATGCGTGTGCGGAAAGGTGGAAGGGCCGAGTGTGTCCGCCGTCTTTCTCCTCTTTAAGCTCTCCGCTGGCGCCGACCCATTCTTTGTTATATAGTCCATCCCGTGTGTGCCATTCCTTGAGAAGGCCTTTGGCTGCCCAGCACTATCTCTCCCAATTGGCCCTTGAATGGGCAAAAAAACACTGTGCGTGTATCCGCTTCCCTACCTCCTGATGTTTGATTGTGTCGCCAAATCACTCACGGATGGGCATGTCTACGCTACCCAGCGCCAAGTGCATTTGCCAAATGAGCACATCTCGCTGTCGAATATAATACGGCAAGGCAAGTCATCGAGCGGTTCTCAGTACTCTCAGTTGCGGACGGCGATGTCGCGCCCGCCGGGAGAAATGGCTACTGTAACAGCTAGAGCCGGATCCGGAGACCAGCCCGGAGATCGCGCCGGCTGTCAGCTGATCAAACTCGGAAGTAAATTTTACCTATTGTGCATCATCCGTTTCACTTTTCAACCAGGCACATCCAACGTTCGGTCGACACGATCGCATGCGATTCTAAGATGCAGAGTCTAACCGACGACTGTTTGACGAACAAGAGTAGGAGGAGAGCAAAAAGGAACGAATGAACGGAACGGAAGCCGAAAAACAAAATGGTGGGACTAAAGTCAAGTAGAATGTCAACAAGGAATATTAGATGCAATTAGATCAGGAGAGCGTGCGGGCGCAAAGTGTCGATAGATCAAAACCCAAAAAATATGAACAAACTCAGAACAAACAAGCAGTGCGAGGGAACGTTGAGGCAGAATGGTTGCCCATTGTGAAAATCGAATCGATCATGCAGCACGACGGCCAGGCCTGGTGCCCTTGTCGAGACCACATGCCCGACGCAAAGCCCGAACCAGAGACTATACACGAAGACACCGTCAGCGAAACGAACACTGACCAGAGAATGCGTGGAGCTGCGCAAGAGAACTATAACGCACGTCAAGACGCTTCCTTTTCGCACGAGAAGGAGAAGCCGCCGGCACGGGGAACTCGGTGACCATTTGTATTCTGTCTTTCTCTGGTGTAAGGGCCGCTCGCCATGGGACATACGGCCGTGTTGGCGGGTCGTGGTAGCGATAGTCCACCGTTTCCTAAAGCACGCCGCAAGACAAAAAAAAGAGAGAAGACCGTCAGTCAGGGAGATGGCTCGGACAATATAAAAGGGGATTGTTTTGAGACAGTCTACTGACCAGGAACTCGTGCGGCGCTGCGGGGGATACTTTTACAGGTGCCGAAGCCGGTGGAGGTGGCGATGACAGGAGCGGCTTGGCGGAGTGAGGGTTGGGCCAGTAGCATCCTTGAGGTGCTGCGCAAGATGCAGGGAGATGCGTTTGCACCTGCGTCTGCGTCAGGGCACGGGTTTGGGCGTGAGCGTTCTGGACGTAGCCGTAGGCATACGCGTGTGTGGGCGGGTTTGCTTGGGCGGTCATGACCCAGGCGAAGGAAGGGAACGGTGGGTGGACAAGGAGGGGCGAACGGGGGCGGCCGTGGCTGCTATAGCGTGTATTGCGCATGTAAAAGATATCGAAAAGGTAGGTAGGAAAGTGAAGGGAAGGAAAACGATGGTAGAAGAAAGAGAGTTCAAAGAGAAGGGTAGCATCGCGAAAAAGAGTTAGCGAGCTATCTACATTGAATGAAAGGCCAATGAGAGCGTCGAAAAGTCGCCGCGTTCTAGTCCTGGCGTCAAACGCTCGCAGGCAGACTACCAGATAGATGGGTAAGCAGGGGCCGCCCGCCGATCCCCCGCACATATCGGTTGCCTCTCGAAATCGTCAAATTCTGGACAGAATAGCGCGTAAACGCACCTATCAGCGCCTCACGCTCGTCCGCCCAACCAACCCGAGGAAGATACGCCGACAGGCCGCCCCCGCTACGACCGACCCCGAATACGAACCAAAAAGCGTAGGCTCCTCTGATGTTGGCCAAGTTTTTCCCCGACTACCCCTTCCACTTCCCCGGTGATCTCCTAAACGAGTTGAATGAAGGATAGATCGATCTTGGGTAGTTGGACGCCTTTGTGCTATGCTGTATTCTCTGGGAGGCTAAACTGTCCGTCGCTTGAACTTGGGGGCGTGGGCATCGCCGGTCCGGATTGGAGGATGTTTGCCTGGCCCTTCGACGGGCTAGCTCTGGCGTCGCATCTTCATATGGGATCTCAAATGTTGCGCGCCCTAACCTAGTCGAAAAGAGACGAAGAAATAGGGTCTTCGAGCCAGGGGTAATGCTCCAGGGCTAGAGGGAAGCATCACACGGATCCACCTGTGAGTAACATATATGCATCTCCACCCATCCTAAACGTTGGCCAGGTCCACCTCTCTTCCAACAAATCCAGGACGGCACGACTCATGGTGCGTAAGGGACCTGTGAATAGCCGCCTCTTGCGACATTTTGCCATCGGGCTGTATAGGCTCACCCTGCTGTTTACCCTACCTTGTCTCTGGAACCATCACGTGCATACTCGCGCGAGCTTCTACTAGATATATTTTTCCAAAGCCAAATGCAAAGCTAGTTTCGACACTCCCCAGACTCGAGACTTGTGGCTACGAGGGCAAGCAGCAACGTCGGCGCCACGAGGACTTCCAAACTTAGTAGTATCGTGACTGTGACGTGACAAAAATCATAAATGTGACAAAGGCGAGTCATCCACTTGGCGTTGTTTCGTGAGGCCAGCCACCAGGATCAACTTGCTGAATGTTTTGTTATTCCCCGGTCTAGTGTGATCAAAGCTGAAGAGTATCTCCATGACTGCATCAAGTGATGAAAACTCTAGTCGGCTTCAAGATCAATTAACCGCCATCGGCGAAGAGAAGAGAAAATCCTGCCACACAAGAGAAATACGGCGGACAGAAAGAACCTAGAGATCTGCGAGCAAGTGTGTGTGTAGCGTGCCACGAAGATTAACGCAACTTCTAGCAAGAGGTAACAGCAAAATATATCTGGGACCCATCGGCAAACGCTTGAACTGACGGCGACCTATGTTCTATCGGAGGAGTGGAGTGATTCACGTCTGCTGAGCTTTCGTCATTGCCTAGGCAGGAAGAAACCAAAAGCCGCGCTTGCGGCGACGATGGTTTTGTTGCTGTCCCATTGATGGGAGCGAAAGACTTTGAAGGGGTATCTGGATCTTGTCGCCGAATCTTGAAGAAGTGGAACGGTCAAAAATCCGGAAAACATGGTCTGTGAATTAGGAGAGTGGTGGAAGAGACAAGAGCAAGACAGATGCGTGGGTCCCCCGGGTTGAATTGCCGATTCTTTCGGAAAGTCGGTGAAGACGGTGATGGGATTTTAAAAAAACATTCAAGACGTCTGTGGGAAGCCTTGAAGGTGTCTGGGGCAAATGACCCGGTACTGTTGACTGGTTGAAGTCTCAGAGGAGAGATGCGTCCGCCTCTGGCCGTGGACACCACCACCCAATTTCAATGCCCGCTACCTCAGTTGACCACTCTTACCCTCATCCACACTCGTATTCCCCCTTCTTCCCCCCCCTCTAAAGTACCCCCCCTCTCCCCCTATCTTTGTACCTTCTCCACCCCACAATTGCGCGGTTTGAGACTCGCCGGTTGCGGTGTCTTGGAAAACGCAGTTGGTCTGTGCCGTTCATTCCTTTTGACTTTATTCACCCGTCATCACTGTAATGGTGCTTGTCGACTCAACGTGCCCCCCTACTTTTTCTCCCGTCCCAAAATTCGCCGTTTCACAGATGAATAATATCCCGAATAACTTGACGGACATCCCACCACGCGCCTCACCAACACTGCCATGGTTACCCCCCCTCCCCTCAGAAGATACCTCCGCAAATAAATCGTCACTCGAGCAGTAGATCGACTTCACTTCTCTTCGGCGCGTTTGTCCAGGACTTGGGATATCGCAGAAGCCGACAACGCCTAAAACACTACCGATTGTACTGACACATGAAGCTATACACGATCGTTGACGCGTACCGATTCTCCATGGTAGGATCTGTCCTTTAAACTTTCATACCGTTAGCAATGAACCCTCTAATTATTCCCCAAGTAAATAATGTGTCAATCCCACCCAATGCATGCGAAACAGTCAAACCCAAATTCCCCGCAGCCGCGGCTTGTTCCACGTTCCCCACCACCCACACTTCTCTGGTTCCCTGGCAATTCTATCCCATCCCCCATCCGACCCAGTCAAAGCACGCGAATGCTGAGCCGCTCGCTGTGCCCACTTGCGCGCCCCTTTCGCTTCCCGCAACGCACAACGAACCATCACGATTACCCGCGCCAGATAGATCCAATGTGTCGGATAAAATATCATCTCTCGGTCAAGAGCAGCCTCTATGGTGTGCAGATAATTCAGCAACCGTGCGTGGTCATTCCCCCCACGCGTTATCCAGTCGTACACCATTTCCCGATAGTATGCGCCAATATCGGTCACGGACATAGAGATGATCGGCCTATCTTCGTCGCTGCGAGCACGAGCTTTCGAAGATCGCGCACAGATCAGACACGTGCATTTGAAGCTGTACCCCTCCAAGAGGAATTTTTGACGCTCGTGTGTTACCGCACCAGGCTCCAAGATTTCCTGGAAGTAAGAAATTGTGATCTCTTCACCTTCCGAAATGGGTCTCATAGCTCGGATTTCGCCAGAAAAGGTATCTTTATCCCATCTGAACATCGCATTGGGGCAACAGCTAACAGGCGGTTCGTTCATTATTAACACAGCATCGCAAAGAGAGGGAAATGGCCAGACCTGTGATTGATGCGAGAAAATGTCTTGAAAACTGCTGAGTAAAGGACGTTGTGGCCTGGCATACCTGGGACCAGGAATGAGTTGGTGCGTATGATGCCCAGTGAGTCATTCAAGTCTGCTGACTTGCAGTTGTACAATGCAAAGAATGCCGTGCGTTGGTTTGATGTCATTGTACTCGCCACGGTGTTTGCAGCTTGCTTTGGAGTCACAAAAGTGCGTGGCATAAGGAGGAGTGCGCATTCTCGGGCCACAAGCTCGCCACGAGGAACGACGCGTTCCGCCACACAACCTTTACCCTTTCCACGGACGTCCGTAACGCGAAGGCAACTGGCCTCACTTCTGTCAATTGGCTTGTATTCGGTTTGCGGCCAGCTGTGCTTGACCTGCCGCGGGAAGATACAGGAAGTTGCGTCGTCGCCAGCCCATGCAGGGATTCGGGCCAAGACGATATCTTCCGCGCTTCGAATATGGGTTATCAACCACGCCGCTGCAGCACCTTCTGGAAGAAGGTCGATCGTCGAGACGTCTTCGGGATCATCCGGGATGGCCAGTGTATCCTCAGCTGAGTCGATCTCTGGTGGTGGCACGCCAGCGAGGCGCCGCTCCTCGAAGACAGGAAAGCAGGGCCTCCCCACCGCAAGGAGTTTTTCGACAATAGTTGGGAGCTGGTGGCCTTGGTCACAGCTTGCCATAGCCATGGTGTACGATTCAGTTGATGTTGATCGTTTAGGGGTGGGCTTGGGGAACAAAATTATGTGAACGAGGACAACAGCATTTCCCAGTCTTAAATACCACGTCCTAGTGTATGGCAACCACAGTGTCAATGATCCACTAATGGTTCTCAAAGACAAAAGCTCTGGGATTGTGGAGGTTGCGCGACTGCGATGCATACTGATGCTTTGACAACCGCGCAACTAGCAAAGGAAGGCCTTGTTTCGTAGTCCGCCGTCACAGAAATGCGTATCGACACGTGATCGCCCCTCATCATTGCCGGCCCCAAGCTATAACTTGAAGCTGGCTTTTCGTCAAGAAAGCTCTTTTTTCAGCCGCTGTAGAGTCAAGAGCAAAACATCCTGGCCGGAGATGCAGTGGAGGTGCCTTCGACTTCATGGGGGTAGTCCCGTGCCCGGGTACATGTACAATACGGTGCGGTTCTCCGCCCACAAGCTGAAACAATTATACTAAGTGGGCGCTAATTTAAGCCAGTGGCGAGTTCGCCGTTGATACGTAAGAGCTTTTACTGTAACGCAGCTCAGCATTTACAATTCTCGCACAATGCTGCGGGACACTCGAGTTCCGAGTTTTTTGTTGTTCCAGCATTTCCCACCAACTTGTGGCACGGAGACACGGAATGCGGTTCCGGACAGCAATTGCGGCCGCTCCGAGGGCCGCTTAGCAGTTTCGCCATTGAGTCTCGTGTTAAGGATCGAGCCACATGGATGCTCTGACCAACAAGTCTTACGCACGTTCGGTCTCACTAATATCGCCATCGCGAGACGTAGTATTCACAGGCTCGTCATGGTAGGTGAAGTACCATCAGAGCAGATTAAAGATTAAGGGACCGGATAATAGCGCAAATCCATGGAGTTATGTCTGACACTTCACTCATTGCATCCGGAGTAGTCCACGATGGCCTTTTCATTTTAATGGCTTAGGCGGCCTACCTCCATTGGATAATCTACAGCGTGCTACAGCGACACAAGGAAGGACATCTCCCTGGCGAGACATGGAAGCGATTCAGATGACATCGGACATCATCGCGTTGACACAACAACGATAGAGTGTGAATATATAGGATCCAAAGGTCCCTCCTTGTAGTAGATAATGTAAAAGTATATACAAAAATACACCCAACGATCAAGAAGCATTCATCCAGTCGGGGAAGTACGTTACTGCACAATGAGGTACTAGTGTTTGTCTTCCCACCTTGAAGGTACTATCATAGATAGTGTAGTCGATCCTGATTTACCTTATCTCCGGATATGGCATATGGCCTATCACACACCCTAGAATGTGCGTCGTTATTTCAGTTTGCTCACGTCGGATAACATGCCGGCATTGACGATAACGAAAAGAAGCAATGCAGAAAGACATCATCTAGAATTCCTCATGGAACTTCCACACCCACGTATGACACCCCTTGCAACGATAGTTGATTTCGTGTGGGATTTTGTCGTGTATGTCCTTTCTCATAAAAAAAAAATCTATAGTTTGGCAATGTACATATCGCAAAAAATACATAGTGGGGTTGTTCATAGTCCATAGAGAACATGCAAACTGGGTAGCAGCAATCAAAGAAACCACATCACCGCGCACCAGCCTTGATTCTGACGCTCCACCACACGGTCTTCTCCGGGTTTCTCGCGACCGCCTCCCAACCACCATCAGTACCAGTCGCGGCGCGCGTATACGAAGCGGCGCACACGGCCCACCTGCGCGCCGCGACGGTGTTGCCGAGCGCACAGTGGATCTTGACCAGGGCGCGTGCGACGGTGAGCCAGCCCTCGGGACGGACGTAGAGCTCCTGCTCCATAATCGCGACCTGCTGCTCGAGCGCTCCGAGAAGCGCGTCGTCACGTGCACGCACGTCGCGCGCCCACGCCCACAGACGCGCGTCCGGGAGTTCGTCGCTGTGCGACGTGACGCCTTCGAGCTGCGCACGCAGACCGTCACTCAGCGCGCGTGCTGGCGCAGGCCGCGCACACAATTCGCACGTGCATGTGAAGCCGTACGCGTCGCGCAGCCGCGCTTGCCGCGAGGAGTAGCCCTCTAGCTCTGGGACGTAGCACATGGTGACCTCCTCTCCACGCCTGATGGGCCGCAGCGCGCGTACTTCGGCGGCGAACATTTCTTCGTTCCAACTGAAAAGCGCGTTTGGCGCACAGCTGTGCACGAATGGGTAAAGGGCAACTCTGTTGAGTGCTAGATCTGGTTTCGTGATTGTTTTTGAACGTGGACGCACCTGTGGTTGATACGCGAGATGATTGCGCCGGTCCCACCGTATGGCGCGTCGTGCCCTGGGAGCGCGCCGATTCCCCAATTGTTTGTCCGTAGGACACCGATAATTTTGTCATCGTAGCAGTTATTCAGCGAGAGAAGTGCGGCCCGCGCATCCGTTGGCATGGCACGGGCAATAGTACGATCAAAGTTTCCGGGGAAGGCCATCACGGTTGGGGCGATCACCAACGGACGTTCACGGATGATGAGGGCACCCCGTGGGATAGCGCCCGTGGAGACGCAGCCCTTTCCCTTTCCTAGAACGTCCACCACGCGGATGCGACATCCTTCTCGGGCGTCAATCGCCGGGTATGGGCCCTTGGAGAGCAGCTTTTCGCGAGCCTCCGGTATGGTAATGCAGGTGGTTATGGTCTCGTCTGGTCGTGAGGCCTTGGAAGGTATCTGGAAGATAACCGGCTGGGGTGGGGGAGTGTTTTCGCCTGCATTTCGAAGGATCTTGAGCAGCTCAGAGAGTCCTACACGCTCACAGCAGCCAACATGGCCATCTGGGATGGGGGTGAGCATCGTTGGTGGCGCGGCTTCTGCGACGGGGACGGGTGGTGGTCGGATAGGTGCGAGCGGCGTCCTCTTTGTCGAGTGTTGAGGTGCTTTTACGCTAGATGACCTAGGTTGGGAACTAGGAGTGTCCAGTCCAGCGAGAAATCCACGACGCATGCTGGCGGTTGGTCAAAGAGGTGAGTGGGAAAGAGGGTAACCAGTCCGGAGTTTGAGCACTGGTTATCAACGAAGAACAGTCCGGATCCCCAAATAAACCAACTTTACGGACATCGTCCCCAAAGCATCGCAGCCCAGACTAACGCCATGGGTGTTCGAAAGCCCCATAGACAAGGAGCGCATGTCTATTTGGCGCTCGGCACTCCATCATTATCTAGACATCATGCTCGTTCCGGAACGCCACGGAACTCCATACAGCAACCTGTCCGGCTTCTCGGACCTGTGCCTCACTTCAAGCAATTGGGATGGGTGAAAATCTTCCCACGTCGTAGAAAGACCTGCCATTGTTCCAGTAGTCTTGGTGGTGAAGATGTCCAAAGGCTGTTACCACGTCGACTGCCAGTGCTGCAGTGGCTGGTGTTCACTGCAAGTTCGGGTTCAAGTTCAAGTTACGACTTGCTTACTTAAGGTTCTACAGTCCACCGGCACTCTTCATGATTCCAACTCTTTCCCGAGCCTGGCGAAGTATTGATCGTAGCCGACGGAACAGTCCACAAACATGCTAGAGGTCGAATTCCTTGACCTTTCCGTCCTGTCAGCTCTTGAAAGCATGCTTCGCAGTGCGTTCAGGCAGCCAGAGCCCCAATTATCCGATCAACCTGGGACTAGAAAGTCGCGTCTACGTGACGAATCCGCCCAAGAGCTATTTTGCGTTTCCACTTCAGTGAGTGAAAGTTCAATGTAGAAACACGCACAACAGACCTATACACCACACCAACTTTGGATCTCCCCATAGCCGACACGAGAGGCCTTTACAGTGGCCCGCCTTTCCTGATTTCTCGTTCATATGCTAGTAGAAAAAATTCGGCGCGACTTGATTATTTTCGCTGAGTTCATTCGAACCTTTTAACTGCTACGGCGGGAATGATCGTCTACAGGATTTTCATGTCCACGTTTGATCCTCTACGAAGCGCGAGGGGCCTCACTTCGGACTCTCCTTTCACCGACACCGGTTTTGACCAACTTGTGGTGGCGAGTAAAGTCGGCTCGGTTCATTGAACAATTCGTTGTGTCGCGTCCATGGAGTACACAGGACCACATGGGATAGACAGAGTCGATAGTATCCCAAGGATACCCACGCCTGAAACCTCGCAAGGTGGGTACGCACTTTGATTGTGAAAATGATCATGTTCGATGTACTGTGAAGGAGTTTGTCGAACCCAAAATGTTCTTCGGATCGGACTCCCATCGGAGAGACAGGAATGTGCGGTACTAACGCGGTGTCTGCTTCTGGATATCCGATGTTCGTTGAGCACGCCACTGATGAGTGATGAGGACCAGGAGAAGCAACATGTCCGGATCTGTGTGAAAGCCGAAGGGGAAACTAGAAACATGTTCACCCTCTTTTCATCCGAGTCTATTCTTGCTGAGGCTGCCGTACAACTCATGTCCGTAGCAAGTGGCAAAATGTCGTTACCAAGACGTCGTAAATTATGAGGATCGCAGACAGCTATTTGTTCCCACTCTCTTCACTCGCGCTCGCGATAGAGCATGTCGGGATTGGCCTTGGAATGACTATTCGTTCGCAGTCAAGAGGTTATTCGGTGGGCTCTTCGTACAAGATCTCTGTCACAAGATGCTGTGTCCATCTGTCCTACAGAACATGTCGAACAGAGATATTCCAGGATTCGCTCCAATCATTTCAGCAAAAGCCTTTTGATCGAGCTGTCTTACGTCCTCGATACCTGCTCGGTTTCTTGGAACGCGGCGCGGCTACCGTCGAGTCCACCGGGAAACTTAGCTATGGTACCATGTACGCCTTCCTTGTTGGAGGAGAAGGTACGTCTCGGCTTCATCCTCACCCCAGTGGAACTTGACGAACACGACGGTCCCTCACCACTTATCCAACGACTCTGAGGGAGAGAATAGCACGATTTCCATCTTCCGCCTCGTGTTCGCGCCGGTGGAAAAGATGCGCGGGATGTCTTTACTGGGCTGTGCGTGCTCACTCCTTGCAGACACGGTCGCCCCCGCTTCACGTCCCATGGTCCCTGATGCCCCGGCGTCCCCAAGGATGTCCTCAAGCCCGTCCAGGTCGCTTCTTTCTCATTCTCTCATGAGAAAGAGAGAGTACTTGGTGGAACAGGGGGAGTTGGTTGGTTTTTGGACACTCCCGCCTGGGCCTCGACGTTGTCGTACGCTCGATGTATCCTGGTTCCTGGTTGCGTACCAATCCCACCGGTCACTTGGAGGGGTTGGATTCGACCGCCGACTCACGTCAAGAAGCCCGAAGCCCGATGTACGCTGTGTCTCTTCTCGTGTAGGGACTGTGTGATTGCTACGTGCGATAGTTACTTCAGGACCTGAGGGCCCTGAGAGGGCCTGGGTGACGCAATCGGTATTTATTGGCTGGGTGTGTTCGATATACCGATACAACGCACGTTCCGTCCCATTCGATATATATGACTTTTTTTTTTTTGAAATTTGAGGGTTACTAGCATGAACACCCCAGGTCGGAGTATTACTACAAGTAATGCGGCGCACACGTTTGCTAAGTCGTTACGATCAGTAATTGGTATACTGCACATGCACGTACAATACAATTTGTAGTGTGAGTGACACGTTCCAGGCCATTTGAGAGATGGGGAACAAAAAAATAAGGGTCGTTTCCGCTTACGTCCGTTTTTATTACGACAATCGTACTTTGACGGGAGTGCCAGTGGCTTGGCCCCATTTGCCTTGTTTTACTACTACTTCTATGACCGTACAGTATACCAGCTAGTGGGCGTCTGAACAATTACAACAAAACATCGTACTCCGCGTGCGAAATATCAAATGACTAACTAATACTACGGATACAGGCATTTCTGTCATAGCGGTCTTCGTGAATCCTTCCCCTTCCTTTTTTTCTTCTTCTGTCATTCCCTTCACCGGGGTCCCTGCGCGTCGTCGAAACGAAAATGGGAAAGAAAAGAAAAAAAGAAATACGGGGAAAGGAGAATGGCACTACTACTGAAGCGCTAAGGGGATAAAATAGGAAAAGCAAAGCAGGGCGTAAGCAAGAACCTGGATGAGTAGGAGAACAGAAGGGAAAGAGAAAGGATGATGTTTGTACAACGTTCGTAGGTAGGTAGCTAAAGCACAGTATTGCACAGAACAGTGAGTTGGTTGCATAGACAGTGAGACAGACCTTAGGCCAACGAAAGAAAGACCTAAGGGTGTAGTAGTAGGGTGTGGTAGATGGCAGGAAGATCCGGGTTAAAAAAACAAAATAGAAGGGGAGCAGGGTGGGGTGGGGTGATCCAGTGAGACGGTATGGGGAAGTGGCGATGGGCTCCTTAGTGTAAGGGGGGTGGAGGTCGAAAAGGAATCGCGTGCGAAAACGTGGGTATGAAGTGAAGAAACTCCATGAGGCCGAATCACTCTAGGATTTCAAAGCGGCCACGCTTGCCATCCCGCTCGTCCTCTGCATCGGCCAGGGAGCGCTTCTCGCTTCCCATGCTGACGCCCGCACCGACGGAACCGCTGACCGCCGAGCTCAACGAGCTATCGCCGTTCACGAGGCCGTGCAGAATCAGTTGGTACTGCTGCTGGGTCAGGCCCATCCCGGCCAGCGGGTCGAATCCGTCCGGTATCCTCGACGGGTGGGTTCACGGACGGTTGCACCGCCATCGACGTCTCTGGGTCTTCTTCGATGCTCGTGTCTGGTGCACCTATCGAACGAGGGAACTTTCCCATCTGTTGGATCGCCTTGAGATGCATCAAATGTTTCTAAAACACGCGCGCGCGCACAATGTCAGCGGTAACTAACGGAAGGGGAAGAAAATAAATGCATACTTCGAGCATCTCCAGGAGACCTTCCTTCGTGAATGGCTTGGGTAAGATGTCGTTCATGCCGGAATGGTAGTACGTCATTATCTCATTCGGTTTCGAGTTGCTCGTCATGGAAATGATGGGCGTCATATGGTCAAACTGACGGATAAGGTTGGTCGCTGACACGCCATCTAATTTGGGCATCACAATATCCTGAAGGGAGTTATGTGATTTTCGTAAGCAAGTCGTTACGAACAGGCACGGGTACGAAAAAGAAACTTACCATTAGGACAAGATCATACTTTTCGAGATTCATTTTGTTCACGGCACCAACGCCGTCCACGGCGACGTCAATGGCGCATCCGAAAACCTGCAAAAACTTGCTGGATAACTTCCTGCTGACCGCATCGTCCTCCACAAGCAAAACACGCGGAGGCACCGCCCATCCAGGCACGTACGCCGATCTCCGTACACGTAGCGTCTGCGCCGACGCTGGTCGCGTCTCGAATGGCATGCTGGAAGAAGGGTTCGCCGTCGTCGGCGATGGGTTGACAACGTCAGTCTCGTCCTCGCCGTTCAGTTGTAGGGGTATCAACCCGTTAAGCGAGCTCGCATCGAAGGTCCAGTTGCCATTCACATCGTCCTCGCTCGAACGTGGGAGTAAGTGTCCGAGTGTGAAGACTTGGAGGCCCTCATGCGCGAGGCTCTGCGGGCCGTACTGCATTAGAGTACCATCTGGGGGTGGGTCGGCCGGCATCACGAATGGGTCAGACCCTGATGGAACGCTGGAACCATCTACAGCTATGCCTTGGGCACTCTGGGGTCGGTTACGTTGCAATTCTTCGATACGAGCCAGCGTATCTTGGCGACTTAAAGGGGTGTCACCATCGGGGGCGTTCAGTTGGGGAATGAGCAACCCTGCAGCTGCTGCAAAAATTTGCTGTGCGCTCCGAGGTCGCGGTGGATTACTTGAACTAGAAGCGTTCGCAGTGGAGGTAGATGTCGAGGCTCCCGGCGCTCCGTTCGTACCTGGTTGTGGCGCGGAAGTTGAGGTCGAGGCCGGCCCAGCTCCTGCGACATTTGAAGTGAAGGACATCCCTGCGACCTCGGCCCTTCGGGAAATTTCGTTCATCTGGAAGAGAGAGGCACGCGCTACGTCGGTTTCGGGGTAAGAACCCATCACCCGTTGTACTTCTTGTGTCGGAAGGAACGGATTTGCATCCGAAGTAAAGCTGGACAATGGGTCTTCAGCTTTCGTTTTCCCTAATAGTAGGGAAGTAACGTCAGCGTTTACGCTTTTTAAGAGGGGCAAAGGTAATAAGGACACGAATTGGGATAGAATAAGATCATTTGTTACAACATACAACGCCCGACCACGCCAACCAACTTCCATCCTTGTCTCAATATGAAAAAAAGAGCGGAGATGCGAAGTGTAGAGAAACATTCATCAGAAAGTCAACTGACCATTCTCCATCTGCAAAAAGTAACTGATGAGGTTCTGCATGAGGCCATCCTGCTGTGCCATGTTTCGCTGGAAGTTCACCATTTCGGTGAGAACATTCTGGTAATTGTTTTCTAAGTGGCGAATATGGGCAGACATGTCATCTTGCGTCTGAACGAGACGCTCAACCTGAGCCTGTAAGGCTTCGATAGTTACAGATGACGGCGATGGCGATTCGCCATGAAGGCCGCGGGCAGATAATGACTTTCGGGCCGCGGGGACCTTTCGCTTAATGTTTTCAAGGGCATCACGACGATCAGCATGAAAGTCAGGATGCCGGAAAGTCCAGCTCTTGATAAAGGGGATGAGAAAACACGGGCTGATAGGTGGGGCGCAAAGCTTACATGTTCCCCAAATTGGCTGTCGTCGGTGTTCTTAACCTACGGAAGACCGGTCCGATCAGATGACGCCCACCAGGCGAGGAAGGCGAGAAGAGGGAAGGGAAGAAAAAAGACGGACCTTGTGGAAATCATACTTGTTGAGCTGGCGAACGAAGGAAGCAAAGTTGGAGTGTTTGAACATCCGCGGGAGGATTGACTTTGTGAACTCGTTCATATCCTATCGCGGGAAATCAGGGGTTCTAATCACATCTCGGCACGCGGGGGACAATTGCGGACCTTGACTACAAAACAGTCACCATTAGGGCCCCACGAAACTACCCTTTGGAAAGAGGGATCCTCCAACATCCTGATAATAATTGAACAAATATCGACTGGTATGAGGGATGAGAGCATACTTGTAGAGCTTCTTGACGAAGTCCGATGTTGGCGGCATGTTATCCTCTGATTCCTTCTGGGGTTCTGGTTGTGACGGAGGTGGAGGGGGTACGGGATCGTGAATCAATGGTTTCACTTTGGATTCGTGCGAGCGTGGGGGATAACGCTCGTCGCGAGAGGAGGATGTACGCTGTGCTGGCCATGGAAGTTGCGATGAGTTGGTAGGTAAGGGAGGAAGGGTTGGAGAGGCCGATGCGAGCGATGGATGGTAGGAAGCAGGGGGATATCTCGCTGAGAGGTTTGGAGCGAGTGCTGGGATGGGTGGTAGGGTATTTGATCTTGAATAGGAAGAAGGGGCGAGGTGGTGCAGCTGGGAGGGTGGAGGGAGCTGCGCTGACTGGAACATCTGACGAGAGGATGAATGATGCGTCTGCGGAGGGAGACTAGAATATTGAGTCGGCTGGTCCATTGTTGCTTAAGTACTCGACCAGTCCGGGACAAAGGCAGAAGCACGGGTGCTGGTCCTAGTGACAGAGGCACTCGCTTTAATGGAATTGCCGCTCTTCGCACTCGTCTGCCCTCTCCACAGCCTGTCCTCGAGGTTATTATGTAATATTGCCACGCTCATCCCACCAGCGCTTTCCCCACCCCCACCAACCTCACCTTTTCCCCCTCTGCCCCTCCCCTTTTTTTTTTTTTTGCTTTTTTGATGTCCGCTTTCATGTCACGTCCCTGCATGTGAGATAAGTAATTTGTACGGAGCATACATATACTTGTATCCTTGTAGTGTGCAGTGACTGGGGTCCCAGATGGAAATACTCGGACGGCGATGCCATTGTTGCCGCAACGCCTACGATTTCGCCGTGGTCTAGACCCGTCCCTGCATGATCCAGAACTTGATCTAAACAATTTCCCTTCCTCGCCGCGCAACATCCACCCATCTACTACAAATTCCTCCCCCCCTTGGCTACTGTCCATCAGTCATAACATAAGGCGTTTCGCCTGGAGCGGCCGAGCCTGCTATATCCTTGTTCCTTAGCGACCTACGGATTAACGCTAGTTTTTCCTTTCGTCGAGTGACTTAATGATTCGGACAGTTTTTTTCGTCGCGGAAAGTCGGATCGTACGAACTTCATATCTTTGGCATAAGGCACTGCGTCACCTTGAACCCTCACCGTCATTAGATCTCGCAACGCGGCAAGTGACGCAGCCCCAGAGAAGCGAATCACCATATTTGAATAGCGCACATGACATACCAGCGTGTCGTGGGCGACAAGAAGTTCAGCATCGTCAGCCATCATCCCATATCCGCGGAGGGTTTTGATGCGTCCCCGATACGGTGTATTCCCCGCCAACTGGAGGTATTTGTGCCCCGTGGCCCGAGATATGCACAAATCAGTATTTGCATCGGCGAAGCGCTGGCAATGTCTAGAGCATTCCATTATCGTACCACTTATCTGTACCCCTTGAGAACAGGGCACCTTCGCGTCCGTCACTCCGAAGGACCTCGAACACCCCTTCCCACACATCTGTGACCCTTCTACCTGGTTCGATCTGCCTCATGCTCGTGCTTCATCTTGTTTGACCCCAGGTCGACGTCAAAAACTTGATCGCGGGGACTATCCTGGCTTTCGTTATCTGCCACACTCGTATCGCGAGTCTGAAAACGTGCCATGTCAACTTCTAGCGTGTACAGAGATTACATTTCCTGACATAACTACGCCGCATTTATCTCCCCATCCTATCTCACGAACAATCCTAAAAATCGCCTCGAACATACCAGGATCGCAGTGTAAGTACGTACTCCTACGCAATGCAAGCACACCTGTCAGGCCTGAGCGACGTATATGATTGACGTCGTAGAAATCTGTACAGAACACTGTCCCTGTGGCGCGACAGGGAATGGCAGGTTACTGCCAACGTGTTTGTTTCTCCACCACGTAAGCAGAGCACGCGTCCGGCCTATGTCTTTCCGCCGGTTCGATGACTTGCCAATCCTGCTCAATCGCAGACATATCGATATCGGGTGGCGTCACGAGCCCTTCTCCCTCATGACACGAGGCAACAAAAAAAAAAAGAACATGCGAGATGGCGGGGCAGAGTGATCGTGCTTGCGTACAGGGGAAGTTGCATTGCTGGATATTTCAGGACGGTGACTCGGCGAAGTTCAAGAACCACAGGGTATAACTGATGCCAATTCCATTTCTGAGCTTCGAGACTGCAGACGGGCACTGGGTACCACAATCCTGGAGCACTCCCAACTTTCAAAGCAGACCGGTACACGTGTTTCTGAGTCTAGCGGTTAGCAACCACCCCGTTACACCCGTTGCAAGGAACTTTGCAAGATTTAGATAGAGTGTGTTGAAATTGCCAAGTCCACCAACCCACGTGTGGGTAGGTTCCATGACCGAACATTTGTGTCCCAAGCGGGCAAATTTGATCGCGATTGCACAAGACGAGGACTAAAGTTAAATTTACCAATGGTGCGTGGCAAGAAGTGGGACACAACGGAATAACGGGGTGCGTCAAAATGAATGGATACGTGCTGGTGCTTAATATCAGTCTATGACGGGGAGACACGGAGTTTGTGTGGGGGGGAGCGAGGTCAGGGAGGAACAAGTTGAATGAGGGTTTCTATTGCAGAATATGAGCGTGCCACCTCGATTACAAGTATCAACCACCCTAGTGGTGCGCCTCTTTTGCAATCTGTGCCGCGTACGGGTTGCGCGGGTCATTGCGGAAACCTTCGGCTTTATACGAAAAGTTCGAAAAAAGTGTTTGTGAGCTAGCAGATGACCGAACATATGAAACAACGCACAGCGAACACCTATATCTTGCGCTTTGGAGACGAGGTAGTAGGTGATGCCGCTAGCAGCAAAGAAGGGCCATAGTGGCCGGAAAACCTGGAAAATAGTCGTGATATTTTAGCATGTTGAAAACCGAGCCAGGAAAGCAGTCACTAGTGCCAACATATATCCGAAGCCAGAAATTTCGTACTTACAGGTGTGGGCCACTTGCGGAGACCAAAGAATGCCATGAGTGTCGAGTTGGTGGTTGATGTGCTGGAGACAAATCCGAGGGGGGCGGTTGTCTGAGGGCGTGAGAATGTTCGGCGGATAGCCGACGGGTGGGGCCAAGCCGAGGCCGAGAGCGGCCCGCTGCAAGTTGGGTGAGCTCATCTCATGCTTTTGTCCGCCGCATCCTCGACGCCGGCCAAAACGACGGCCACAACCTCGACAACTTTTGCGCCGGGAGTAAGTGCTATGAACTACTCTTATGAAACCGTCTGATAAGCTGGCAGTGGAGACAATTCCCATTCTTCGACGTCGTGCCTGTCAAAGACGCCCATGATCTCGCAGAGAGTCCGCATATACTGCGAGTAGCGACCTCCATTTCAACCATCACATCCTCGGTATATGGTGTCGTCGCCGCGGATATGCACGGGAGCGTGCATGTATTGAACAAAGAATTTGAGCCTGTCTCAAGTTGGGTCGCTCACGTCGGCGGACGCGTAACACACATGGTGGAGAGGCGCGGATACCTCGTGACTCTTGGTGTCAGCTTCTTCCCTTCCTCCGCTTTTGCTAGGTAATATTGACGTTGGTATTACAGGAGGAAGACGGCATTCGTGGTCCGCTTCTCAAAATTTGGCATCTTGAGAAGACAGACAAAAACGGCGCGCCGACGTTATTACGCTCCATCAAGGTGCAAACGAGCAATCGGCCGCACCCGGTGTGTCTTCCTCGCGTTCGTTTTACTCTACCATGTGCTAATGTCTCGGTAGGTTACTTCTATTGCCCTCTCGGCCGGCCTATCATTCCTCGCTATAGGACTCGGTGACGGCACGGTGATTCTTTACAGGCACCTAGACCAGTCCGCCCTCTCTGGCTCCGCATCTCTCACCGCCCTTCCCAAGCCCCGCACTGTACACGAATCTCCCGCTGAACCGGTCACGGCGCTCGGCTTTCGCGAACCTACGGACGAGACTCCGGCCACCTACCTCTTCATCGCGACCACGAACCGTGTCTTGGTGTATCAGGCATCCGGGCGTGGGAGCGGCGGCGCGGCGAGTGAGGTGCACGAAGCCGGGGCGGCGCTAGGGTGCGCTGTCATGGATTGGAATGCCCATGACATGGTCGTTGCTCGGGACGAAGCGATCTATATCTGCGGCGCGGAGAGCCGTGGTTCTTCGTATGCATATGAAGGTGAGTGTTTAATATATTGTCGTCCCGCTATATGCTCTATGCCAACACGGCTTTCAGGGCCGAAGACCTCCGTGCACATCCATCTGAATTATCTTGTCATTGTATCGTCGCCACTTACCGCGAATGCGACGTCTGCTTCGGCGACCATAAGGAATTTTGCCGCGAGAAACGTTGGCGCGAGTGGCACTGAGGTTACAAGAGTCACCGTTTTTGACCTCGAGAACAAGTTCGTGGCGCACGTCGAGCCGTTTACCGAAGACGTACGGGAAGTCTTCTCGCAATGGGGGAACATATACGTCCTTTCCAACGACGGGAGGCTCTCCTGTCTCCGAGAAAAACCGACTGCGACCAAATTGGATATGCTATACCGCAGGGGATATTACGTCTTGGCGCTGGACATCGCAAAAACGCAGCAGATGGGCCAAGAAAGTGTGGCCGACATCCATCGGCAGTACGGAGATTATCTGTATGCGAAGCCGGACTACGACGCCGCAATGCAGCAGTACCTTCAAACGATTGGGTATGTGCAACCCAGTTATGTCATACGCAAGGTATAACAATTCCGTCTCTTGGACTATGGAACCCTTATTGGTGCTCAGTTTTTAGATGCCCAACGCATTCACAATCTCGTCACGTATCTGCAGGAACTGCACTCCCTTGGTGTTGCCAACTCGGACCACACGACACTCTTACTCAACACCTACACCAAGCTCAAGGACGCCGCGCGACTTGACAGCTTCATTAAAACCGAATCGAGGCGTGAGAGCAGCGGCGCTGGCTCAGAGAGCGGTACCGATGAGCTACCGTTCGATCTTGACACAGCGATCCGCGTCTGCCGGCAAGCTGGATATTTCGAGCATGCGTCATACCTTGCCAAAAGGTGGTCTCGGCACGAAGACTATCTGCGCATCCAGATCGAGGACACGGGAAATTTTAATGACGCCTTAGCGTATCTGCGGCATCTAGGACCGGAAGCCGTACGTGGAACATGTTTGAAGCGGCTACCATCGTGAATACTGAGATCCGGTTTCCAGACGGAGCATAGCCTTGCACGATATGGTCGTGCCATGGTAGCGGCGCTGCCTGACGAGACTACGCAACTACTCATAGAAATTTGTACTGGAACCGACCCGCTCATCTCCGAGTCGGATACATTACCAGCACCTTCCAAGCCTACCGCTGGTGGCTCTTATCTCTCCTACTTGGCTCTTCGCGGGCCAGCTCCTGCAGCGGTACCCGTCTCACCTGTCTCTGTCACCGTCACCGCCACCGCCACCATCGCAGACCCACCTATCTCCTCTGGCGCTTCATCCCGAACTGCTCGCCAGAACGACCGCGGTTCGCGGCGCGAAGCAACATACGACGGTTCTCGCGCACCATCGCCACCCTCTACCGTGCGTGCGGCGCCTCCACTCATCAAGCGCCCATCCCCACGACTGTATTTTGCAAACTTTGTCGGGCACCGTGAGCACCTCGTCGTCTTCCTCGAAGCCGTCGCGCTGCGGCGCTGGGGTCAAAACCTCGATGGGCCGAAGGATGGCGTGACGATGGAGGCAAGCGTCGAGGACAGTGCCGAGGCAGCAGACCAGCAGGCTGTTTGGAACACGCTTCTCGAGCTGTACCTCACGCTCGCCTCTGCAGCGGGCGATGGCTCCCGCGGGGACGCGCTGCGCGACAAGGCGCTGCGGCTCCTACGTGCCGCAGAGTACTTGCCATACGATCCGACCCACGCGTTGATCCTCTGCGCCACGCGGAGCTTCACACCGGGGCTCGTGCTACTCTGGGAGCGCCTCGGGATGCACGAGGATGTGCTGCGCTTCTGGATGGAGCAGGACCGGCGAGGTGCCGCGGGCGCAGGCGCGGAGGTCATGCGCTGTTTGGCGCAGTATGGCGCCACGGCGCCACAGCTGTATAAGCTTGCCCTGCGCTTCTTCACGTCTGCGCCAGAGTTGATGGCGCGGCATACGCAGGATCTCGGTGAGGTGCTGCGCGTGATCGAAGAGCGGGCTATCATGCCCCCTCTGGTTGTCGTGCAGGTTCTGAGCCGGAACGACGTGGCGAGCGTCGGGCTGGTCAAGGACTGGTTACTCGCGCGTATACGAACGGCACGCGAAGAAGTACACACGGTACGTGTCTCCGATCGTTTCCAAATTGCCTATTCATTTGCTAATTTGCGCATGTGGGTATAGGACGAGCAGCTGACCATGTCATATCGGCTCGAGACAGCCACAAAACTAAAGCAGGTCGAGGAGCTATCCGATCCGGACCATCCACGACTATTCCACGCCACCCAGTGCTCGCAGTGCGGCGGACACCTCGATCTGCCCTAGCATACATTTCATGTGCAACCACAGCTTCCACCAGCGGTCCGTCCACTTTCCCTTTTTTTTTCTTCGTCCTAACTCACTTTTTGTGTACCGATTCGTAGGTGCTTGGGCGATCACGACACGGAATGCCCGCTGTGCGTGCGCGCGCACGGCGTTATACAAGAAATCCGCCGAAATAATGAGCGGCTTGCAGATCAGCACGACCTTTTCTTGGCAGACGTAAAGGAGAATGGCTTCCGCACTGTCGCGGCGGCGTTCGGCCGAGGAGTGCTTAATCGGCCGAGGGTGGGAGACGTGGCAACATAGTGTTTTCCTCTGCTTATACCCTAATTTTTTGCACCGATCTACTCTTATCCCGTGGATTCCGGCGTCGTCATGGTCCGTACCATTTTTTAATTTTTTTTAACCTCATGGTAATGGTATTCCAAGGGGGGAAAAATGTGTGGGATACGGTACATCAACATCATACAACCGCACCGGCTTACGCAGGCGTCTAGTATAGCACTTTGCTCAGTCGCTGGATGCTGTTGAGCAACACGTCACCCTTGCGAATCACTGTCTCTGTCTGTGCATTCTTAAGTGCGGGTCGGTTTGTTTCTACGATGCCATGTACACGGTCAATGGTGGCGTGCAGTCGCCCAGAGGCAATAAACCGCGATAGTTCGCTATGAGGATGGCACGTCAGTTGTGAATCAGTGACTCGGAAGATGACGCACTTGTCGACAAAGTCAACAGTCACACCGAACGCGTGTGCGAGAGATTCTAGCGTGAGCGAGGAGTAGGACTGTAGTAATTGTGCGTAGGCAAGAATGCGCATCTCGCGGACATAGAAGCGAGCGTGAGGTGCAAGGAGGCGCGAAGGGAGTAGGTGGGTTTGTTCAAGGGTCGCTGAAGATAGTTAGGCCCAGCGACAACTGGAATGAACGACTACTAGCGTAGCTCACCGAGAGCGACGAAGAACTTGTCGTAATGGCAGTCGTAGAGGTTCTTCGTCGTGTCTGCGAGAGTTGGGAGCTCTGGTAAGGCACTGATGACCTCCGGCGCGCCGATGATCTGCAGGGACGGCTTCAGCCTCGTGTTGTCAACTCGAGAGTTTCACGGACCTTCTTTTTGAGATCGACGCGGTTCAACGTGAGCGTACCGGAAATGACGGTGAGCGACACAAAGTCATTATAGGATAGGAGTTCGGTCGCGGTGAATGTCGAGAGGGCGTCGATGAGAAGCGCGCTTGCGGGCTTGAACTGACGGATGGAGAGAAGGTGGAGGCCGCGGTAGACTTTGAGGCGATTGCGACGGTCCCAGTCACCCCCCTTCTCGACGAGCTCGTCTGCCTTGGTAAGGTTCGTAGAAATAAGCTGATTATCGGCAAAAAAGATGCCGATGCGGACGAGCGCGAGGACGATGTCTATTCGGGAACCCAGACCGGCAGTCTTTTCGAGCGCAGTTTGTTGGGCTTCGACCGCTTTTTCCTGCGGAAATCAAAAATCATGGTTGGGCGTGAGATGGTGGTCAAAGGCAAAAAAAAAACAAAACTGGCACCTTCTCTCCAATGCGCGTGAGGTAGCTCGCCTTGGCTCGCAATGCGTCGGCGATGTCGCTCTCACCTTCGGTCTCCTCCGCTTCCTTCAGCACCTTATCTAACCGCTCCAGCTCTGCAGTATTTTCCTTCTCCAACCCGTCGAGCAGTGCTTGGTCCAGAGGGAGGACGTTCGCTGCGACCACGAGACGGTAGTAAGGCGCCATCTGGTCGGCTTTGATGCCTTCGAGCAAGGCTACACGAGCACTGTCATGGAGATGCGAAAGAGATGGCTGCTGGAGGACAAAGCATTCCTGTGGTAGCGCAAGGTTGGGAATTGGGAGGACGTTCTCTTCCGCCATGGCCGTCAATAGAGGACTCGGACGAGCGCGTCGACGCGTATGCACAAACCCTAACCCTAAATATGGACGATGCAACGAAACGCGTCAGCGCGTCGTTCTCACTCGAATAATTATGTCTCCCACAACAGATCTACTTGCAGAGGCCGAAGCTCTCGGGACTGAGAACCCACAAAGGCGTGAGGACATTTACAAGAAAATCCTTGAGGCGTCAAAATCGACAGTAAATCCTGATGAACTTCGGGACCAGGAGACTGCCTTGGTCAAACTCGGAGAGCTGTACAGAGACCAGAAGTAAGTGGGCAGCGCGTATCTTCTATGGGATTTCTCATTGATCTGAATATTCTAGGGATGCTCAAGGACTCGCAGAGGTTGTCACACTATCGCGCTCCTTCCTGTCCTCCACCGCCAAGGCGAAAACGGCTAAACTCAGTGCGTCTTCAATTAACTCACAGGGATGAAATACCGACCTCCATCCACGTGCAGTCCGGAATCTGCTCTCTCTTTTCAATGGTATCCCTAACAGCCAACAAACTCAGATTACTGTCCTGAATGATAACATCGAATGGGCCAAGCGAGAAAAGCGCATATTCCTGAAGCAAAGCCTAGAAACTCGCCTCATTAGCTTGTGAGTCCAACCTGCGTTACTTCCACCTGATCGCTTAGCACACGTCTGTGTCTGCAAGACAACTGGAGACCCAGCAGTACAAACCCGCGCTAGCGCTTATCGAGACCCTTTTGACGGAGTTACGGCGACTTGACGACAAGATGATTCTCACTGAAGTGCACCTTTTGGAATCGCGTGTCTACCGCGGGATTGGTAACCTTGCCAAGGCTAAAGTTCGTCTCTTTCATTACCTCCTTGGTCATGTTTCTTACTGTCCAGCGTCATAGTCCTCGCTAACCTCCGCGCGCACAGCCGCCAACTCGATATACTGCCCACCCCAGCTCCAGGCTGCACTAGACTTACAATCGGGAGTTTTACATGCAGAGGACAAGGACTACACGACGGCCTACTCTTACTTCTTTGAAACCTTCGAGAACTTGAGTTCCCAGGACGATCCATCTGCGCTCGGCGCTCTCAAATATATGCTCTTGTGTAAAGTCATGCTCAACCTCGTGCGTTTTTTTTCTTCTCCCTCTCCCCTCTGCCCGTTGTTTACCGGTATTAGCCGGAAGACGTGAATTCTCTGTTATCAATCAAGCTCGCCCTCAAATACGCGCAGCTGCGCGATGTCGAGAGCATGCGCGCCGTCGCACGTGCCCACCAAACGCGTGACCTTGCTGCATTTGAGCAGACGCTGCGTGACTATCGTGAGGAATTGTCATCAGACCCGACGATCCGTTCGCATCTAGCGGCACTATACGACACGCTACTCGAACAGAACCTCTTGCGCATCGTCGAGCCGTATTCGGTCGTCGAGATAGAATATGTGGCACAGCAGGTTGGCCAGGGACGGCAAGATGTCGAAGCAAAGTGCGTAGTCGTTCTCTTTCACGAGCACCTCAACTCGCTCAAGCTGACTCTGGTTTTTCCCCAACAGGTTGTCCCAAATGATTCTTGACAAGGTCTTTCATGGCGTACTAGACCAAGGACGTGGTTGCTTGCTAGTATTTGATGAGGCCGAGACAGATGTATGTGGATTCGATGTGAACAGTTCGTTTCGCCCGACTCATGTCGACTATTAGGACACGTATGGCGCCGCGATCGAGACACTGGAAGAAGTTAGCAAGGTTGTGGATTCGTTGTACGCAAAGGTGCGCATGGATCAAAACATGTTCGATCTTTACTGACACGTTGTGGAACAGTCGGTAAAAATAGCATAGTGTAGAGACTACGTCTGTATTGGCGCTTGGCTCACCGAGTTTGCCAGTGGCTGCTGCACTCGGGCACTAGGGATCGCACGACGATCTTTAGCCATCTGTACGAACCAATCGACACTACTTTGACAAAAGTCCATTGTCCTGACTATATTGTGTCTGACCGTCTCGTCTTGTATATCTAAGAGGCAGCGAGGTCTGTCGCCAGTGGAGTACATCGACGAAGGTGAGACGTCCTTTATTCCAATTTGGCCTTTGTTGTAAGTCCGGATTGTAGGAGTGCGGGAAAGCGCGACTCAGCCCTTTGAGAGAAGAGCCAGAATGCTATTGAGCACGGAAAAGCGCGACCAGAGTACAGTACGAAGAATTTGCTACTGACCTCGGCCTTATTAGGAGAAAAGCCGAGGTCTCGTTATGAGAACTACGAATTATTAAATGTGAGGGAGAAAGAAAACTGTATCGAGAAAACTGTATCGAGTCCAGTCCGATCAACTGAGCTCGACTTGATGGTAAAGGTCGTTCCTCGGTCTAGCCCGTCCCAGAGTCCGTGACGCTTGTACGTCTATGCGGTTGTAAGTTACCTCCAACCAACACTGTGAGATCCTGATTACGGTTTAAGTTAGGTCCGACTCAACCCCTCTGCTTCTGCAGTTAATCTAAAGCCGTGGACTCGGATCGCATCCTACCTATTCATCATGATGTTGACCCCAGTTTCTACAACTCGAGTATTAAGCTACCGAGCCTAGGAGGACCTGCGGATGTGCTTCTGCCTCCATTTTGGAAATACCGTCGTCACGGTCCCGCTCAGTGAGGTGGCACCAACAACATAAAAGCCCTGTCCGGGCTCCCACTGGCAGCCGGGCATTCAAGTTCAGGGCTCTTGTCCTTAGGATTCTTGGACCTCAAGCCTCAAGTTGAGAGGGCTGCATAAACTCGTTCTATCAAAGGAATAATCTCGGTGGACCCCTTATAATCATGCCGGTGCTCTACTACCTGCTCTCTGTGCTCTCCATCATTGCCGCAGGACCCCTTGGAAGCCTCGCGACGCCCCCCACACGACCTTGGGGCGGAATGACGGTGAAGCACGCATGGGATGCAGTCCCGGAGAATTGGGAAAGCCTGGGCCACCCGTCCGCTGGCACCACGATTGACCTCTACTTGGCGTTGAAGCCCCACCATGAGGACGCCTTGACTGACGCACTCGACGAGATCAGCAATCCCCGGGATCCAAAGTACGTCTCCCACCATTCATCCACGCCCGCACGAGCCCACCTGTGCCATCGTTCCGTTGCAGTTATGGCGCGTACCTATCCAAGGAACAGGTCGCTCAGCTTGTCGCGCCGCACCCGGACACGCTCGAGCTCGTCAACCGCTGGCTCGAGGACCATGACGTTCCTTCCTCCTCCGTCTCAACGGCACTCGGCGGCGACTGGCTGGTGGTCATCGGCGTGCCCCTGCTCCAAGCCAACGATATCCTCGGCGCTTCGTACCAGCTATATCAGCACCTCGAGACGAACGACACCGTTCTCCGCACTGTCAGCTACTCGCTCCCCCAGGCCCTGCACGGGCACGTACAAACCGTCGTGCCGACGACGTACTTCGGCTCTCCGCGCACGCAGGGGAAGAAGCGATACGTAGCCCCCAGGGGGGTAGCCCAACCACCTGAAACGGCGGGGTCCGGGGAGAGTGAGGTGGTATCCCCTACGCCGGCGTACGTACGCTGGCTGTACAAAACGATGGGCTATGTGCCAGCCGCGGTGGACAAGAACGCGCTTGGGGTTGTGGGTTTCAACAAGCAGTACCCGGATACGCGGGACTTGTGGATTTTCATGAAGGAATATCGCACCGACGGGGAAGACGCGACCTTTTCTGTCGAGCGGATCAAGGGCGCAGGGTATGACCCCAGCGACGGCGGCATTGAGGCCAACCTCAACGTCCAGTTCGCTGAGGCCGTGGCATACCCAACTCGGATCATCTTCTACAGCACAGCTGGCGACAAGCCGGACACGGCCAACGATCCATACGTCAACTGGCTCGACTATGTGCTCGAACAGGAAACCATCCCGCAGACAATCAGCGTATCGTACGGCGGTTACGAGTACAACTTTCCGCCGGAATATGCAGACAAGTTGTGCAAGACGTTAGCGAAGCTTGGCGCTCGCGGCGTCAGTGTCCTCTTCGCGAGTGGTGACTGGGGCGTCGGCGAGGGGAACTGTTTAGTCCGTGACGAGTATGGACATGTCAGCGTCCGGTTCCTCCCCATCTTTCCCGCATCCTGTGCGTGTGACGGTGTTTTTTTTTTTCAGATACAAGTCACTCACACACCACGCTTTCGTAGGTCCGTATGTCACTAGCGTTGGCGGCACGACGAGTATCAAGCCCGAGGTCGAGGTCGAGGTTGCCGCGAAGATCTCCGGAGGCGGCTTCTCGAACTATTTCCCACGCCCAAGATACCAGGCGAACGTCGTGCCCACCTTCCTCGAGAAACTCGGTGAAAAATATGACGGCCTCTACAAGTTCGTGTTCGTGACCTGACCTGACCTGACCTGTTCTTACTTGTATTTGTGCAGTCCTGATGGCCGCGGCCTCCCCGACGTCGCCGCGCAGGCGCTCAACTTCGAAGTCATCCTAAATGGGAAACGCGTGTACAGGGACGGCACGAGCGGCGCAGCACCCGTGCGTTTTTCCCTCCTCTCTGCGCCGTCCACCCTTGAGCATCCAGTTGACCGCAAACGTACAGATCGTGGCAGGCGTTGTTTCGCTGCTGAACGACTACCTCCTTTCGAAGGGCAAGTCGCCGCTCGGCTTCCTCAATCCTTGGCTCTACAGCGACGGCATCGCGGGCCTCAAGGACATTATGTCTGGCTCAAGCCAGGGGTGTGGGACTGAAGGATTCTCCGCTGTCTCCGGATGGGATCCTGTGCGCCCCGCCAGACTTGTGTCTTCATTTTCGACTTTGGCTGACTCAGGACTCAACAGGTCACCGGTCTCGGAACGCCCGACTTTGACAAGTTGGAGGAAATAATCGACGATCGGGAGTGGAACTCACGTGCCCCGGACGCAACAATAAACTAACTACTGTACTTCGTTATTACTTACAGAGACATCGCCAGACATACGTCAATATGTATGTGCTAGTGATCTAAAGGCATTGCTTTTCATGACTAGGAAGTTAGGCTCGGACCATTCTTCAACTGAGCCTAGAAAGGGGCCTCCTTGATCTGCTACCACCTTCCGCAACCGAGGCAAGGGTGGACACAGGACAAGAGGATTCCCAATAGAAGTTGGCCTCGTCTTCGAATACCAGTGGCCTACGCACTCATAGCACCTGCACTGAGAATCAAAGAGACAACTACAACATAATCACAGACGACCAACCGGGCCCATGGGACATCCGCAACCGACTAACAACCTGCCCATATTGAGCGACCTAAAACACCTGTAATAACCTAGAAATTTTAGAGCCAGCACTGCGTAGCGCCATGCGCAACAGAACTGCGATCGCGAGACCAGTGTCAGAAAATATCACGGCCGGGTAGGCTTTGGGTTAGGCTCACACTAGGGCAACTTGAATGTTAACGTTAATGCGATTCTCCGAGTCCACGCTCATGCGGCACGCGGCCCAAGCACAAATAAGCCGGTTGTAGTAAGACAATTAGCAAATGTCTCATCTGAAACAGCCGTGATATCGACGGTAGTGCTAGGGGCCCGCGAGATGCCATGGCATCGGTACCTCGCATCTAAAGCGAGAACAGGTCGGCTAGTACTGGAAGATCGAACTCGGACCCGGGACTAAGACTTGGTAGTCTTGAGAGCCAATTGGTCTCCGTTTGCAGTACTTGTTCCGACCACAGAAACGAGAGAATCGATTGATCAATTTAAATCGAGTATTGCACGAATCCCAGCCATAAGGCCTGTTACTGAATACCGTTTGCCTGTCGGCCGATACGCTTTATATTCGCTTTGGTGAATTACTACATCACATTCATTCGTCAAATTCGTCCACTGGCATCAAAGAACCTATCTCTCTCCAGGTCTCCACTTGTCCAGAGCTGCTCTGAGAACGCGATCGTCAAGCTCCTTCGTAATCGCCAGACTTGTCATCTTCATCCCTCCGGTCAACTCACTGGTGCAGGGAACAAAACCGTTCCGACGTCACCTCCCCAATCGAAGTCGACTAGTACTATTCGCGCCGAGTCATCCCTAGGAACGATGAAGTTGGCATTCTTCAGATCACCATGCACCAGTCCTTTGTCATGGAAGCTCTACACGATGTCCGTGAAGTCCTTGTTCCACCTGTTCCAGTAATGAGACGCCAGATTTACGGTATCGGAATCGTGCGCGACGTACTCCATCACCACTACTATCCATCCTCCCGGGCCGGTATGGACCCTTAGCCGAGTAGTTTCGGCGCGTGGCCCTGCTCTGCACAGAAATGGTGAAGCTCCGGGCAATACCTGCGGGTGAACTTCACAACGACCGGTTTGTCCTGACAAATACCACTATATATCAATCGGTCTTCAAACCGACGTCTATCGTCTTGATACACGTCCCTCAAGAGATAAAACTCAAGTTCTTCCTCGCGGCCTACAGTCCGGGGCCATGCAGGTATTTTCCGGACATACGGTAAGTTCCTCACCGAAAGCGGAGCAGGTGGGTGCTCCATAATCTGGAGCGTGTCGCCATGGATTTCGGCCCGGAGAAAACAGGCTGCGCGGAAAGCTCGTAGTAGCGAGGTTTTGGTTGAGTCGTCACTGGAAGGAAATCTGGTCGGAAGGAGCGGTATGAGCCCTATGAATCTCGGCCTGTCGAGGAGGATGAGCGCACTGAATCCGACGTGAGGGCCTGAAAAGAAGGTGACCAAGCGTGAGTCTAGCTGAACGGTCACATAAATCGCGTAGTGGTTTACCGATAATTGATATTCCCAGCGTAGGGAAGAGAAATCTGTCATACAAGCCATCATGACATCCTCGATCCAGGTGGTCGCTGTGCATTTGCGTAAAATTCGCAGTCGGCTGAACCTCCGGATCAGCATTACCAGACCCAAGTTCGTTCCCGACTTGGACAATAGTCTCCATTATGTGGACAGGTCCATTTGCATGCCCGTGCCCGTCTAATTGCCAATCCTGAGCATTTGTGCCCACCTGAATGGAGGGAAACGCAAGCGATCTGTTGGAGCCATGGATGGGCCCTCGCGTCAAACATTCCGTTGAAAGGATGGCAAGTCGCGGGGCTGTCCAAGATCGTGTGCGGCGGTTGTCAAGGCTGGAGACTCACGTTCGATAGAACTTTGGTTTGGAAACTCAGGGTTGCGTTTGGAGTCATTATAAACTATTGGAAGGATCATAGGTACTGAGATGGTTCGAAGTTCTTCCCATGATATCTGCATTCTCGACGTTGTGAACTATTGCAATACTCATCGCATTCTTGTTCGTAATGTTGACATGATGCCACGCATGTCGTATCGGGGTTCGAGTTTAAAGCGACTGCGACCAATGATCGCGAAGCGATGGTCCACAAGCAAGGACTCGATCGAAGAGAAACGAAAAAGCTAATTGTTGGAGGAAAGTGGAGCTTGGCCTTATGAGTGCAGTCTATCAGAAAATGGGACATATACAGTCAAGTCAATCGAGTCGCAAGTCAATGGGGCTCGTGCTGAACGACACCTTGACGGGCGTGGGATCAGTACTATCAGTCGATCGGACAGAGAGTGGCTCCAGACGCTCGAACCGCCACTCACTCTAATCCCCAAGACATTCTCCTACTGTACATACCAAACTTCCTTGCATAGCTAGTATGTCCGCTGCACACGATCGTGATACGGGGCACCAACAAGTGCCCTTGAATTCGTGCGTAGCTGGTCTTTTTTTTCCAATGACTTTCCTGACAGTAAACCACTGAATCCAGCCCGGGTACCTCAGCATCGCAAAACGCAGGAGGGTACGGCAATCCCTTCTTTTCCGTAGCGATGCTTTCTCAAGAACCGTCTTTCGACAGCGCTCAAATCGCCGAATCGCAGGGGAGCGCATCCCAGCTCCTACGTGTCGAAGTGACTGGTATGTGCTCAGATTCTAACTCGTTGATGCCTCGATAAGTATTTAATCGCTTTGTTAGTCCTCCGAGCTCTCAACGTTCCCCATATCAAGAAGCAATTTGGCCTGAAGAGGCGATTCTTTGTCGATGTAGTCAATGGCGCGACGACGATGAAGACGAAAAGCGTCCAGCTCGATGGACAGACAGGGTACTGGAACCAGACGCTTGGTGCCTTGTAGGACTTTCCTTTTTTTCAATTTATTTTTTCGATCGACATTCTCCTCAGTTCTACACAACGCACTTCACATCTTATACTTCGTCTGTATGCGAAGCGATCGACACGCTCCAATATCCTTATCGGAATGCACGAGCTACCCATACCCGTCGCATCCCAAAGTGGTCCGTCTTGGTTTGGATTTTCAGTTCGTTCAACTAATTGAACATCTCGCTCGTAGATGTCGCCTATGTACTCAGTGGTGGTGATAGGGATGTTGTACAGTCGACGCAGCCCGTCACGCTATACTTAACGATCACTGTGTGGGCGGACATGTCCTCTCCGATCCTTCCCAACAACCCTCCCGAAATGCCGACCAAAGGAGACGACACTCCCGCTGAAGAAACTACTAACCCATCTATGGTCCCAGACTCCGCGGGACTCATTCTATCATCAGCCCCCGAACCACTTTTACCCTCGTCAGGTTCCCTTTCCGTCAAGACTGGGACTCCTATGTCAGATGGCCAGGCAGAGATGTCGCCTACTAGGAAGGGTCTGATTGCTCTCCATCGCGTTGATGAAGCCAAGAAGCCGATTGACCGAATGAATACATGGAAAGGTGCTGTTAGGAGGATCAAGTGGGTTATGGACACCTTAAGCCCAATTACGGAGGTGCGTGCAATAACATTTTGCTTCTCCTCGACTGAGCCGACTTTCGCTGTCAGCTCCACCCGTTTGCGAAGATGGCCTATGGCTTGGTTTCAGCCATCCCGAAGGTGCACCTGTTTTGATTTATTGTCGGAAGGAAACACTTATGCCATGTCTGTTCAGACACTCCTAGAGCAGTATGAACGTGACGACAATGTCCTAACACTTGTTGAGGCAATGCACCGCGCGTTTGACTTTGCGCACGACGAAGACACTTTGAAATCCGTCAAGCCCGACTCCAAGCAGGCCGAAATCCTTACTCTCATGCTGCGGGACGTCTGCAGTTGCGGCGACTTTATCCAATCGTATGCAAAGGACTCACAGTTCTGTATGTTGTCTTCCCCTCTTGATTGGCAGGTGTAAACGTGTGACTTTAAGGGAAGCGGACGTTGAAGAATATGGGCGGAGGAGTCGCCAAAGATATCGAGGACTTGTCTACCGCCCTTGTCGAACATCGAAGGGCATTCTTCGACCAAGCTACCATCACCACGGAGATAACAGCGTTCCAAATTCTTGATGGCGTGGGAATGCTTTCAGCCAAGGTGGACTGGATGTCCACTCGGCTCGAGTGGGTGTCAAGCCAAGTTTCAGACGCCTGGTACGTAGCCTTGATGACTTGTCGGTTTGCGGGCTATTGACCTGAAAAACATCATAGATCTAGATAGAAAAATCGGAGAAATCCCGTATGGGAAAGGCCCACGCTTCACACCTGAGAAAGGCTGTCTTCCGGGAACGCGTACGGCCTTCTTGGACTTCATTGTTAATTGGGTGGACAACCCCGACTCGGAGCGCACTCTCGTTCTTTTCGGGCAAGCAGGAACGGGGAAGTCGTCCATTGCGCATGAGATCGCCACGTCGCTTCGATAAAATGCGCCGCCTTACGTCATCATTTATCTTTTTGCGGAAGGAGCAATCCGAGGGCGGGGCTTACCACCTCTTTACAACTCTTGCTCGCGATCTCTCCGACCGCTATCCATCATTCAAAGCCGCACTTGGAAGGGCCATCAAGGACGACTCCTCTCTTCGACTCCGTACTCGTGACTATCCCACGCTTTTTAAATCCCTCATCCTGGAACCGCTTAAGGATCTGCACATCGTCGGTCCTATTCTCGTCGTAATCGACGCCTTGGACGAGAGCGGGGATGTGACTGGTGAAAACGGGTTACACAAATTTCTTGCTCGAAACCTGTCTAGACTGCCGTCGAACTTCCGCGTGTTCATCACCTCACGGCTGGAGGACGGTATCGGGTCTGTGTTCGTTGGAGCTCCGTCAGTTCGCATCAAATACATGGATGACCTTGAGCTAGCTGCTAAAGCGCATGACGATATTCTCGCGTTTCTTAAGGAGAAGCTCCCTCTAGACGAGTTCAACCAATATGGCGACAAGCTGGCAAGAAGAGCAGAGGGACTGTTTCAGTGGGCGGCGGTTGCATGCGGATACGTCCTTAAACCTCCCAATTCGTTTGGTTTTAGCAAGAAAAAGTGCGTAAAGCATCTTTTGAGAATCTCCGCAGATTCCCGTGGACAAGATCCGTTGGACGAGCTGTATAAAGAAGTGCTAGAAGGATATTTTATACACAAAGCAGCGCGAGTTCTATTCCGCTCTGTCGTTGGGCAGCTCATCACTACATTTGAACCCCTCTCCATCCGCTCCCTGACCACTCTTCGACGCCACACCTCCAATGACGACGACGACGACGACAATGCTGTTGTTGAAATGCTGCGTCACCTCGGGTCATTGCTGAGTAATGTCAATTCAGCTGATCAAAACCTTCCGATCGTTCCTCTCCATACTTCATTCCGCGATTTCCTCACAAATAAAGAGAAGAGCGGTGATTTTTTTGTTAGCCTTCGGGAAGCTCACCGTCAATTGGTCCATTCCTGTCTCGGCTTACTGCTCAAAGATCTCAAATTCAACATCTGCGATCTCGGATCATCATATCTTGCTAACAAAGATGTTGAAGACCTTAACTCGCGCGTTAATAAACACATACCACCTGCACTCTTGTATGCCTGTCGTTTCTGGGACGATCATTTAGAACATATCGACTTCGAGACTGAAGTGTTTGGAAAACTCCGAACTTTTTTCGAGAAGAAACTTCTCTTTTGGTTGGAGGTCCTTAGCTTGACAAGCGATGTGGGTCTTGCTTCGGCGGCGTGCACGACTCTAAATGTGTGGTTAGCCTCTGGTCAAGATGTGAGTAGAATTGTTGATTCGACGAAGACGAATAACTAATAGCTACGAAACAGGCGGATCTAGAAAAAATGAGGTCGCTCGTCAATGATGCCTCTATATTTGTACGATATTTCGGGGGAGCCATGGCAAAGAGTGCTCCACATGTCTATCTTTCCGCTCTACCATTTGCACCGACTGGTTCTCTTATTTCCGCACATTATTCCAGTTTATTTCCTCGAATGTTACGTGTGGAACGTGGGCGATTGTCTCACTGGCCATCTTCGGAGTTGGTGATTCCAGACGTTGGAGGCTGGGTCAGGTCTGTGGGATTCTCGCCAGATGGCCAGCGCATCGTCTCAGGCTCGGACGATCAAACAATTCGTGTGTGGAATGCCACGACAGGAGAGATGGAGGCAGGCCCATTCACTGGACACACAGATTCGGTCAGGTCTGTGGGATTCTCGCCAGATGGCCAGCGCATCGTCTCAGGCTCTTCCGATCGAACAATTCGTGTGTGGAACGCCACGACAGGAGAGACGGAGGCAGGCCCATTCACTGGACACACGTCTTTGGTCACGTCTGTGGGATTCTCGCCAGATGGCCAGCGCATCGTCTCAGGCTCGCACGATCTCACAATTCGTGTGTGGAACGCCACGACAGGAGAGACGGAGGCAGGCCCATTCACTGGACACACGGATTCGGTCTGGTCTGTGGGATTCTCGCCAGATGGCCAGCGCATCGTCTCAGGCTCGGACGATCAAATAATTCGTGTGTGGAACGCCACAACAGGAGAGACGGAGGCAGGCCCATTCACTGGACACACGTCTTCGGTCACGTCTGTGGGATTCTCGCCAGATGGCCAGCGCATCGTCTCAGGCTCGCACGATCGAACAATTCGTGTGTGGAACGCCACGACAGGAGAGACGGAGGCAGGCCCATTCACTGGACACACGTCTTGGTCATGTCTGTGGGATTCTCGCCAGATGGCCAGCGCATCGTCTCAGGCTTCCGATCGAACAATTCGTGTGTGGAACGCCACGCAGGAGAGACGGAGGCAGGCCCATTCACTGGACACACGTCTTGGGTCTGGTCTGTGGGATTCTCGCCAGATGGCCAGCGCATCGTCTCAGGCTCGACGATCACAATTCGTGTGTGGAACGCCACGACAGGAGAGACGGAGGCGGCCCATTCACTGGACACACGGATTCGGTCAGGTCTGTGGGATTCTCGCCAGATGGCCAGCGCATCGTCTCAGGCTCGACGATCAAATTCGTGTGTGGAACGCCACGACAGGAGAGACGGAGGCAGGCCCATTCACTGGACACACGTCTTCGGTCACGTCTGTGGGATTCTCGCCAGATGGCCAGCGCATCGTCTCAGGCTCGCACGATCGAACAATTCGTGTGTGGAACGCCACGACAGGAGAGACAGAGGCAGGCCCATTCACTGGACACACGTCTTCGGTCTGGTCTGTGGGATTCTCGCCAGATGGCCAGCGCATCGTCTCAGGCTCTTCCGATCGAACAATTCGTGTGTGGAACGCCACGACAGGAGAGACGGAGGCAGGCCCATTCACTGGACACACGGATTGGGTCACGTCTGTGGGATTCTCGCCAGATGGCCAGCGCATCGTCTCAGGCTCGGACGATCGAACAATTCGTGTGTGGAACGCCGCGACAGGAGAGACGGAGGCAGGCCCATTCACTGGACACACGGATTCGGTCAGGTCTGTGGGATTCTCGCCAGATGGCCAGCGCATCGTCTCAGGCTCTTCCGATGGAATAATTCGTGTGTGGAACGCCACGACGGGAGAGACGGAGGCAGGCCCATTCACTGGACACACGTCTTGGGTCAGGTCTGTGGGATTCTCGCCAGATGGCCAGCGTATCGTCTCAGGCTCGCACGATGGAATAATTCGTATGTGGAACGCCACGACAGGAGAGACAGAAGCGGGCCCATTCACTCGACAGATGGATTCGGTCGAGTCTGCGGCATTCTTGCCAGATGGTCAGTACACTGTCTCATCAGGACATAGATCAATTCGTATGTTGAACGCTACGACAGGAATTACGGAAACTACCAGACAAGTCGACTTCACTGACCAATCCGTGATCAACAAGGAGGGATGGATATGTAGTAGTAAGGGTGAACTCCTGATGTGGATTCCGCCAATACATAGGAAAAACCTTCACCGCCCAAGTAATATCTGGGTTGCTGGCGAACATGAAACTCGCATCGATTTTTCTACTTTCGTACACGGGCGGAGTTGGACTACTTGTATTAACACCTAAATAGAACCGCTACAGTAACCCGTAGTTTTTCTTTGGGCGGCCCGAATTGTAATGTGATTGGCGTCCATTGGGGCATCACACGTTAAACACTCGTTACTGGCGAGTATTGAAGCTTTGCCATAAGGGTTAGAGCAGTCGCGTGACATCACACATCCGCAAGTTTCTCCAGATCCAGCTCGTGCTCGTCGGACACGCGCAGCGCGTCTCCGAGCCCCTCCATGAACCCACCAACTGCTCCGTGATCCGGTGTGCCATGACGAGATCGTCGTACTACACTTTGTTCGCCTCTATCATGTTCCGTCCAGCGCAGCCTGGCCTCAGCTCGACGGCGACGTTCTCATCAAAGTGGTCATGGAGAACGTCTCGTCAAGTACGCCTATTATATCGTTCTCCCTGTAAATACGGCATCAGCGAACATCACGATAAAGATTACGGCGATGAGCACGCACAACAACGACATAAGGCCTTTGTACAGCACATAGTCGACAGCTTCAAAGGTCCTTTCAGTTCCGCCATCTTGTTGAGGGCCACTTATAGAAATCGGTACAGGCTATGCATTGAGTAACCAATGATGGAATACGGCGAGGCCGAGAACGTGGCCAATGAACTTGAAGTAGTCGAGGTGCTCCGGGTTCACGCCCTTGGCCCGGTTGATCTGTAGTGTGTTGTCATGCGCCGAGTACTTGAACAGGCCGTAGCTCGCGTTGAACCTCTCGTGAAAGAAGAGTGAGAACCACTCGCAGGAGACCCCGCCATAGTCGAGCGCGTCCTAGCCCTTGAACTTGACCATGCGCCGCTCGCGGAGGTTCTCCAGCGTCCTCGAAGACCCACCCGCGACGCACGCACACATCGCATTTGGCGTTGGTGATCGGGCGTATTGCCGGCTGGCTCCGGAAGTAGACAATCTTCCGCCGATAGTCGGGCTTGTACTGCGACGCGTCGTCTGCGTCGACCGTTGACGGCAGCCGCGGGTCATCCCACGTGGTTGTGCGCGTGTTGTGGTCCACGTAGTAGATGCGCCGCGTCGACGCCAAGCGCATTTCCCGAGCCAGGTGGCAGTGGACCTAGCGCGGCGCGGTCATCGCCGCCGGGGGTCATGATTCCGCGTTGTCGTGCGCATGTGATGGTCAACGAAATAAGGACGGCCGTCAGGCATGCGGCGGTCCTCCGATCAAAGGGGCAAGCACACGTCAACGTAGATGCAGTCTGGGCTGGTTGTGCTCAGAGATAGGGTCTCTTTGACGGCGCGGGGGGAGGTAGTGTGCAGTGGCGGGGATAGGCGCCAACAGATGGGGGAATGGATAGGTCCAGGTGGTGCTGCGTGTATTGTGGTCGACATGGTATGGGCTTCCGCACGGGTCGTACTGGAGCTCCCACCCGGGGTAGGGCGTAGGAGCAGGAGACTGGCGGGAGCAGGGTTCGGGGCAGCCAGCTGTTCCGTGGGGTGATGTGAAGCACCCCGAAGGCGCGATGGGTTTGGACGGATGTGGGCTGCGCTGGTATGAGGGCGGACTTCGGGATTGGATGTAGGCAAGGAAGGGGATACGCGCATACCGTTGAAGGCTGCAAGGTCGAGTTTTTGGGGAAGCCGACCACCACGAGAGGAATCTTGGCCTTCTGTGGCGAGGGAAAACGATTTGGCAGTCATGCCTAAGCTGGAGTTCGAGGTTCGGGACGACTAACGCCCGAATGATACATATGTATGATGAGGGGGGATCGCAAGAAAAAGAAAAGGGAGGGGGCACACCGCTTCCGCCTTGATCAAGGTCGAGAACGCCTCCGATGGTGATTGATACCGATCCAAGGAAACCCTGGTCGTTGTACTTGAACTTGCATTGATCAATGACTAGAATTCGTATTTTGGAAGGTCGAGAACAGACAACGGCACAGACAAGTGCTCGTCCCGGCCCTTGAGGTTTGCGTGCTTACGTCACTTTTACGGCTCTGTCGCGTTCCAGGAAATATTCCATTGACCCTAATAGAGCTGATGCCGATACGGACTTTATGCACTGATTTCTCCATTGCGTCGTTCAACACCAACCGATGACAGTTTTTAAGTGCCCACTAGGTATTTTACTCATACGGCTATAACTTTGTCTATTGGTCAAGACTACACTAAGTTAATAAAGTAGCAAAAACGAGTAGGATTCAAGCACATGCGGGTAAAAGGGCAAAAGCACACTGACGCAATGTGAACGTTTTGTAAGATACATGTAAACCAGTGCCGCTCAACTGCGTCGTTTTGTTGCCACAGTAAGAAAACCCGAGGCTTATCGCGCTTGAATAGGTAGGTTTGTCGGATTGTCAAACGGGCGCGAGTGAAAAAACATAACGGAAAGACAAAGGCAGAAACAGAACTATACTATCCAATGGCGGCAACCTAAAGTGCGGGACACTGAATACAGTCGATATTGGGCGAAAACATGAGATATGTCCAAGGCGAAATCGCGCCGACAGATGGTCGCGGCCCCCCGGGGCGAGCCGATGAGCGCTGGGAATGTGAGCCTCATCGCCGATCCCTTGGCGCTTTTGGGTGCGGCGGGCGGGCGAAAGAAAAGGCGTTTCTGTTCTTTGAACCGGTCCGATCGAAGAGGAACGATCACGTGCCGCCTCATCCGTTCGCTCAAACAAAGGGTTATGTTCTGTCAGAGAGTACGCTCATTCAAGTTCTTCACTCCGCCGACTAAGGGGAAATTAGTGAACCCAGAGGCTGAAGGGCACGTAGGCACGTGTTCGTCCCTGGTGGGACAAGATGCGGTCGAGGAGATCAAAAATGCAAGAATCTTGCAGTCTTTCTTGGACCTGTAATGATGGGACATTGTAGACGCAAAGTCGTTGACAGCAAGCTCAAGTGCCATGAGATTTATGCCGTCGTCCTCCTGGGGATAGTCGTGCATACGATCGAGAAACTGGCTGAAAGGCCAATACAAAAGGGCTATTGGGGCGACTTGAACGTCCTTGCTGGGGTGATCATTGAGAATGGTGTTCTATTTCTTGATACTTCTGACATTTGATCAGTTGTTGATGTCCTTCTCGTCGGACCCATATAGGTCGTCAAACTCCTTCTTCATAGCAGACTGGAAACCTTTGTGCGCGGCTCTCCTCTTCCGATCATCTCTTTCCCAGTCATACGTCTCGCACAGGCGGCCAAATTCGATGACTGGTGAATTTGAGGGTTGGAATCGGAACTTGGGATATCGAGAGAAAAATCTCTCGAGCGGTGTTACGACGCCTAAGGGCTGGACAATGATATTCTTCTGGTTATTTTGTGGCTTTTTGGTCCGAGGTCATCCCTAGGAATTGCAACCCAAGAGCATGGAGTGGCATCTGAGATCGGGACCAGGAAACTTCAAATAACGTACCCCAGGACTTGACCTCGGGTTTACTGTACGGATGAGAAGCGCCATCACGCTTGCGTGCTTTCCTCTTGGCAGGCATGTGAAGGTGAAAAGGCAGTCAGTTAAGGAGTGGTTTTACAATGGAGGGTGGAGTGACTCCTTCAATCACGACTGGACGATAAGCAGTCCCCTGTCTGACGGTCAGACGCAGCAGCGGACTTCCAAAATTCAAGAGCGGGGCTCAGAGCTACTGCACGATCCAAAACCGCGGGCCATTGTTTCCCTATGTTTATGTTTGCGGACCTCCAAGATTCAACAATTGGTTCAAAGTTGTTATCAAATAGCTATCCGCAATCTCGTCCTGGCAGTATTTCCTATGGAAAGAAAGTTCAGCATGACTTGTCGGAATGCCCATTCAAACAGCCTGTCCTCGAAAGTGGGTCAAAAGGTGTTAGAGGCGCGGGAAAGCGCAACTCAGTCGTTGGGAGGGTAAGCCTATAATTCGTGTCGCGGGAGGGTTTTCCTGATGTTAAAAGCCGCGGGTTGCGCCATACCGATACCAGCTTCGACAATATCGAAGCATACAACGACCCGCGGCTGTATGTCTATCCTCCCGTCTCGACTTGAGTTTCATTTCAAACCCGATCGATGGTCCCCACCATAAAAGCTCTGCCTCACAGCCGCGCTCTGCTCAGAGCCCTGGACCTCTAGCCCTCTTAAGGCGCCTCACAAACTCGTCGTATTGTATACACCATCTCGGTGACCTCCTCTAATCATACGCCACCACCGGCCCTCCATGTTCTCCGTGGCGGCCCCCAAGCCCCTCGGCGACATCACGACGCACCTCGCACCACGCTGAGCCACCTCGCCTACCATGTGTGCTTCACACGTATGTCATTCCATGACATTCGCATGAAACACACATGTAACGCGTCTTATCTTTGCGAATTGGGAGAGCCTGGGCCCGGCCAGGCGACTCCACCGCGATCGACTTCTGTGCTTTGCGCCCAAGCTCCGTCTTGATTCGAGCACTCTACGAGGTCAGCAGTCCTCGGCATCCAAAGTACGTCTCCCGCATCCGTGCGCGTATGAACCCACCTATGCTACTGTCCCCTAGCAGATATGGCGCACACCCATCCAAGGAGTAGGTCGCGCTGCGCCCAGACACGCTCGAGCTTGTCAGCTCCTAGCTTTAGAACCATGGCGTTCCCTCTTCCATCTCAACGGCACTCTGCGGCAACTGGTTGGTGGTCATCGGGGTGCCTCCTCTGCCCCAAACCAACGATATCATCAGTGCTTCGTACTAGCTCTGCCGGCATGTCGAGACGAACGGCACATCTACCGCACGGTCGGCTACTCACTCGCAGTGGGCACATAAACTGCCGTGCAAGGAGGTACTTCGGCTCTCCTCTCTCGTATTACTCTTGGTTGTGGACACAAACAGACTATATTTCGGACAGCACAATGGCCTAGAATATTTCAATAGACGGGCGCAGTCCGTCGTTTTCTCTAGGCCCATGACCAGCCTGTATATGATAATCGATATAGACGGCCACCGATCTACTCTACATCATCTCTTCAACCATTATTCACGACGCATCCGAGTCACGTGGCGCTAAGATATGACGACGCAAGGCTCGCAACACGCCACCGTCCTACTGCGTCTTCCTTCGGAAAGAATTTTTTCGTTTTTCTCGTGTATACGCTAAGTTGTCTTTCCGTTTCGAAGATTCGAACTTCCTCTTTTGAGCCGTGGACTAGGTCGACGAGGTTGACGTGTTTCTTGAGAACAGCCTAGACAAAAAAGAAGAACATTTTCGTACTTAGGATAAGGTGGTTCAGAGGATTGAGACATTGACAGCACGACACTGCCGAAGGGTATCGGGCGCAGGGTCAATCCTCAAGACGTAGCAGAGCTTGTGCCAGTTTTCGATGTCGTTCTCGTCGGACCCATATAGGTCGTCAAACTCCATCTTCATAGCAAACTGGAATGCTTCGCGCGCAGCTTTCCTCTCTGGATCATTTCGTTCCCAGTCATACGTCCTACACAGGCGGTCAAATTCGACGACTGGTGAGTTGGAGGGCTGAGATTGGAAGTTGGAGTATTGAGAGAAAAAGCCCTCGAGTGGCGTTTCAACACCTAAGGGCCGGACAATAATATTCTTCTGGCTAGGTGGTGGCTATTTGGTTCAAGGTCGTCCCATAGGAATTGTAATTCAAGAGTATGAAGTGCATATGAGACCGGGTCCAGCAAACTTCAGGATAACGTACCTCGGGCTTGACCGACTTTGACCTCGGGTTCACTGTACGGATGAGAAGCGCCATCAGGCTTACGTGCTTTCCTCTCAGCAGGGCATTGGAAGATGCAGGTCAGGAGAGGGTCAAGGAATGCTTTTACAATCAAGGGCGGAGCAGTTCCTTGATCACTAACAGGTGGGGTCCAATAAAGATGGAGAGAACGCGTTCCACGACACGTTGGTGTTAGGCGCCAACTGCCCATGTTTGAACCAACGTCGCCTTGGTGGGACTCGGCTGTTACGTACCGAAAGAGTCTACAGTAGTCGCACCTATTGCACTGGGGCTCCGACGACGGATTATAGAGGCTGAAGACAGTGATAGATCAATGTACATACTGTCCTCTTGTGATTCTTTATATATTATTCCAAACTCCTTGAAAGTACGAACTACAAAGGAAGGTACAGTCGACATCTTGGCAGATGCCTACAAGCAGACTACTACGCTATCGCACACTCGGCGTCACCCAATCCCCCTCCGTTATACACACCAAACTTACATGGACTGATAGTATGTGCTGAGGAATCCCCTAGAAATCCGTCGTCATCAGCTAAACAACCTCTGGATAAGATACCCCCTGTCAGGGCGTGTCTTCCAGGTCTTCCATACATATTTCAATTGATGGGCACAGTCCGTCATTATCTCCTTGGGCCTTTTTTCTTCCTTGAAGAACTTGTGTCCTCACGCGGCGCTAAGATGTGACGACGCAGGGCGCGCAACACGCCACCATCCCTTGCGTCTTCTCTTGGAAAAAATTTTCCCATTACTATCGTGTAGATGCTAAGATCTTTTTCCGTATTGAAGATCTGGACGTCCTCTTTTGAGCCGTGGACGAGGTCGACAAGGTTGACATGTTTTTCGAGGACAGCCTGTACAGAGGAAGTCGTTTTCGTACAAGGACAAGGTGGTTCAGAGAAATCAACAACTCACAGCACGGCATTCCTTGAGGGTATCAGGCACAGGGTCAATCCTCAAGACGAAGCAGAGCTTATGCCAGTTGTTGATGTCGTTCTCGTCGGACCCATATAGGTCCGTCAAACTCCTTCTTCATAGCAACATGGAAAGCTTCGCGCGCAACTTTCCACTTCTGACCACCTTTTTTCCAGTAATATGCCTGGCACAAGCGGTCAAATTCGACGACTGGTGAGTTTGAGGGTTCTGGTTGGAAGCTGGGATATCGAGAGAAAAAGCCCTCGAGTGGCTTGTTAACACCTATGGGCCGGACAATAGATTTCTTAGTGCTAGGTTGTGGTGGCCTTTTGGTTCAAGGTCGTCCATAGGAATTGCGACCCCGGGCCAAGGGCATGAAGTACATCTGAGACTGAGTCCAGAAGACTTCAAATAACGTACCTCAGGCTTGGACCCGGGTTTAATGTACGGGTGAGATGCGCTATTAGGTCGCGTGCTTTCCTCTTGGTGGGCATTCGAAGATGCAAAAGCGGTCACAGTGGTTCCTTTGAGCACTCACTATCCAAAACGACAGAAGAGGCAGCAGCGGACTTCCAAGATTCAAAGCGGAGTTTATAGCTACAACGCGATCCAAGACCGCGTGCCCTTGCGGTCCTTCTAGCCATATTCAATAAGCAGGGTTCATCCTATCGTTTTGAATTTTGCTGTCGCGGGATGTTCTTCCTGATGTCGAGAGCCGCCAGTTGCGCCAGCTTCGACAAAATATCAAATGACCCGCGTTTGTACCTCTATCCTCCGTTCTCATAACGCCACTCTCGAGTTCCGTCCTAATTCTGAAATCCAGGTCGATGGTCCCTATCACCATAAAAGGTCTGCCTCACAGCCGCATTCTTCTCAGAGTACTCTGGACCTCTAGCCTCCTTAAAGCCCCTCACAAACTCGTTGTATCGTATCCACCGTCTCGGTGCACCCCTGTAATCATGCGTCACCACCGGCTCTCCGTGTTCCCCGTGTTCGCCCCCAAGCCTCTCGGCGGCATCGTGACTCCCCACGCAACACGTTGGGCTGACTCGCATACTATTTGTGCTTCACGCGCATGTCGCTTCCGTGACATTCGCGTGAAGCACACATGTAACGCGTCTTTGCGAACTAGGGAGTGCCTGGGGCCGCACCGCGATCGACTTTCTGCATTGCACCCAAGTCCCACCGCAAGAAAGCCTTGATTCACGCACTCTACAAGGTCAGCGCTTCTAAGCATCTAATCTACGTCCCTACCCATTCACTCATTACTGAGTTTTCCGCTTCTCCGTTGCAGATATGGCGCACGCCTGTCGAAGGAGCAGGTGCTGAGCTTGTCCCGCCTTACTCGAACACACGCACGCTCGTCAACTCCTGACTTGAACACCACGACTTACCCTCCTCCGTCTCAACGACACATGACGGTAACTTGGCTGACGCCCACGATTGTGCCCATGTCCTCCAAACCGAAGATCTCTTAGGCGCGTCGTACCAGTTTTACCCACACGCAAAGACGATCGACACCGTTCTTCTCACGGTTGGCTACGCCGCATGCACACTGTCGCGCTAAACGACCCACGTCGGTTCGCCATCTACGCCACGGCAGAGCTGTCGAAGCATGATGAGCATGCCACACCGTCCTACCCTGGCTTCTGTAGTTGTACGATACCGTGAAACTACGTGCCCGCCGCGGCGGACCGGGACGTGCTCGGGACCGCAAGCTACCTAAGGGGACACCCGAGAGAAGGAGGCGGACCTGACGATCGTTCATGGTCCAATTCCGCTCAGAAGAGGCCACTGTGGCCTTCGCCGTCGTGTAGATCAAGGGCGGCGGCCTGCGATTTGAGCAACCGCAGGCATCGGATATGGCGTATCGGACTCGGACCCTGCGCGTCTACAACATCACCGACAATAAGAGATGTACCTCGACTGGCCCGATTACGAGACGATCATCCCGCAGACCGCCACGCACGCGTGCCAGTGCAACTTGTTCGCACAGCTCGACGTTTTTCTTTCTTTCTTGGAACCAACGCACGGCTCGACGTTAGCATCATCTTCGGGCGCGGTGACTGGGGCGCCGGTGCTAGGGGTGTCATGGTGGACGACGGCTCTGTCAATGCCTTTTCCTCCCCATCTTCCCTGGATACTATGTCACGTGTGGCGCATTTTTTTTCTCTGCTTACACAAGCGCAAATATAAGTTGCTCGCCACACCCATGCATTTTTACAGGTCTCCTGGATCACCAGTGTCAAGGGACGATGAACGGCCCACTCCCCCGAGGTCGTCGCGGCTTTTCAACCACTTGCGGCGCCCGAGCTGCCAGGGCAAAGCTATGTCCATATTTTTCTTGATCCCTTGGTAGCCAGTAAGTAACTGTATTCTGGCCTGTCTACGAGGGCGTTCGCCGGCGTGACCTAATCTGAGCTATCTGTATTTTTTGGGAGTTTGTGCGGGGCTACGAACCGCGTCCTTCCCCGACATTGCTGCACAGGCGCTTAACCTTAGGTCTTCCTCCACGGGAATGTTCATACCGTACTGTACAGCATCTTCGAGGGCACGAGCTGCTCTGCTCCTGTGCGTCTTTCCCTCCTTCGAGCACCCGGCTGACTGTCAACGTACAGACCGCGGCGTCGTGCTGCTGTGCGTGTTTACGAATGGCAAGTCTTCGCTCGATTTCCTCAACCCCTGGCTAATCTCAACGACATCACACCTGTACCGAACCCGGGCCACATCACTGATTAATCCTGAGCTACTTACTGGACGGGATGTGTCGCATGCACACAACAAGTACTGACACTTCCTTGCATCATGGGATACAATATGCCACTAACACACTCGACACTTGACGAATGGCAATGCCTCTTTCTCATTGGTGCGAGGAGGTCTTACGGTAGGATGAAGGGTAGTACATAATATAAAATTCAGAGGGCGGGAAGGAAACTAGAGGAGATGCCCACATAGGGCGCTGTACTAATAGGGCACAAAAATAGATTTTTTTTATTTTTGAGGAGAGAAAAAAAAAACACTGCCGTCCGGAGACAGCACGAGACAAACGCCGTTGCATGTACACGTAATGTACAGACGACCCTTTCACCTTCGCTTGGCAACATTATTTATACCGTATCCCGGTTTTGCTAAAGGCTAATGTCCGGAATGATCGTAAAACATAAACATATCACGTAACTCGTTGGTTAAGGTGAGTCCGAGGGGTGACCGGTGAAAGCAAAACGCGACCGGTGCAAGCTCTCCCGATCATGACACCGTAAGTAGGTGACACCAATTCATAACTGGTTTGGAATGTAGTAGAGCCGGATTTCCCGGATGTCGATGTGAGAAGACTAAGTTCTACCAGACGTCATAGCAACTTCTCAAGAATCGAAAGTTAACTTGCGGGGAATGAGGGTGCTCGTATCGACATGTCCAGTCCTAGGGACTCTGAGGCTTGGGAACACCGAAGTTTTCGTGGGACGGATGATCCCCATCGAATAGACGATGGTATATATCCTCGGGAATATGACCGCAGTCCCCCACGTCTAGGTTGTCCCGGGCTTGGCTCCCACAAGGGGAAGCCGCACATAAGAAAAGCTCCTCGTGGAATGTCATTTAGTGGGCCGTCGATACGTTACGTTGAGACCGGTTTGTGGGTATCTCTTGCTATAGACGAAGATAGGGCTCATAGAAGGTAGCAACCCTGCGGAAACCAAGTAGCAGAGACCATACACAAATCAAGCGCTGGTGGGACGGGAATGAACTGCAAGCACCTTGGCAAGTTCACACCGAAATATAGCCTGACCTGGCGTGTTCACGCTACAGATGCGCGCGCACTCACTGGTAGGAGAAGAGCCGCATTAAATATTCTTGAAATAATAACCTTTGAATGATCGTGTCCATGGGGCTTGCTGCGGGTCGCCCCCAGTTGAGAATAGACTGTTGAGAGGAGGAGGGGGTTCTCCACGGCCCGGTCTCGCGCCACCCAATATGGAAACGAACTCTCAGCGGTATTGGACCCAGGTACAGTTACACTAACAGTAGCTTGCTCCAGCAGCCGACCAACCAAAAAGTATTATACACACAAACAAAAAACCCCGAAAAATGCTTCTCCAATCTCTATCACGGCGGTCCCAACGCCCTCGCGCGCTCAAAGCTAACCCGCCCATTACGGCGCACCTTCGCGAACCAGCTCCCACGACCGCCTCCCAAAGCGCTCCCCCCGCCCGAGACGTTCTCCGCGACCGCCCGCCCGCGCCAATACTACAGTCGACCGCACCCGCGCGATCTCCCACCGTACCGTGTGAGTCGCCGCCCCCACCTCCCCGTTTCAACGACTGACGCCACGCCCTCCCTCAGCGCGCCTGGCCGGGTCTGCTTGCGGCGTGCGTGTGCGGCGTCGGCGCGTGGGCTGCGTTCCTAGCGTATGCTGCGAACCAGGAGCGCCTGTCGAGCTCCGCTATGCGTCGCGTGCTCAGCGAGCTGCGCGAGAGCGCAGACGTGCGTGAAGTCCTAGGCGATGCGGTGCGTCCTCAGCCTGCGTGGTACCTCAACGGTAGTCCATGGGTGCATGGCTCGGTACGTCGTGTTCCTAATACCCTTTCCCCCCCCACCCCCCTACTCCACCCCCTATGTGAATGGGGATAGTATGGGACAAAAGTGAAACGGGGAAGACGGGGAACTCCAAAATTCATTGTGGCAGCGCTGATCCCCCTCCCCTCCCCCGCGCCTCGTGGCGTTACGTGTGTGTGTGTGTGTGGATACTAGGTTAAGATGCTGCAAGGGAATATCGACATCAGCTTCCGCGTTAAAGGTCACAAGGGTATGTTCTTTGTAAACCTTGCCGGCCTGCGTATCGCCTCCTCCTGGAGCGCTGACGCACGCCTTTCTGATCTATCTCCCGGTATTGGTAGGCGCAGGCACGGTGTACTTTACAAGTATCCGCAAAGCGCGCGGAGAACCTTTCACAACGTGTACGTACCCAATCTCCTATCCTTCTCCACTTCTCATCCCACCCTTCTGGTCCGACATTTAACCTACTCTGGCCGCATAGTGCGTTTCAAAATCATCGCGGATGACGGAACAATTGTCTTGATGCCACGCGAATCATTGGCGGCGCATGACGAGACGCATGTTACCTTATAGATTACCGTGCACTGTAATTATGAACGAGTGATTGCCACCCGTATCTCCATCCTTCTGATCGGATAGCCCTCGGAGGTTGTACACCGGATAAACTTCGGTCAATCACCATCACCGCAAACACCGGCAACACCGTGGACTCCCGACAACGACAATTCTCCCTTCCGTTGGAAGGTGTTCGACTTTTAGGGCATCATTCAACATACTTCCCACACATCAACCGAAAAGAAACAACAACGGTCATCTCACCCCGCCCTACTCATCGCGTTCCTCCTTGCGCCGGTGGATTTCTCCTTCCCCGACCGCCGCCGCGACGCCCATACCCTCCCCAACCACCGACATATGCGCCCGGTCCCATCAGACCGACTCCACCAGGTTCCCCAAACGTAGCGACGTTCCTCTCGCGTTCCTCCTCCCGCCGATTGCGTCCTCCTCCACGCCCTCCACGCCCAGTACCGCGCTGAGCCGAAGGTGGTGCTTGTGTCGACGACGAAAGCGAGTCGAAGAAGCTCTTTCCTGGGTTATATGCCTTTGGCGCCTCCTCATCCTGTACTTCACCCTCCTCTACGCTGGTGCTCTCCGTCTTGGCGCTGGCACTGGTTGGTGGTGCAAGGGCTGACTTATCGAAACGCGCGTTCGATCCTTCAAAGTCAAAGTCGGTTGTTGGCACGCGTATGTCGCCTACTTTGACGTCCCGATTGTTGTTGCCTCCCCGACGGCCGCGGTTGTTCGCATTGGCGTTTGCGGTGGAACTGCGCAAGTCACCAATCGCGCGCTCGACGGTCTCGAGCGATGCTGCGGCAGTCTGCACGGAGCCACCACCATTCAAGTTGGCCGTGCGCCGTCCGTCACTGCCGCCTGAACGCGCACGTCCAGGCGCCGGGGTGTGTGACTGCTGTTGCTGCGGTTGTTGTGGCGTATATGGCTGCTGCTGCGGTTGTTGTTGGGGCACCGGCTGAGCAACTGTGGGCGGGTATTGTGAATATCCGTTCGCTGCCGTAGGTGCAGAAGCCTGTATTACAAGCGTCAATCAGGATTAAAATTGCAGAGCCCGGAGGTTGTTGTTGTAATTTAAAAAAATTGGGGGGGAAGGGTTGCGCGCCCATGTAACTGGGACAAGGTTCTCAGGGACACTATTGTGTCCTACGAGTCAAGCAAGAAAATGGGGTGGAAATGAATGTGATGTAGTGGAATACATACCCCAAGCACGGCCGGGTCATCATGGACACTCCTCAAAGGCGCAGGCTCATCAACCGATAAATCCTTTACTTCTGAAGCACGGAAGATGATGTATTGGTACGGTTCTTGCACAGGAGGGATGAACTCAGTCGGCGGCCTGGAGCGTACGAAAAAAAGGCGTCAGATTTCCACCTATGCAATATGAGGAGATAACAAAAAAGAAAACGAGCCACGCGTGTGCATACGTATGTACAACCTCTGGGCGTCTCTCTTCCAAAATATAGAACAAGCACATACCGACGCATTTCGGTTCCCATAGAATACACTAGTTCCCCAGGATATCAGCGTTGTTCTTCCATGGATAAATGACGTCCATACCATTTGAAAGTTGAATGGTCGATGCTGCGGGGTCGATACCGGCAAGGATACCACGGTATCGCACATCGGAATGAGAAATGAGAGATATCGGTTTCCTATAGTCGGGCCCGGCTGTCAACGGCAGTACGTGACATATGTTCGATGGACGTACCCTATAAAAGAGAGGGCCATTATGATATTTGAATTGAGTGAGAAGAAAGAAACGTAGAAGAGTAGAGAAAAAAAAAAAGGGTGAGCTTGTAGAATTGAACTTTGCACCGCAGCCTGCATACCAAATTTAATCTCCGCCAGTTTATCAGCGGTGTCACCCGGCCTACCCTTTACAAGTAACTTACTGTAGGCCCTTGGGACTACCCACAGCTGTGTCCATGACTCGAAATACCCGTATATCACCGCAGCTGTATTGGGATCCAAAAAAAGAAAACAATGGGTATCTGACATTGGTATCATCTTTATGTGTACAAGGGACAATCACGAAAACTCTCCCGGAGGTATCAGGTCTGATCTGATGATACAATGAATTGTGGTATGGTCATAGCAAGTCATTTTGGCCAATGAGTCGGCCCCAACTTATCCAGTCTTTTATGTCTGCGTGTGGTCCGGTGCGAGTCTATCTCGGGGACCTAGAGGCAGTGCAGGTGACAGTTTGTGAGTCATTCCATAGGTGGCGCTGAGCCTACTCACTGGTCTACTTTCGTCGTTTGTAGTGATATGGAGGTGGACTGAGACCCCCAGGAACGGGTGCCGTCATCATGTACGGGGAAGTGGCCTGGTTTGCCCCTGCGCCGCCCCCAGCTCCGTCCGTCGATGAAGATGTGCCACCACCAGGCTGGTCGATGCGTCAGTCAACACTGTACGGCGATTACGGTGGTACTGTGTGTGCTCACTGTGCCTTTCGAGCCGTCGGTTGTGCCATTGGAGCTCTTTTGCATGACGGCGCCGTTCGCGGACTTGGAATCGCCCATGGTCGTAGTATGTTTCGGAGCGGGGAGGGAGGAGTCTAGGCGAGTTGGCTGCAGTGGCAGTTGCTCAGGGGGGAAGAACGCAGGTCGCTTTTATACGTTCTCGAGTGAACCACCCTCGAAGTGGAAACGACGCAATTAAAAGGTCCGGCATGTCAAAACACTGCAGTCCGGGATAATTGGGGAATCATCCAGAGGAAAATTAAACCCCCTGGTAAAAGCCAATCGGCGATGCTGCGGCCTGCTTGCGTGTATACCCCATTGTGGCCAGGGCAGACAAAGACAAAGACGGGTCCGGGCCAACATGCAATCACAAGATGAGCACTGGCTTACCCGATGCAGGTACTAGGCGACTATTTAGAAGCAGTATCAGGAAGCCCTTTCGAGGTCACACTGCCCAGTACCTGTCGGGGATTGGGCGTTAAGCTTTTTACATATTCTCACGTCACCAAAGGGGGGGCAGCGTGTGTGCTGCGAGGATTATTATATACGGTTCGGTAATCGCGCTTCGGGCTCTCTCGCGATCACTTGTGGCAAGCAAGAACACACGCGACTCATTCGGGCAACCGCCCAAAGCTACGGCCCTCGGCGTATTAAGTCGGGGATCAGGGGGTCTGGATCTGCCAAGCGGGGTGAGGGGCGTGTCGAAAAAGAGAACGTCTATAAGCACATCCCGTCCGTCCGTCCGTCCGCCGACCAACGACCAAACGATAAAATGGGCAGGACTGCTGGGCGCTGGTTCAAGTTCCAATTACGCACAGTACGTGCCGTTAGGTTCCAGTCCTTGGCCGCCCATAATTTCCATACCCAGTGTGTTCCGAGGGGCGTAAGTTACTGGCAGGTAATGACTATCTTGGGCGAGAACGTACCAGCGCTTCCCAGGTCGGTGGTCGCTCATATACGCCACCAGCCTGCGCTCCCCGGTATTTTGCGAGTGAGCGGGCGCCCCCTTCCTGCGCGCGCGCGCGCGCGCACAACACAACACACCCACACACATACACGAAGATTCTCCCCGATCGTTCAAATTCGTGCGCCAGAACTGCGCCCGCATGTAAGATGACTCGATTTGCGTGTTCGACGCTCCACACATGGACACGCACCTAGGGGGTGTGCACACGCAAGTAGCGGCGACTTATCGGCTGACATGACGCCACGCTGTCCAGGGGCTCACTCACGCACGGCCACTGCTATGTGGCGTCTGGGGTGTTTTTTTTTTTTTTTTTCTTTCTTTCTTACTTTGTCTTTCTCTCTCACTTTTCTTCATGGGCCTCGTTACTTTAAGGCCCAAAAATAACGATCGATCTATTCAGTAAAATTTGTTGCCCCTCCCCCCCCCCTCCGCCCTCACTGGTGGTTCGGAGAAACCCACTGGATGTCCGTGCGGCAAAGAGACGGACGAATGAGATTCGGGAGAGGTAGGATCGAGGAAAAATTGAATGGAATCCGAATGTGATACGATGCGGTGCGATGACTCGGAATGAATGGATGCGAGACAATCGCGGTGGCGCGTGATGAGACATACCGTCCTAGATGTCGGCGTATTCTGTACTGGGGACAAGGGGAACGGGCATATAGGGTACGTGTACCAGTAACGGGCAGTTCAGGGAGGAGCACAATAATAGGGGTAATCTCGCAGGCGCCAGCGGACGGAAAGGAGAACAAAAAAAACAATAGAGTTTATCTCGGTGTCGTGCTGGAGCTTTACGCGCCAAGAGTCACGTATGTTACGCGGTAGAGACAAAGGGCAATTACAGTAGCAGTGCATGCATGAGCTCCGTCTCCGCGTAGAAGGATTCCAGATCTTCTACAAGATAAGGTCTACGCGGAGCGCACCCTAATTCGCCGGATATAGACATGCGCGCAACCTACGAGGATCCGTCAACCAGGAGTGGAAGTTCAAAGGACGTTATCAAGGTATAAAAGTGGTCTATAGTCGAGGCCTCTGTCAGCCCTGCGGATCATGTCGTGTGGCTTCGTACGTACACGAGTACGCAATTACGATTCGTGTAAACGTATGTGACTTGAACACATCTGTACCAACCAAGTAGTACACTAGAAATCTCTCACGATGCCAACGCTATATCTCGTAGTGAAGCCTACATCTCTGCAACCTTCAATAGGAAAAACACCAGAACAACTCGCTTGCTTCGAGACGGGTACTCTAGAAAATCCGACAATGGCTAGGTGCACCCATCGCGAACTTGACTCCTCTAGAAAGTGCTAGATTGTAACACATGATACCATCCAAGAGATAGTCCGTTGGCAGAGAGCGGCCCGGCCTTCCAACTAATGGGCCATGGACGTGCATGGACCCCAGAAAAAAAAATTAGTGCGGTATAATTCCATACTTCTCCCGAGCCAAAGGATAAGAGTTGCCCGAGACCACCGACAATTCAGGTGACATATCGAACGCCCCCCCATCCGCCGGCATCGTGTACAATCGAATATCTCAGGTCTAGACGTCACATCATGAGCGGTGCGCTCCATCATTAATTCTCTCGTCATGCCGCTCCGATGAGCTCATTCCCACCCCCCCTCCCGGCCTGGCAAATCGCGATTGGATTGGATTAGTGACCGCCGTCCTTGGTGCGCAATGGGGCGACGAGGGCAAGGGCAAGCTGGTCGATATACTATCGGCTGAAGTTGACATCTGCGCGCGTTTCGCGGGCGGAAACAACGCTGGGCACACTATCATCGCTCCGATAGGCCCCGACCGCGTGCAGACCACGTTTGCGTTCCACCTTTTACCGAGCGGTGCGTAAGGACGATTTTTTACTCAAATTTTCGAGGGCCTTTTGCTAATACCTCGGCGGCTCTGTTCCCCCCCCTGTTGTAGGATTGGTCAACCCGAAAGTGACGGGGATCATTGGCCCTGGTGTCGTCGTGCACCTCCCATCTTTTTTTGAAGAGGTCGATACTCTGAGGAAAAAAGGTTCGGCACCGTGCAGGCTCCTCCTCCGAGTCTCTACCGATAAACACGACTGAAACGTTGTGGCGTTCGTACAGGGCTGGACGTTTCGGGCAGACTCTTCATTTCCGATCGCGCACATCTCGTCTTTGATTTTCATCAGATCGTAGACGGACTGAAGGAGGTCGAGCTCGGCGGGTCGTCGTACGTCTTACGATGTGTTTTCTTATCTCGTACATATGCTGATCCGGATATACAGTATTGGCACAACCAAAAAAGGCATCGGTCCCGCCTATTCCGCAAAAGCGTCGCGCTCCGGCTTGCGCGTGCACCACCTCTTTGACCTCACGTTCGCGGAAAAGTTCCGCAAGATCGTTGAGGGGCGGTACAAACGGTACGGGCACTTCGAGTACGACACCGAGGGGGAAATTGAGCGCTACAAGGTACGAAGCTTCGAGCGCCTGTCGCGCCCCCCCCCCCTTCTTCTCAGACAGATGTCACCCCTTTTTAATACCCGGCTTTGCAGGGATTGGCGGATAGGCTGCGCCCTTTCGTCATTGACAGCGTTGTGTACATACACGAAGCACTAGCAACCGGCAAACGTATCCTCGTCGAAGGCGCAAATGCGCTGATGCTCGACATTGACTATGGCACATATCCGTACGTGACGAGCAGCTCCACAACCGTAGGTGGAATATGCACCGGCCTCGGTATCCCGCCGCGTCGCATTGGAAAGGTCATCGGCGTTATCAAGGCATACACGACCCGCGTCGGGGGCGGGCCTTTCCCTACTGAGCAACTCAATGTGGGTGAATCGCGTCACACATTTTGAATACCGAATGCTGATGGGTAACCAAGGAGACGGGAGTGCACTTCCAAGAAGTCGGGCATGAGTACGGCACCACGACGGGTCGCCGCAGGCGTTGTGGCTGGCTTGATCTCGTCGTGATGAAGCATTCGTGTCTAATAAATGGCTATGACGCGCTCAACCTGACGAAGCTTGACGTTCTGGACGACCTCAAAGAGATCAAGGTCGCCGTAGGGTACTTCGTTGATGGGAAGGAGCTCCCTGGTTTCCCAGGTAGGTCTCAGTGACAGTTTTATAAAGTTTGTTTACGTGCTCACTCAGTTCTGGATGCAGCAAATTTAGAAACTCTGGGAAAAGTAGAGGTTTCGTACATCACGCTTCCTGGCTGGAAGACGTCAATTGCAGCCGTGTCGTCGTACGAAGACTTTCCAGAGAATTGCAAGAAGTACATATCATTTATCGAAGAATATCTAAAGATACCGATAGAATGGATCGGAGTGGGGCCAGGAAGAGAGAGTATGGTTAAGAAATAGAGGAAGGATTTATAGACATCACACTGGATGCGCGGCAAGGGCTCGGGTGGCTGTGCTTACTGTTACGGCATATTCCTGGGTATAAAGGGCAATGTGACACGGATTGACCTTTACACCGTCACTCACCCGTCACGACCTTGTCACCCCGTTCGACGCCCCTTCGAACCAAAAAGCCCTGAACAAGTTCATCTATCAGCGAGTCTGTGACCGGACTCTTTCCAGGGGTTCCGAATAAATTTCCTTGCTACTTCTCATGGACCCCGCATTACAGCCTTCAACACCCCAAAATACTCTTCCAACAATGCCAACGTCGTCAGGGAAGCGATCCCGCGAGAATGAGTCCCCCAGCCAGCGACATAAGAGGGAAAAGGCCGCAGAGCGGCAAAGACGGAAACGCGAGCGTGATCGCAACGCCAGCCTACAAAATGATCTCGTAGGTATCGCTGCCGCACAACAACAGCCCCCGCAACAACACCCCCCACCTCCTGTTATCGCCGCCGTCACGCACCCTCAACCGTCTCTCCCGACAGCTCCCGTCCAGTCCACTCTTCCACCGACCACTGAATCCTTTGCGCCCACCACCAACGAACTCTCTGCCGCTGAGCTCTCACGTCGCGAGCGTGTGCGGTCCGCCGCGCGGGAGCGACAACGCAAACACCGCGCACTCGTGAAGCAGAAGAAGCTGCGTGAGCTCGGTCTCGACATGGGCAACGAGTTGGGCGTGCAGGGCCTCGAGGACATGCAATACCGCATCGCTACCGAGGGCGCACCGTTTGGCGCGCTACAGCACGACTTGGGGCAACAACCGATGCCCGGCCAACCCGACCCGGCATTTCCGCCCGGCCACCACGGCGGCCAGACGTTCGCGTCGACGCTATTGCTCTCCTTCTCGTGTGCACCGCTTCTCAAGCAACACATCCTCCGCACGCTCTCCATGACCAACGAGGAGCTCGCGTCGCTCGAGCCGATCATCGCGCAGGCCTGGGACCAATGGGATCACCAGGTACGCCGTAACATTACACGAACCTGCTTGCTTATGCTCATCTCCTCATAGCGCCGGTTACATTATGCCCACCAAGCGCAAGGCCGCGGCAGGCGCGGGAAAGCCCCCCGACGGCCACCCGCTCGGCGAGGTCCCTCCCCCACCACCGCCATTCGCGACCGCCGTCGACATGGGCGACGCGCAAGTGACCGCGCAGCCCTTCCCCCCGACAGACCCGAATCAACAACCACAGGCGAACGACTTCCGCGCGCGCTTCCACCGCTCGCTCGTCGCACCGTCCCCGTTCCGCTCGTTCGCACCGCCCCAGCCCTGGTGCGCCTGCGGACGGTATCGACCCGCATCTTGGCGCGGAGCAGTCCCCCAAGGTTACCGTCGCTGCTGCTGCTGCTGCTGCAACTGCCGCCGCGGTGGCGGCTGCTTCGGCGATTGATCCTAAGCTTGGGCAAGCTCGGGGAGAGGCGGAGGGTGTCGTTGGACGACTGGAGCGGGGGTAGCGTGCGCCGGCTTGTAGGTGGGCAGAGGCAGACACGTTCTTTGAGGGTACCAGGTCGCTACCGTTTCGACCATATTTTCCCACATATCTTTCGGCTTTTCTATTCTCTCTCCCTCTATCTTTTGCAAGGTCTGTCCAAGAGTTTGGCCCTACCGCGCGCAACCTCACCCCGGATTGTGTATCTCTTATTACTTGTACCCCGATTTTGTAATTGGCTTCCGCATGTGTTGGACCATTCGAACTTTATAATCTCGTTCTCGGGAGTCTAATTCTGTAGCACCTCAATGTGAGGCACGTTCTTGGACCCAGCGACCAATCGTTTTGTATAAGGAAACCGGACCGACCTTCCGTTCCGAGGGACGCACTTGGTTGCCCTCAAAGCAACGACCTCCTAGGGATTATAGAGCGCACAACGATGCCAACATTTGCGTCCAGACCGTTGAACAAATCACCTCTTCACACGCGGCTGAAAAGATACCCCGTATTGTTTGGCATTCCGTTTCTCCTCGTTATGGTCGGCGCATCGTTTGGCTTGCAGACCTTCGCTCAAACGCGATACGACCTACACAGCCAGAAGGTCACCCAGGTACGGCACGAATCGCCTCCATTATTTCACGTTTCCCCCCCCGTTCATCGCACCCCTTGATGGTCGGTCAGATGAGCCGCGAGCAGGAACTAGGACTCGACAAGAACCGAAAGAAGTTTGACGTTCGGGAAGAATATTTCGTCAGTTCCACCCCCCTTATTATACACACATCCCTTACGACTTTTTTTGTTTGCTTCGTGTAGAAACTGAGTGCGACGAGTCAGGAGGATTGGGAACCGAAGCGCATCGAACGACCAAAGGGCTTGCCTGAATGGGGCGTTGCGCCAGCACAGCCGTCAACCCCACCACCCGATGTCCCTTTACAGCGACGAACTTGACGCGAAAGCTCTCCGCAAAACGCCTACCCCTTTTCTTTCCTTCCCCGATCTGTAGTACAAGTATTTCCCTATTTATATCATGAGTCATTTTTTTACAGCAATAACACGGTTCCATTGATGTCTCACAACTACTGTAATCGTGACGGTTATCATCGACATCTCTCACGAACTTGAGTTACCGGCTCCGCACGTAAGTTATGTAGTACATACATAGTACATACGACCTTTTTTTTTTCTTTTTCTTTCTAACTTGACTTACTCTAGCCGGAATGGATCCAGTTCCCGCTCATCACCCCAGTTTTTGCTTCGTGTCTTTGTTTTTTTTAAATTCCGATCGCTACTTTTCCATTCTTTTGACTTTTCTTCGGCCTAAGGTTCGGTTCGGTTCGGTCAAGTCGCCGAGGCGGAAAACTACCGTTTTGTAAAAAAAAAAGGGCAAGGAACGTATCTCTCTCTTTCCAGAGTTTTGGGGCCCCACACCACGACGCTAGTAGCCTTCAGTGACACCTTCCCTGTCGCGCCCGTCAAGTCGCGATCCCGCGATCCCTTTTGCATTTGTCTGTAAGTTTATGTGTTTTTTTGAGCGTCTAGTCTTCGTACCTTCCACCTTTTTTTTTTTTTTTTCGAAAGGAAAGCTAGACTCCGCTGTCCGCGTGACACACGCTATAATACTGGCAGCGGAGGAGCCAGTGGTGCTGTTACTATAGCGCACCGCATTCTTCTCCGACGATCATATTATGATCATGTGTCATGTCATGTCATGTCAAAGAGGTGGGGGGGGCTGTCAATTTTTTTTTTTTTGTCAATTTGTCAATGTCCTGTCCCACCTCCTATGTGTCCCGCTTCCGAATGCCTGTTTTGGCATTGGTGAGGGGAGGCCGCGGCGGCGCGTGCCCGTGTTTTACGGATGGACGGACGGAGGGGGCTCGGAGTGAACTTACCCGACCCGCGAGTTCGATTGTGTTGTGGTACGTCACCTTCGTTTAGCGTCAAGATGGACGGACGTCTTCGATTATGGACAGAGTGATCCATCTACTATATCCCTGTAGCAGACGGTTCCGGATTTTATTTTTATTTTTATTTTTCTTTGATAACCGCGCGCTGTAGAGTGCAGGGTTCCAGATATTACATTACCCGAGTATATTTCATGGAACAGTGCTTATCGCGAGTTCCGAGGGGTGGTTGCCTTCTTTCAACAAGTCAGTACCGGCCGGTCTGCGAGACAAACTCTGCGACCTCTTTGCTTCGAGCGTATTTTTGTCGCATCACTGTTCACAACGTTCGTACTCCGTCAGAGAACATCGACATGGATTGGCAGAACATTCTTTATTGTCGATATTTAGGGGCGTCCATAAGTACTAAGGATGTAATAAGAAAAGGTCATAGGATTCCGTGTTCTCGTTCAGACAGAGGATTATATTCACTTCAGCGCCTTGACAATCAGCCCCATCCAACTTCCCTGCTCGCCTTCTACCATAGGTATCATCATCCCGCCGGGCTTGCGGTAGATCCGTGTCTTCTCACTCTGAGGAGGGAGGGAGAACGCAAAGTTCTCCAACAGCGTCGCCGCGATGACCTGAATTTCGAGTACACTGCCGGTGGGTTAGTTTCAACGTATCAGCTCCCACGAAGCGACGACATGTGCTTACGCGAATCGCCAGCCGATGCAACCACGGAGACCACCCGCTGTTCGATGTGTCAATGAGAAGAGCCCAAGAAGAGGTCGCATGTTGGATATATATGCTCACAAAAGTTCAACCTTTTTCGATGGCCAGTCAGATCCGATTCGTAACTTTTGCACTAGGATTTTGTACTCACAAGTTGGCGAACAGACCCAAGCTCGTCTGCTTCGTCTTGTCGATGTTAAGGAACCGGTCAGGGTTCCACTCGTTGGCGTCTGGTCCCCAAATCTCAGGCAAGCTGCCCGACATCAGGTCGAGTGTCTGTGTACTTATCACGGAACGCCTAGTATGCTTACCGATTATATGCGCCAATGAGGATGTCGATGGGTGTGCCCTTCCTGACTGGGATGGACGAGATTTGCTCCCCAGACCGCGTGGTGACGGGAAAGGCCAATGGAATCACGTCGTCTCGTCCCGCTGTTCTGCGCAGTATCCAGACGATGGGGTGCAGCCTCATCGACTCCTAAGTGAGTGAAGTTGATCAACGATCAGACACTTGCAGCTTTTGTTGCATAAGACGATATCACGGCACCTTCAAGGCGGCTTGCGTATATACCATGTTGTCGAGATCCGCAGGTGAAAGGCTTTCTTCGCCCTTCTGTGCACGGACGGCTTCGATCTCCGCGCGGATGCGATCTTGGGATTCAGGATGCTTTGAAATTTCCCAGAGGAACCAGGTCAGGGTGTTCGAGGTGGTATCGTGCCCTGCAAGGAGAATAGTGCTGTATTCGGACATGCACATGAATCAAGGACGGATACCGAGTAGCCGAAAGTCAGAACGCACGATATCTGGTCAATGATCTCATCGTCGGACATCTTGCTCTTGGGGTCTTCCGATGAATTTGCGCGCAGGAGCACGCTCATCATGTCCTTCCCATCGCCTCTGATCATACTCTCCTTTATCAAACCTTGCGCAAAGCTGCGCACATAATCCGAATACGAGCGGAACCGGCGGTACTCGCGTGAAGGCAAGTACCGAACGAAGTGGAGTATAGGCTCTGGGATATAGCGCCACAGTGCCCTGAACACTATATCCCAGCGCGACGGGTACAGTGTCGTGTCAACGCTGTCGCATAATCGTCACCTTTATAGAACATCGAGTAAAAACAGACAAAAAAAAAATCTCACAACAAATTCTCGTAATGTTTTGCCAGCGGCGTCTTCTCGTTGTCCAAGGAGCCAAAATGAAAGTCAAAACCAGCTGTGCCCTGGATTGAGAAAACGGAGTCGCCGCCACAGCACCTCCACTTACCTTGACCAATGACGTCCAGGGTCGCGCGTGAAAGCCAGGGGGTCACATTAACGAGCGGCTGCCCGGTTGGGTCCAGGGAAATGACCTCGTCTTTCCACTTCTGTGCGAGCTGTCGAAGATCGCGGATCACTTTTTTGAGTTTTGTGTGTGTGTGTGTCAACGTCAACGAGACATCTAACCTTCGACGCCATATCTTGGAATAAGGGAAGGAAGGTTCTGAGTCGGGGAGCAAAGAATGCCGGAGTCATGATTTTCCTCTGGCGTTGATGGGTCGTGCCTGGAAAGTATAAGTGAGTGCAATGGAAGCGGGAAGCTAAAAGATTTGCGGACCGTGAGCCCAGACAACTCCTTCTCCGACTACCAGCTTGATAGATTGCGTGATTTCTCTTCCCTTGGGAAAATGGTATCCCGATGTGTGGAGAACATACTGTAGTGCCTTTGGGTCTACTAGCGAAAGATGGTCCACCTTCGAGTGAACTCTAGCGTAAGCTAAAACTTGAACTAATCTTCAAAAAAAAAAAAAAGCTTACTCCAAGTGTCCCAGTTCTACGCCATGCGGTACCGTATTGGCGCATCCATTTAAATTCGTGTTCTCCAACTTCGCTTTGGTAACGAAGTTGGGACTCATTTCCTGAAATCTCCATTCAGACGAGGCAGGCATAGGTGAAGGAAAAGTAGTGATAGTCACCAAGAAAAAATGACGGCGATTCTGGGCCCTGAAGCTTCCTCAAGAACGAGTTTCGGCCACGAAGGTAGACATAGGCGATGCACGCGGTCACTGCCGCAAGGACACAAGCTAGGCTGAGTAGGATGTTCATCTGGCCGGATATCTGGAGATACTGCAAGGCCAACCTCGTCACCCTCCCCTCTTTATAAGTCTTGAGAAACCTGTGTTGGAGGGTGCTATCGGCGATTGGAAATCCATGGGAGTTAAGAAACACCCACTTCGATGTGGCGTCAGAAGCGACAAGCCTCGCGATATAGAGAAGGGGCCCATACCTCATGTAGCGTTAAATTTCCGGGACACGTGGGACGGCAAGAGGATACAAAGTGTTGCAGCACCAAGCCAAGGATACTCCTTCTGGAAACGGAAGTACCTCTGTAGGAAGCGAGGGGCACCGGCTTACGCGAAGCCAAAGGACAGAACGGCCCTTTACCCTCCCGTCGCATCATTACGTCTCACGTCAGCTACTAGGAGTATAAGTGCTTCTAGAGTGTCATTTTGGAGGGGGGGAGGGACCATCTGTGCCGCGTAGCTTACACAGCCAGCCGTATGCGCAATCCCCGAGATTTCAGATTGGCAGCTGACCGACCACACGATGACTGACCAAAAAAAACGCGTATAAGTTGCGTATGGCTGTCGTCCTATATGGCCAGAAGCCTCGGGAGGTGCATCGGCCGACCGGCACAAGCCACGACGGGTGAGCTTACGCGCACGATAACTCTAGCTGGATTTGCCATAGTCGACAAACATGGTGCGCGCCTATTTTAGCTGCAAAAAAGGTGATTTCGGTTCCAAAGAAAGAAGGGAAAATTGCATGCGAGGGAAAGTTTTTCGCACCCTCCGGTACCAAGCTAGTCCATCGCTGACGCTAGCATGAACTTCGGCGGTAGGCATAGCCGGTTATCCCACGGACTTTAGCTCGTAGCGCCTAGATCCACCGTCCATATCGCCGAAATCATACATATAGGACCGATGTATATCCTGATTCGGTCATGACCAAGTCTAGTACTCATAGGGCTATGTGGGGCTGAGCGATTAATCGCATACGTTCAAGTTGGCGTGCGAGTGTTTGATCTTCCCGTCTTCGTTTTCACACTGTGTCATTCAAACGATTGTCGCTCGGAAACCTAGGCAAAAGGCAACAAAAATGCGACACTCTGAAATGCAGAGTTAGGAAAATGAAAAGCATTGTGACATTGGGTGATGATAGCAATGTTTTGACGGTGTTAAGGGGCGATACGTAGCGACATAATCGTCCGAGGTTAGTTAACTTGTCCCACCTGTGAGTCAGAGTCCAAGAGTATCATGTGGAGATCAAGTGGCGATCTGTGCTGTTTACAGAAGTCTGGTTGCCAGAAGCGCAAGATATTATTCCTATGCATGCACGATAGATGCCTAGAAATCGGCATGCTGCCGTGTGCTCACGCCATCCTGTTCTGAGATCCGAGTCAGTGGTGCAAAGGATACGAATATGTTCCAGCCGTTTTCACGATTCAGAGATACAATAGCCTATATTTGATAGAATGGCCGAGCCAAGAAGCCTTGAATAATGTACGGGTAGGGCTGTTCTCCTAGTTCCGAGTCAATAGCCGACAGATCCGAGTGGTGAAAGGCAATGAAATGAAATAGGATTTGGACATTTCTGTTCGACAGTCGCTTTCTATGACGGATAATTCCACCGCCCATCCTCTTGCTTGGTGATTTCTGCGTCAATATCCGGAATGCCGGGCAGCCTTTGATGTGGGTAGCACATACCGCTTATCGCTATGGGTGTGTTGCCTCCTACCCTACTTATCAAACAAAACCACGCCCTCGCTCGTAGACCCCTCACTCGACCCCGTATTTAGTTATTTGTACTCTAGCTACAGCGGCGAGCGGGAAACGGTACAAAGATGTTTGCTCTTCTGACAACGCAGGAAGAGAAAATAAGGGCACGCGAGACACCGAGTTGCCGTTCTCTATGGGGGGGGCTTGGGGTGGTAGAACCTCAGGGATGTTTTTGGGAATCGATCTGAACTCTGCCAGTGCACTGGCAGATTCAGATCGGGCACCACCACTTCGGGAAGCTCGGCCGAAGTCTGATGGACGCCAGCGACTCCGGCTTCTGGCGCTATTTTATCCTTCGGCCTCTGCGGGTGGCATTGATATCAGACGAACCGAGCCGATTGGGGATCTGTGAAGATGGCAGGGTATCAAAGTAGTGTAATCAAGCGCACGGCACGAAGTGAGGCGCGCACACTGGCAATTCCTGCTGTCGCATACCGGGACGCGGGACGGGCCGACTCCTGGTACACTCCTAAGACCACAACCCTACAGTAATCCGTCCGTGGCATACTCAGTGGATACTGATAAACCCCCGCCTGCAATCAAGCGTCTTGCTTTGCTATGAATCATTCGCCAGACCCCCAGAAACTGCGTTGCGGTCACGACCATGTGATCTTTGATCGAACCTATGGACAAGTTAAGTGCGAGGTGAGACCAACCGATCGTTGGTTAGACTGTACGTGTTTCGTATTTAAATTTCAAGCTTGTTTCAAGTTTTTTTTTAGATGCGTGACTTTAGAGGGCCACGGTGATGGGACTGTCAGCTGTGGTGACGATTTCAACCTTGGAAGTCCTCCCTAAGTCGTCTATCTGGGCCATTCTCACACAGATCAGTCCCAGACTCACTCTACATTCTTGATCCTATCACCCCCCACTGGCTTCGGCCACTGATTCACCCGCGATACGTATCGCCGCTATCGCGTGCGCGCATGCTCTCCGACTCTGGGAGTTCCTTTTCTGGCCCTGCTCTTGCCGTTTTCCTGGATAGTTTCTGTTTCACTCTTCGCCTTACTGTTGAATCTGGCCTATTTTTGGAGTTGGCTAGAAAACTTGGCACCATTTAGATGAGGTAGCGCAGCTGACCCTACATTCCACGAGTGTTCCTGAGACCCATCAACGTGTCTTTGGAGAAAGAATAAAATCTTAGTGGACCTCATTCGACAGTTTTTGGGCCCTTCAGTCGATTATGCGTCCCAATCGTATATTCTTCACGTGTTCCCCTCTTGTGGACTTTCTGGCTCATTCCAATCGTCGAGGATTGAAGTGAAATCATGCCACATTAGGCACCTAGGTGCTTTGTGGACATGAGCTTGAAATTATGTTCTGAGGCTTCATCTCGCTCATGACCGACTCGCCCGAAAGGACATTTATTAAATAGGATTGTGTACGTAAGGGAAGCCCCTATTATGGCCCCTATCATGGTCATTGACCTCGATAGATAAGAGCCTGAGGTTGCGGCGGTATAGGGTTCCCTTTATCCACCACGCAGTCTAGGTTCGCAAGACGCAACGGCTCTGATAAGTAAGGCAGCCGTAGAATATACATCTCATCTCCCTATGTTTCCAAGCGATATGGACTCGACCACGCTCACATTTATATTCACTGCCACTGCAACTCTTTTATTCTTCCTATGCTTCCTCACTCGTGCACTTCGAGGTAAATCTATCTTGCACGATCTGCGTGGACCAGAATCAAAGTCATTTTGGTTGGGTACGAATCCAAGCTTGTGTGTTATTTAGCATAACGATTTCACCAATGAACCACAGGCAACCAGCCGGAATATGTGTACCAAAAGGAAACTGGCCAGTCGGAACTTAAGTGGATGCGTGAATACGGCTCGGCTTGGCGCGTCCGAGGATGCATGGGCGTAAGTCCTCACCGTTGATATCTCCAATCTTACCATACCAGTAAGGTTCCTCTAGGAGAATCGGCTTATGGTCGCTGACCCGAAAGCTCTCCAATACATTCTGCATACGTCGGGTTATAACTTTCCGAAAACCCCTGACGCATCGCATACCATCCGAATGCTGACTGGAGACGGGATTGGTTGCGCGAAAGGCGAGTTTGTTTGGCACAAAATGACGTACATTTCCTTATTAAGAACGCCTGCCCTCAGCGGAAGCCCATCAGCGTCAGAGGAAAGTTATGGCCGCGGCGTTTTCCGTACCACATCTGAAGGCGTTTCTCACTCAGTTTCAAATCACGGCATCAAAGGCAAGAGCTGAACGGCACAGACGTAAATTCTGCTGTCTAACTTTGGGTTAAGCTCGCACAGCGGTGGAAAGACGAAGTCGCTACAGATAAAGACCATGAGCCCATTCTCAATATATCGGAATGGCTCTCGAGGACGACAATGGACATCATCGGGGAAGGTGAGTATCACACACTCAAAAAGCTGTCAGCACCTTAATTGGAGGGTCAGCTGGTTTTGACTTTGACTTCGGGGCGCTGGATAGTTCCCATAATCCCGTGACTCAGATGTATGAGAGTCTTTTGTGAGTGCACCTTGACCTTCGTCGACGGGTTTACCTGATCGTACATACTTCCCCAGCGTCGACTCTTTGTACCATGGGCCTCTTGACGCACTGTTCAAATCTTTCTGGCGATATCTTCCCGAACCAATCCTCGATCTTCTTGTTTACCTTCCGCGCCGCGAATATCGCCGTTTTAGAAACTACCTGAAAGGCATTCGTGAAGTTGCGTGGGGTATAGTCCGTAAAAGCATTGTTAAAGGAGATGGTCGCGATATCATGAGCGTCCTTCTGCGTGCTAACAGTTCCGAGGACCCGAGGACCAAGCTCTCCGATGGCGAGGTCGTTGATCAGATTGGGTAAGTTAGGGAAGGAAGGATGAGATCGATTGATTTTTCAGTTCTGACACATTTTTTGGCAGAACGCTTCTCTTGGCCGGGCACGATACATCTGCAAATTCGCTGACGTGGTTTTTCTGGGAGCTTGCCAAACATCCAGAATCAGCGCGGGAGATCTGTGAGGAGATTGCGGCAGTGCGGGCTCGCATTGGCCCCAGGGATTTCTCAATCTCCGACCTAGAAGGCATGTCGACGATGCTTGCTGCGCTCAAGGTGCCCCCCCCCCTTCATTTCGGCACTACGCGCTTTTGTTTGTGCTCAACCAATCAATCCTGTGCAGGAGTCAATGCGACTTCATCCGATCGTCTGGCAGCTTTCGAGAAGTGCCGCACGAGACGATGTCATCCCGCTCGCATTCCCAATCACGACCAAGTCAGGCGAGCAGATCTCGGCAATACCCGTACATAAGGGCACGCACGTCGATCTATCGTTTTGTTCGTACCATCGGTGGGTTGTCTGTCCACCAGCTCATTTACCACACCGGTTGAGGAAAAGTTCTAGGCTTCCTGAGGTGTGGGGCGAAGACGCAGACCAATGGAACCCTCACCGGTTCCAACATGTCGATCAGAAGAAACAGATCTCTGTAGGATTGTATGCGAATCTGTAAGAGTACTTTTTCCATTCCCGCCATTGATAACTGCTTACACTTTTTTTGTGGTAGCCTAAATTTCTGTAAGTCCAGGCAGTAGATATTGGGTAAGCACGCTAGTTGTGCTAAGCGTTTGCATAGCGGGAGGAATTCGTGGTTGTCTCGGTTGGCGGTTTGCGTACGTTACCTGTTACCCTCATCTGCACCGGCCGCTCCCCTGATCTCGTCTTTCAGCATCATCGAAATGCAAGTTATCGCCGCGACACTGCTTGAAAACTTCGAATTTAGCCTACCCCCGCAAACTGCACAGACGCAAATCACCAGAAAACCTCTTGTCCTTATGGTGCCTATGGTGGAAGGCATTCAATATCCCTGGATGGGACTGAAAGTCAAGTGTGTTGATTAACGAAAGAAGCGTTTGAACTAAATGACTGCTTGTTGTAAGTTATGTTATTGTAGTTAGTGGACTTTTTTTTTTTTCAATTTATATTCTGGGTCATGTATCTCTTGACGTACAGTATCTATGACAAATACTAGTCGTCTTACGGTATGTTCACGACAACACTGAGTCAACTTGCATTGCGACAGCCCTCATTCTTTCTTGACCCACGACTCAAACTCACTGCTCAAGGGACGAGCATCTAAAACACGACCAAGGTCCGTCCCACCGAAACCCATCCCCTTCCTCCGTAACTCCGTCAACTTCTTAAACATAGATATCACGCTGACGGAAAACGGCGAGCGTTCGCCCGTACGATACGCCGAAGGCACAAACCCATCAACCTCGACATGCTTCGCACCTGGGTGCGCCATGTGTAGCGCGAGTAACACACAAACCCGTTGGTACTGCTCCTTGCTATCAAAGTATAGTTGGCCCGCAAATAAATTCAGCTCGATTCGAAGGTGTTCGGGAGCGGTCCATTCCCTCGCCGGGGACTCCGGGATGGAGTAGAAAGTGAGGTCCGAGAATGATCGCATGGAGGCGGTGACTCGTGGTGCGTAAACATGGAGTCGGACCTTTCCACTCTTGCGTATGATAGGGAGTAATTCGTTCGCCTCATGTGGGCTAATGACGATCACGATGCTGTTTTTCCCAAATCTGTTCGATAAAACCCAATTGACGGGGCGAAGGTGGTCTGTCAAGTCCGTGATACTGGAACCCTGGGTGGTGATAGCAAAATCTGTGGTCGCAAGTGGAGAAGGGGACCATTCTACCATCGAATCTAGGGCCTTGTCGATCCCAGTTTGGGAGAACAGTGGGATGATGTTCCTGGAAGGCATAGGGAGTAACCCAGTACGAACGAATATGCGGAGGTCGTCGTGGATGATATGCTTCGCGGGATACACCCTTGGAGGAGGCTCCGCATGACGTTCCTGCTCAACCTCATGGTTCACCTCCCGCTCCTGCTCCTCCGCCATCCTAACGTCAATAGATTTAGTTACTCCAAGACGTTCCAGCCGTTCGCGTAGAGATGGGATGGCGCTTATTTCGGGGCTCAGTCCAGCGACCTGTGCCTCCAAGGCCGGCTCGTACATTTCTTCTAAAGTCCTGGACTCGCGCTGTAACCAGGAATTCCTCAACACTCCCAGGTCTCCAGTTGAATTGTACCGCTTGTACGCTGAAAACCGCCGGTGATGGTCGACTCCTTGCTGCGCCCAGTGCGGGAGATGGTGCCCAATATCCCAACAGGTCTCGTGCATGGCCCAACGGAGGATGTCAATCACGCGTACGCCGTTCTCTGACTCCTGACGACTTGAATAAAGACCCACGTATCCTAGTAGAAGCCTGAAGTAGGAATCGGACTCCTGACTTTTTGGAATCAGACCGCGAATCCGACGGTCGACTTCTCCCGGCGCAAAGAACATCACCGATTGCCCCTTCCCTAGCTGCCGCATCCGCATACACCCTACATCCGATTAGCTTATGCCTTCTCGTCCGTACAATGACTCACCTTGTAGCAGCCTATCTTTAGTGACCTTGGGCCCGAGCGTGACTGCCGCGCGTGTTCCTCGAGGAAGCTTCAAATCCGTCCCTCGTGTATGCGCATCATCAAGGTATACGATGCACTTGTCGAGTTGCCGATTGAACGGAGAAGAGATCAGTGGCTCGATCGTTCCATCCTGGGTGAGCACGGTGAGGTGATCCGATTCGTTGAAGAAGATAGCTGCTGAGATATGGGGTTTAAGGGAGAGCCAGTGTCGCGCCAACTCTTCATTTTGTAGCTCTAGCATTTGTGCTCCGACGTCCAATAAGACCCGAATTTCGGGTTCATGTCTGATTAGTCGCCGCAAGAAAGCTTTCGCGGATTCGCGTTCGCCATTGATACCTTCAGTACACTCGTAGTGGTCATTTTCCGGCTGAAGAAGGTACCGCAAGACGAGTGCGTTGGTGCTCAGCTGGTTGAGGGGATCCTTCTGAGTTATTGATGTCGGCAAGAGATACCGGTTATCGTTCGTGCCGCTAAAACCCGTTGTCACATTTGACGTGTCTTCTACCAGATCCCAGGCTGACGCGGAAAGTTTAGACGGAAACTCCTTGGCCGCTCGAGGAAAGACTACATGGGACAGATAGAAATCTATGACTCTTGTGTTCCTCGAGAATAGCGGAAAAAGGTGTTCGTGGACTTGCGTGTCGTCCTTTGTGTTTACGCTATTGATCTGCCGCAGTGAAGTGGGAATGCCCTCCCCAAACTTGACCCACTCATCATATTCCACGTCAGGATTGTCGAGCTTGGTGAGTAAATCAAAGCACCGAAGTACTTGTTGCTTTGTTAAGCCGCTATAGTAATAGCTGAGACAGGTGAGTGCAATGGCCACGTCCGGGTGACCAAACTCTGCTTTCAAGCTTGGCACGTCCTGTGTTACCTTAAGCTATGTTCCTTGAATAGACTACTAGGAGGGCTTACCTTTGCACGATATGGAACAGCGAGTAGTGTCCTACTTGGATCGAGTCCGTAGTCCACTCTCCACCGGCGTTCCTTCAGCACGTAGTCGAGGACCCCTTCGCCGTCAACCAGGAGCCCACGGAGTAAAAGGATTCCGCTCCACAAGGTTGTTCCAGAGCAGTGCGATTTAATCAACTCATGGTCTTCGACGGAGACTTCCTTCTGGGTAATGAAGCGGCGGGTGGCCTCTCGAATAGAGGGTGAGAGAACGGCCAGTGAAAGGGTGGATAAAGCGCCGCCGAGAGCGTCCTCGGCAATGAGGGAAGATATCTGTTGAGAGACCTCGCGTCCGAGAACTCGCATCGTAGGAAATCCTTTCTGATCCTGATCGAGCTCAAACATGTCCGGAAAACTGGCTTGTAACCGCGTGGCATGTGCTCGTAATCGACTGAACACCTGCTGCGTCGTGGACCAACGATTTGGGTGATCTTCAACAGGCATTTGCTCGCCAGCGGTGTAAACTAATTGATATCGAACGTGCAGTATCTCATCGCTCTCGTCGAGTACGTCGCGCGATACTTTAGCTAGCCATCTTTGTAGGTCTTTGAGTTGACTAGCAGTTGACAATTTCTCGCGGCCGTCGTCTGATGTTACGAGTGTATCAATGCACATCAATTTCTGGGAGAGTAGATGTTCGGGTTGGACCAGAAGGACACCACCGTCGTCAACACATCGTCTGTAAAGAGTGTTGATGCTTTGGACCACGGAGGCGCTCATGTGCGGATTCCGCGAGAACGGAACATAGAAAATGCGTCGGTCCGCGAGATCAGAAAGCCTGCTAAGTAGCAGTTGGAACATTTGATTGGATAATGGTTTGAGGGTCACGATTCTCGCAAGGTTGGAACCGTCGGCTAGGGATGCGGCGACGAGAGGTACAATCACGGATGACTTCCCCTCTCCCATGTTGAGCTGAAACGATGCACTCCGCTGACATGTGGGAGATATCATCTCGAGTGCAATTGCTAGTTGCAGCGGACGCGCCAAAAAGTTCGCGTCGATCTAATGACGCTACCTGTTAGCTCCTGTAAGCTTCACAGGGAAATCAACTAACCTGTATCAGAAGCCAGTCCGGAGAACAGGCCGCGGCTACATCCTCGCAAGCGGTTTCCGCTTCTCGAAGGAGTTCCTCGTCCCGGCGTCTCGACGAAAGCTCGAGCAGACGCTGAGATTGTTGATATTTGATGAACGCTACTGCATAGCGGGTGATGGCATGTTTCCACCGGTCAGCCAGCGTGCGGACGCGATCCCTCGACAGCTCTCGTAGGATAGATCGCGGCGTTATTCGCGGCCAAAGGCCCGAGGCGCTAACAACTTTTTCCAGTTTCCGAGATGGTTTTAGAGCCTCTGAAAGCTCATAAAATATTGCATCTTTCTGTCTAGAGCACAAGTCGCGATATTGGAGTAAAGCCTCCTGAGGAGGAACGCTGCGCTGAACAAGGAAAGGGGCCCTTTTTCCCAGCAGGTCACCGTAACTCTTGTTCAGGTCTTCTCCATAAAGTTGTAGTAACGGCTCCTGAGAATGTCGAAGCTCCTGAATCAGAGAACTGAGGCCATCTTCCTGGGTTGGTGGCGGGTTACTTTTAGTCGCCGTCGTCATAGTAGAAGGTATAGCGCAGCCGGGCGAAGGCCATTCGCGAGTCAGTGGGTGTGGGAAATTGGCTCGAGACATTAGTATTTCTCGAAGTGAAGGAGATGAGGCTTTTGGTGGTCTCGCGTTAAACTGGGGAGAAAACGCGTAAGGTACTTTAGAGGGAATACCGGTCCCGTAACGGTTTAAGATGGCTTGTAGGCGATGTATATGGTCCTTGAAGTCAACATTTCGGGAGATCGATTGTAGGTGAGCCTCAACACTTTCTCTACATCTTTGTGTGTCGAACCACTGGTACGGAAGGTCCCACCACATATTGGGCCACTGTTCAATTATTGACTGCGCGGCCTTTGACGCTATTTCGCTAATGGTGTTGTTGTATTGCTGCCTTCGTTGCTTCTTAGCAGCCTTCTTGCCGACGGTTGCCTGCACCTCAGATTGCACAGGGGTGAGCTCCATGGGAAGAGCAAACTGAGACATCAAACTCGCTAATCGAGTACGGTCCGAATACGTGCCGTCTGCAAGTTCATAGTGAGATGGTGAAGGGCGCGTAAGACCGCGGAATCTTATGTCCGTCGCAAAAATTAGAATAAGTGGGATGACGTCCACGTAATCGGTCCCGCTGAAGCTAGCTGCGGAAAGGCTGAATGTCAACTTGATCTTGGAGTCTTGAGGATCACGGTTACAGCTCCTCCTGACAAATGTCGTATATTCCAAGCCAATCATTTGCGGCATTGAAAGTAAGCCAGTATCGACTATATTGCAGGGAAATCCCCTTCTCGGCTGGGCCAAGTGATTTCCATGATTGCATCGCGTCCCACAGCTCGAGCAATTTGGGAGAAAGACAGGGTCGGTCGTTCCAAACAGACCATGACATCTGGTAGGCAGCATGCTCGGCGCCTCGCCCATCAGCTACGTCCCTTGACTTGTAGGTGACATCCTTTGGAACCGAAGAGGGCGAATGCTTTAAGTTTTGCAGGTCGTATGGGTAGTATACCTTGTTGCGAGAGGCCGTGCGCTTCAACAACGATGCGTCTTGAGGAGGTACTTCAAAAACAAGGGGTTTGTCCGAGCCGTACAGTGCTTCCGTTGCGTGTGCGTGATCGATAATCGAAAGCACAGCTGGGTGAAAGTCATGGTGCTGCGAGAGAGTAGGAAGGTTGTTCCATTTCACCGTAACCATGGACTTCAGGTGTGGCGGATAATACACCCTACGCGGTGTCAAGTTGCCTACAAAGTTCAAGAGCATTGCATCGTCGCTTCCCAATCTTTGAAACGACAGAAACGCGGCGCTTTGCAACATGTTAAGAGATTCTTCAGTCCCGGTGTGTCCGAGTAATGGATCGGCGAGGCAATGGCTCGTAAGCGCATGCAAATAACATTGGTATAACTTGCTATGCATGCTCACGTTTCCGGTGAGGCGTCGCAGATCGGTATCAATAGTATACTCGTGCCAGTGGACATGCCGCGTCGTTCCCGTCTTTATGGAAACTCTGGTGAAATCTCCATCCAAACCGAACTCGACATCTCCCTGTGGAATGATGACCCGTCGCGGCATGTCTAAAGAATTGCGGCTAGGGCACAAGACAAGTTGATTTCTGAGACCGAACATAGTGCCACAAGACTGAAGTTTATCGATGACGTAGCCCGGCATGCTTCGACATTCCAATTCTGAGTACTGATTGACGAAGAATGCGAGATGCAATCGACTAAGGGAAGCCTCTAGTACGTGATTTGTGTGCACGTGATGACAATATGCTCCGGAGATTCAAGAGCAGAAAGTAAGCGGGATATCATTTGAAATGTGGCGGAATGAATATCAATCAGATCTACTGGGGCTGCGCCATCTCCGGGAATCTTGCGAAACAGGAACCAGGGACTAAACGGACGAAAGGTGAGTCGCCAATTAGACGGATCTGGAGTCCAGGGGGATTCAACGGGGCGGAATTCGACCTCTCCAGTGCTGAGGTCAAGCCAATGTACACAGTCGTCCACGAAAGCCTTCGGGATGTCGTTGACAAATACTGCGCGTGGAACAAACTGTAGGGGTCGAGGATCTTCCGGTCGCCGAGCTTGTAGGGTCAGATTTCCATCGCGCAGGGAAAAGAATATCTTCATCTTACTTTAGCCGCTATACCACATCAATGACGACGCTAACCTACCTGATACCCAGAGACATTTGATCGAGTCATAAATTCCATTCCAGGGATGTCAGCAGGAACTACGTCGAGAACCCTCTGCCAGGAGCACGTGAACATGCGTAAATCGGAATAATGATAACACTCACCGTTCCCAGGACGCTTGCGTACGTTGGGTGTTCGATGATATCTTGCGGCAGTATTCCAAGGGGGTCTCCATCAATGAGTAACTGCCCGGTCAATAGATTATAATAGACCTCCTGTCCACCTTCTACGATACAAGACATCCACCGTGAGTTAGGCTTGGGAAGCACGTGCCAATTCGAAGAGATCTGCCTGCGGAATCCGGGCCATAAACTTGCAAGCCCGTGATCAAGGCCTGATGGGTTAGACTCTGCGGCCTTCGCGAAGAGATGGTTCGAGAAAATGAAGGAGGCGGCGATGTCGATTGAGAAGTCCGAATGAAATAATGAGAGTAATCGTCTTCTTCGAGAATCGATGGGCTGTTATCATGTACAATTACTGCGCAATGCACAGCTGTGGCAATATCGTCGTCGCTAACAAGCATCCAAGGGACGTGTTCCAGGCAAACATCATAGGTAGATAAACACGTCGCAGCCAGTGTACAGAGTTGTCGACGCAAGTTGGTGCGCGACGTTTCGTCTTCAGTCGTGTCTAGCTTCGGACCAAGCTCGTTGACCCACTTATGTACTACTCTCCGGGCCTTCCGCAGCAAGGCATATGCTCTTTGACAAATATCGCGATCACGCGCAGCAGAGAGGAGGCGGCTGGTAATAAGAGCTAGATAGGAGAATTAAGACACCGGCGGGCGGCGGAAAGTGGAGTCTAACATACCAATAGTTCTGATGGTGACTTCCTCTAGCCAGTTGGCCTTCTATCCTTTCAAGGAGGCCCTCTAGTTCGTGTAGAAGCGTCCGTCCGAATCCGGAAATGCCAAGGTCGGTGTGCCACTCGCGGACACCGTCTGATAGTGGACCGAGATGCCAGGCTGCTTGAGTAATCAGTGAATGCACCTCCTCGTGGCGAAATGAGAGCGAGGGTGATGACAGCTCTCTTGCTATATTCGGCCATTGCAAACGTGGCCCGCTGCGCAACGCAGAAAACGCCAAGTACTCATGGGGGCTCAGCTCCGGGGGGCAGTCAGCTTGAGCGGCGATCACCTCATTAGAAGTATGGTGCGTTCCACAGACAAAGGAGTGGATTTTGCCGTACGGAGATGACACAGGAATAGGAGGTATGCAGAGGTTTGCGATGGTAGATCCAAGAAAAGGCCGTGCTGCCCAGGACTTGGCCTTATTGTCATATAGTTTAAAGGATAGGCCCACTGCTAAGTAAAACCTCAGAATCGTCGGCAGGAATTTGAACCTTTTTGTAATGCGTTTGGTCACAGAACGATTTCGTGGTGGACCCAATTGTGATTCGGTGGTACTCGTGACGCACTGCCCAATCTTTTAGACCAGAGAAGTTATCTAAGAGAAGCTTTGGTTGGTCAGCGTTGTCAGAAGCGTTGGGCATCCCGATGTCGTAGAGAATCTTGTACGTTATCTCGCGCCATGCGGAAAATGCACGTGGTGGAGTAAGCTCGAATACTACCAATTGTGCTTGCACGGTCGCCGGTGGCAGAGGCCATTCGAAGACATCAATCTTCAGCTTACTTGCCTGGTTGTCCATTTGACACTTTTTACATCGACCATGGACTAGATTCCCTTCATTATCCATGATGTAAGAGTGCTCCATCCTCGAGACCGCGTCCTTAAGTGACCGCCACCTCTGGTTCAGGCACGTCGAGTTCAGCACGCTTTTTCTCCTTCTGTTGCCCAGCACGTCGGTTGATATCGGCGTAGAGCTGTTGCAGCTCCGGGGAAGCGCGGAAATACCGCACGGCAAACGATGATTCTGTGGCCTTGTCCGAGAAGATGGACGTCGTGGAGGAAGCGTCCTGATACCGCTGTAAAATATACTCTTCAATATGACTGGCACGTCGCAAGGAGCCGGAGCGGTGAAGGAGTAGGGGATGAAGGAAATCTCGAGGAATTTCCGGTGAATAAGACGTCAGAAGAGGAATTTGTCGGGTGGTCAACTTATCCAAAGCCATCCAAAGGTCCATGATGGTCAAAATCATAACCGAGTTATCCTCGGGATAGGCATGGTAGATCTCCTTCGCGCTGGCGTAGTACTGCTCGACGCAGGATGCAATCACATCCGGAGCGTTGTTATCGTCTTGACGCGAACCAACCCAGGAATCCAGATATCTCTCGACGGACAACTCGAAGTCCGCGAGAGCAGTGCGCTTGTCCTTTGCAATAGCCGCTGTGAGTCCGCCGTCTGCAAAGTGACTGAAGTTGACTATGTCAACAAGACGTGGCGGATGAGAAGGTTTAAATTGTTTCTGCGGATAGCTACGTGACATTGAGCGGAGTGCGTTAATGAGGTGATGACGAGAATTCTTGAGAGTGATTGCAGTATCCCGGACGATGTCCAGCTTCTCAGGGTGCCACGGCGGAGAAAGGGATACCCTCGCCTGGAAACTCGACCACCGGATCTGAAGAAGGGCCTCTGTCTCCTTCGCTGCGTCGTACACAACTCGATAGACGTTGTCCGAAGCAGCAGTGCCCAGCTTCGAGAGACGTCGCGCCGTCTTGACCCTCATTACGTGGAGTGTCTCGCTTGGAAATCCTCTTTGGACGCAGATATGGAGGAGGTGTGCGTGAAAAACGACAATAAATGATTTGTACACGTCGTGGTCCAGGGATGTTTGAAGTGCCACCCTGATAACGAGCCAGAGGGGCGATCGGCGCCAAGGCTTGTAAGCGTCTTTCCAAAGAACCTCATCCCCTATCCGTTTAGTGATACGACCTACAGAGGCCGGCTGACCAAAGCCTCTTAAAATCCCCACTAACAGTTCGGATATATATCTTGGGTGAGCGCTCTCGCGAACTTCGCGTACCGTGGATCCAGCCTTGACCGTAGGTCGCGGTAGAATCCAATACGTCGACATCCATTTGGGCAAGAAAAGAAGCGAGTTCTTGAATAAAACATTCTTTCGAAAACATACTGGAGGGGATCTGGATAGCGGGACCGGGATAGGAACAGAGAAGCTTTCCGTCGGTCGACATGACACTGCCAGTTGATGGGGAGACTTCGAATATCTCGAATCGAATATGATCTGTAAACATGCGAACGAGGACAGCAGCATTCTGAGCTCGAACATGCGTAACAAAGACATCTAAAAGTGAAGGTAAACGATGATAAAACACGCGTGTGACAATTCGAGCCCACCTCCGACAGCAAGATCTGAGAAGATAAATTTGAGTTCCGCTTTCACTAGCGGACCCTGTGCAGTTAAGTACATGGACTCCATCATTCCTATCATATGATCCCACGATAACTGTTGGAAGGGCGATAAACACTGGGAGAAAGCCCGAGCGGCTTGTATGAGGGTGTGGCACAGTGCCACATTGGTCCTGCGTTCAGCTTCCTCCGTCGGGGCCTGTTGGGGAAGCTTCGGGGGGAGAAATACATGGTCAACAACTGAGAGCAAGACCTCGGAATTTAAATCGTGAGATATAGACATTTCGTTGAGAGAGAGGGATGGTGAATGCGACAATGGAGAGAGACCCTTAACCCGAGGCCTTTGAATCCGCCACCAGAAGCGCCGACATAAGCGCCGTAAACGCGGAAGGGGCACAAATCAAGCACATGGCCAGTAGGCGCTAGGCGTTACCGGAGAAATGGAAATATGATGGGAAAGGATTAGCAATGAGCAACAAAGATCTAGAACCGTTGCGTTTTTCATCTTCCAACGCCGATAGTAGACTGCGAGAATCATTGCTCCGTTATGTTCAACAGCTCATCGCCAGATGTGACTTCGTGGCGTTAGTAAAGGATCCAGTCAGGTTACATAGTCCTTGTAATCTTGGGTCAAATTGGGAAAGTTTCTGCATCACGAAAAGTCACTGGGTATGTCCTATCACATCATGAGACGAGGATCCAGACTCAACGTGAATTCACGTACGACGCGGTGTCACTAGTAGTGGGCTCGAAGGGTCGTTGCGTCCCTCCAGCGCCGATGTATAGAACAACACCTAGTACGTTAAAACTTGAGCCTGAGTTCTGCCGATGGTCAGCGTCCTGGTGTACAGCGCTATGGGGGAAGGCGCATATCACAATAGATTCCCACTCAAGTAGGCGTGGAATTGTGCCAGCACTGTAGGCATGATATCAATTTCACGGAGCTCTATCTGAAGTTGAGAGGGGATGGAATAGCAGCAGCATTCAAATCACTGTAACGAGGACTCCGAGTCGGAGCAACTTTCGAACACCGCAAAAGTGAGTGACACCCCTGACCCAATCCGGCCAAACCATTGGTCAAACCAACCTGCGTAAAGTCCACAAAACCAGCAAAATCGCTATGTACTGTTCGAAAGTTTTCCTACTACATTTCTATGACGGGTATTCCGAATCCTTCTGCTTCCAAGTTTGAGGCCCACTGCCAAGGCAGCATAGTTGGTTGGCCAAGGTACAGTGCCGCAATCAGGTTACGAGGATTGAAGAGGAAAGGCCATATCTCAGGTGAGCGTAGAATTGACTTGAACTACCACTCGTTATCAAATCAGTAGATCAATGTGGATCAATCCTTCGACGTATTGGGGTATCGTATCTCTCCGATGTGCCTGTGACGCGCTGCGCTTGATATGGGCCCAAGCCGAGAAGCGGAATATATCGGACCCATCATAGTATGTATTTCTCTCCGAGGCTTTATAGAAACTCTATTGGGGAATCGTGCACTCGGTTGGCAATAGCCGGCCAGAATACAACATAGAGTCCTTCGGGGAACTTGAGTTTATCGGAGTCAGTACCGGTAAAATCTTAATAAACAAAGGCGCGCGCGAGTCCTCACAGGCCTCGTCTGTCGTACTGCCGAGAAGTGTGAACAGAATGTATGCGCCCAAAATCCTTGAAAATCGAGAACTCTTTCTCTTCTTCTCCGAAAATCAATGCTGTCCGCCTCTTCTTAAGATCTGAGTCGCTGTTATAGGTCACTTTAGCACCGATTAACCCAATGAATGTCGCGTCCTTTCTATGCCATGAGCCCATATGGCGGGCTCCGGCTCTGTTAAACACTGAGGAGATCAATCTGACAAAGATAAGCGCCTCCTATAGTGCAGCAGCAAAATCGAATACTGACGAGAATTCAACGTCAGCTGACCTAAACATCGCACGATCAACCGACTCAGATACTCACGTCGATAGTCCCACTTGTGCCACAATGAAGACCGCGATCTGCTCCTTCATCATTTTCTTCGCTTAGAAGTACTACATAGGAAACGTCAATGTGCGGGCGTAGGATCAAGAGAAGTATACAAACAGACTTGTGAAGATACCGGGCAGTATCAAGTACCTTGAAGATGGCCGTGACAAACAAACCACCAACAGGGAGGATGTACATCAGAACCAAGGTAACTGTTCGAGTGAAAGTGTATTCGTACACCGCTGAAACAAAATAAGAGCCGAATCCGAACTCACTGTTTTTGAGGACGAACTTGGGCACGTAGCTCCTCGCCACCTCCAGTCCTGCCTACTGGCCGACGTCAACCATCGGGGGTACATCCCATGCCTCGATGTAAGGTTTCAAGATGTTGGTCCTTGCACGCGACATGATAGTGCGGTCCCAAGCTCGCTCGCATGCAATCGGTGGTTGTGTGAGAGAAAGAACCTCAATATGAAGGTGAGTTGCGGGGGAAAAAGACAGCAGAGGCCACTGGAAGATATATACGGCGTAAGATCAGTGGTAGAAGCAAAGCGAAAAAGAACAGGAAACGAACAGGTGGGTGAGCTTATTGCGACGGTATCGACCAACAACATCTGGGGGACAAGAGAGCGCTGCGATAGTATGACGACGAGCAGCGGATTCGCATATTTTATCGAAAAATTGTGTATATATCAGCTCACGTTTGAGATCGAGACTCAGAAAGGGCAGTGCGCGGAAGGCGCTTCCCTTTCCTTCCTTGGACTGTCGTGGTCGCCTGAATTTACTTGGAGTAGCGCGCAGCAGTTCCCATCAACGCATTGTTGGGGTAGTGGTAACCTGGGTCGTTGCCATAAGAATTTGCCTATTCGACCCGCCCCGGGTTCGATTCCCGGACAATGCAAGTTTCTTTTTTTTCCTCTTTGGTTCTCTGGAGATTTATTATTCTTATTGTTTTTATGTTTCTTCATAATAAAAATGTGCCAAGAACGAAACGACGCTTTCTGATTCCTACTAGCAGGCGCAGATGCAGTAAGACTCGGTGAATGATGCCCCTTTGCTACACTGGCTCACTTTGAGTCCAACCTCGACCTTCTACCACTAGCCAGCTCTCGTTGGACCTTTCAAAAACATCTCACATCATGGCCGTCTGTCTCTTAGTACACACACACAGATTGAAATTTTTACGTCTAATACGGCAATGTAGTGGAGCCGTCATTGTGAACCCATTGTCAAACTTCCTGCGCTCCGAGTCGTCTATGCTGCATCTCGACTTATTTTCTACTGTTGCAGAGGCTCGATTACACAACAAAGATGAGCGCTCAGTTGACCGCACTCTGTCAGGTTAGCGGCTTGATAAGAAGACCCATCCAATATCCCTTCTGTCCCTTTGCCATGGGCAACATGATGTGACTCGGCTTGCGATAAATCTTTGTTTTCTCGTTTTGAGGAGGAAGGGAAAATTCAAAATTCTCGAGGAGCGTCAAAATTATGATTTGCATCTCAAGAACTCTGCAAACGGTACCAATCATCAACTTGCAGCACTGTGCGTGAAAAGCGATACTACCGAGACGGCACTCACGAGAATCGCCAGCCGATGCACCCACGGGTGCCAGTCGCTAAAAAGCTCGCATATCAGAAGACGTAGGGTAGGACGAGTCATTTGAGCGCATACAGAAGCCCATCCTGTAGCAAGTCGTCAGTCAAAGTGCGATTGAGATCAACTTATACTTACAGATTGCCAAAGAGCCCAATGTTGGACGATGCTTCCACGAAATCCCTCTGTGGATCTAGGAAGCGATCTGGGTTCCACTCGTTCGCATCTTCGCCCCACACATCCGGGAGGCTATTTCCTGCTCAGCTACCCGCTCACGCAAACGCGATATCAGATTCACCGATTGTAGGCGGCCGTAGAAATATCGATCCGCGTCCCCTTCTTGATGGGAATTGATGTGGTCTTTTCGCCCGATTTGGTTGTGATTGGGAAAGCCAAAGGAAGTATGTCGTCCCGACTTGCCACCCTGGCAAGGAGCCAGACGATAGGATCGAGCCTCATCGACTCCTACACCTCATCAGCGACGACAGGGGCACAAAAAAAGTAACACCACCTTCAGCGTAGCCAGAGTGTATACCATACTGTCGAGATCCGCCATTGTAAACTCCTCTCCAACTGCTCTGGAACGGACAAGTGCAATCTCTTCTCGGATGCGCACCTGCGCCTCGGGATGCTTCGCAATTTCGTAGAAGTACCATGTCAAAGATTTGGCAGAGGTATCATGCCCAGCAACAACCAACGTGCTGTAGTCGACATACCAGTAAGCAACATACTACCGAAGACCCATATGCCCATCATGTGACGCACGCGACCTGATCAACCAGTTCACTGTCATCCATCCTGTTCTTGGGGTTGGAAGATCCGTTCGCGCGCAGAAGCACGCTCAGGATGTCGTTCCTGTCTCCTTTAACCGTGCTCTGCTTGATCAGTCCCCTAGAGAATTCACGGGAATTGTCTAACAACAAGCGGAATCCGCGGTACTCGCTCGTGGGCAAGTAGCGGACATATTCAAGCAGTGGTCCTGGGATGTACCTCCAGGTCTCCTTGAAGATGAGGTCGTACCAACCAGGGTAGAGTGTGGAGTCGATGCTATGAATTATCATCATCATAAGGACCGATAAAGATATTTCCGGCCTCACAACACATCATCATCACCATCTTGCATCCCGAAGGGGTTCTTCGTGTTATCAAGCGACCCGAACTGGAAGTCGAACCCGGCTTGGGATTGAGGGTCAGCACGCGACGTTACAGCAGCAGAAACACGCGCAAAACCTTCTCCAATGATGTCCAGTGCGACGCGTGAGAACCACCCGGTCACATTCACAAGTGGTTGTCCGGATGGGTCTGCAGCAATCACTTCCTTCCACCTTTGAACAAGCTACACGGTAATCAGATTGTGACGCATCCAATTACATCGCCAAACGTCAAACCTTTGAAGCGGTCCTATGGAACAACGGAAGGAAGGTTTGCATCTGAGAAGGGCTGAATGCTGGGCTCATAACCTTCCGCTGGCGGTGGTGGGCCTGGCCTGAACAGTTGTATCTATGAGTTGCAATCGAAAGCCATCCAAGGGAGTGTAAACCTTGGGCGCCAACTATTCCATTTCCGGTGATTAGCTTAGAAAACTGAGCCCTGTCTACCGTCTTGGGGTAATGATATCCAGCCGGGTGTAGGATGTGTTTAATGGCTTTTGGGTCCGCCAACATCAGGCGATCTGTCTGTAGTCCCGTTCAGTAACAAATCGGAGAACGGTTGTCGCACTCACGCCGAAGCATCCAGCCCGACGCCACGCACTACCATATTCGCGCACCCACTTGAACTCGCAATCTCCTACTTCATTCTGGTATCGAATGTCGGCCTCGTTACCTGACAACCCAATTGGTCTGATGACCACGTGGCGTAGAATTGGTGCACTATACCCAGCCAAAACGAAGATGGTTCCGGTCCTCTGAGGTCTCTGAGAGGTTCCCCACGACGACGAGAGTACAGAAAAGCAAGTAGAGAAGACCCCACTAAAAGCGTGAACAATATTGCAGCGAGGCTAGTCATATTGGTGGGTCTAGTGTCGTTTCTTGTCGCACTGTCTTTTAAGAGGAAAACCTAGTTAAATCCGCCGAGGGCACCTTGGCTGCGAACCCTTCAGTCCCTTGTCCCCTAGGGACCGGTTTCACTTTCAGAACTCATATTTCTTCGATCGTGCATCACTTCTTCGTCTCAGTCCGCTGCAGTGATTCCAAAAAAAAAAAAAAGCGCGTCGCTTCTCAAGCCGCTTCTTGCCTAGACATGCTTCGCCGCATTACACTATTCCTCGCACGCTGTCACGATGTGCTGGCCAAGCACTCGAAAGTCTGGTAGCGGTAGCACTGAACTCATGGATGACGTCCGTGGTGAGGGGAGGGGGAGTCAGCAATGAGTGACGTCTAGGCGGGGGTAGGGGGTCGTTGATTAGATAGGTCAATCGGACGGAAACGACGCCAGCGAGCATGCGAGGTGCAGTGCGGGGGTTCATTAGAGCGGGCATGAAGATGGAAGAAGCAGGTACATGTGTGATACCCCACTTGTTACAGAGATTCCCTCAATCTGAACAGCAGCGGGGATGGGGTTACTTGGTGAAAATTCGATGAGAAGAAGGATGACGTCAGCCTGCTTTTCGAGCCTCCGGGAAAGTAGCACTAGGAGAAAGAACTACCGTAGTGGGATGAACAGTAGATGTATGGGGAGACGAAATCATGAGAAGGACCGCAAACTGGCAATTGAACGGTTGACACCGGGTACCTTACGGTTCGGTTAACGGCCCGGGCGCTTTGCTCCCCTTGCTCTTTCTACGTACTATCTAGTATTTTACGATTCAGTTATAGCTTCTATACAGGCTTTTATGGCGAAGATGTTTCTCTCTCCGCCCTGACTCTCTCCACTCTGGCGATACTTCAAACATAATGGATGCTGTTGGTGAAAGTTCGGTCGCTGCTAAACAACTTGGAGAAACACGCCGTTGTAAAGTGCTATATAGGGTTCTGTACCCCAAGAAGCACTCTACAGCTAAATCCAAAACGGATGGCACCTTCTCTAATTACACAGGTCAGCTGACTTCCGAATTTCATGACCGGAGTTCATAGTTAAGTATAGTTTGAGATTCTTGGGGGACTTGTTATCTTGCAAAATTCGTAGTTATCAAATGGTTACAGTGAAATAAAACAGTTATCCAGGGATCCTGAGACGGCACACACCAAAGGGCCCTGCAAACATTTGGGTTATCTCATACTTATCCCCTGTTGCGGAGCGTTTGTCTCCCTTTCCCCCCCTCCGCCAAGTATCCCTCTGCCTCCCCAACCATGGTTGGCCGTCACATCTCTGATGAACTTAAACAAATGGCGCTCTCTATGTCCCTCCAGGGTCTCCGTGACTCAGAAGTCCACGAGTTCACAGGAATCAGTGTGCGATCTCTCAAACGATTGCGAAGCTCACATCGTGAAACTGGAGGAGTAGTCTTATGCAAGCCAATTGCCACAGGTCGGCCACGAGTCCTCACTGCAATGGATAGGGAGGTACATCTCATAACATCTCAATTTGGTCGTCGTCTCACCAAATTAGTTCCTTTGTGATTGTGTCAAACGCCAGCCTGACCTATCCCTCGTGGAGTTGCAGACAGAACTCTGCGAGGTCTGCGACATTGAGGCGTTGGTGCAAACGATTGCACGTTCCCTCCATAGGGAGGGTTATACTATGAAAACGGTGCGTCCCTTCCGCTTGTTTACTGTGAACTCTCCACATTGATTTTATAGGTCACACGGCCTGCTCTAGAGCGAAACGAGCAGGATCGACAAGAGTTCAGGGGCCTCATCAACACACACTTTCGTCCAGAGCAACTCGTGTTTGCTGACGAAAGCCATTTCAACCGACTGACATTGAGGAGGCCATACGCGTGGTCGTTGCGTGGTGAACGTGCGACTCAGTATGAGTTCCAATTTCGTGGAGTGAAGTATTCCTTGCTCCCAGCCATCTCCCTTGATGGCATCATTCACCTGGAGGTCGTTGAGAACGCTGTTACTGGTGTGGACTTCCGCCGGTTTGTTTGGGGATTACTCCCGCACATGAACGAGTGGCCCCTCCCCAACTCCATACTCGTCGTCGACAACACGTCGATTCACAAGGTTGCCGGCATTTGTGAGATGGTTGAGGAACGCGGCGCACGCCTGCTGTACCTCCCCTCGTATTCACCCGACTTCAACCCTATCGAGCTTGCCTTCTCAACCATCAAGGCGTGGCTGCGCGCAAATTGCGATTATGTGAACCAGGAGATGGAGTCTGAGAATGGCACGGTGTATAATGCGGTATGGGAGGTGGTTCACTCGGTCACCCTGGAACATGTGAAGGGTTGGTATGCACACTGCGGATATGTACCCGCTTGATTTCACAAATATATTCGTATTCATTTTGTGGTTGGTCCTCATGTGGGTGCGAACAGAGTGATATTTTTATTATATACGTGGTACTACCGGGTCAAGAAGCTATGGTATTTTTGGGGGGTATCTGCCAATGCGCGTCCATCGAGCAGAGGCCGGGGAGAGTGGGTGGGTGGGTTTCCAGCTGACAAACCCACTCGTCACACTTCCTTTTGTGTGGTCACGCTTTCCACATCACCTTCCTCCATGTCGTCTTCCTCAGTGTTGTCCCCTTCCTCCTCGGTGTCGCCCTCTTCGTCCTCAGTGGTGGCATATTCGATGTCATCTGTAAAATAAGCACTCTCATAGCCTCCCTCCTCGATCTCTTCACCTGGGACAACTCCGGTGAGCCAATCCACGATTACGTCTTCCTCGTGGCCTTCGTTGTCGTCGTCATCAATCTCTGTTTCCACCTTGATGGATTGGCCATCACCCTCGTCATTGTGTTGCCTGACGCTCGGTGCGTCAATCTCAATGACGGACTCATCACTGACACTGGGACTCCCACCCCCCTCCATAAGACTGAGAGGTACAAGGAACCTGTCTTGCGTGTACTGACGAACACGGCAGGCACCGTCTCTACCAAGATGGCCGAACGACGCGAGGAAACACTCCTGGAGCCCATAGATGTTGATTGCGTCTTTGTATCCGAGGTCTTGCAAGTCACTGAGAGCGTCGACGTATCTCAGGTTTGGCGCCGGGACTTCAATGTCCATGAGGGTGTGATACGAATCGAAATGGAATGCGAAGAGAACGGAGCCTTACTAATACTTATGACCGGGTTAGTAAGAGTATATGTGTCATGGACTAATCGTATCAGTCAGCAGTAGAATCACATGTCTTTATAGACTGTGAGGTAGTATTGCTATTTGTTAGGTGGATTGGAGAGGAGCTTTAAAGCTGCCTCGATATATGTATATAAGTCGTCGTATTGAGACCAAGGCTCTTCAGCTTGGTCTTCTTCAATTTCACTTCCGACTTGTATCCTCTTCTCTCAGCAGGATTACCATTGCTCATTGTCTCTGAAGAATTCTCGATTGACACAAGGACACGCAATATTGTCTTGTTGTCATAAGAGTTGTGTACTTCGCTAAGTCACATACTCTTTCCTTCATTGCGTCGCCATACAAATCGCCTAAGTCAGGCCTACGCCGTGAAAGCGTAACATTAAGACCAAGCTCCAATCGTGGCGACCTTTCCGACAACCGCAGAACGCTGGGTTAACTTTCAACCCTATTTCATAGAACGAAGAGGAGCAAGGAACGTACCCACCAGATATCTCAAAGCTGCAAGGTGGAGGACGAACGTGGGACCCTGAAGGGTATTACGTAGACACTTCAAGACCAAACCGGTGGTGTCCAGTTCGAATTCAACTTTGAAGCAATTTGCTGGACTCAGTATTAGGGAAAACCCAAGGGGAAATAACTGGGAAGTAGTTGCACCTGCTGAGGGCAATTTACGTTGTGATATTCACACAAACGAAGTAGTAATCAGATCAGAGTGGGGACCTATCGACGGTGCACCTGAAGAAACGCATTCTGCCAATTCACGAACACCAGCTCCAAGTGAAGCCAGTCAAGAGACTGAAGAATCAGGAGAAGAAGCCGACGAAGACGAAGAGCAGGAAGAAGCCATTGAACAAATCGCGGAACTTACCAATCAAATTCAAATAGTGGAAGAACCCGAAAGAATCCAAGTAATGGCCACCGAAACTATGCAAGAACCCGTTCGAGAGCGAATCGAGGAACCTAATGAACAACTGTTCATTAATCCGGAAACGGGACACGTAATGACAGCTGATGACATTGCGTTATATCGAGCAATAGGATCTGATCGTGTGGATCCTCCATCGGGAGGAGGAGGAGGACCTCCTGGAGGAGGAGGAGGCGGAGGACCTCCCAGAAGAGGAGGACTCCCTAATCCAGGAGGCGGATTCCCAGGAGGTGGATTTCCAGGAGGAGGATTCCCAGGAGGTGGACCTCCAGGTGGGGGATTGCCAGGTGGAGGAATACCGCCTGCAGGAGTACCCGGTCACCAATCCGACAAATTTATCGGAAATGCTCCACAAATATTCGCAGGAGATCGACTCAAAGCAGATGAGTTCATAACTCAATGGTCGTTATACTGGGGAGTAAACAATAACAATCCCATTATGACGAACGCTTACCGACGATCAATGCTCTTTCTCACATATATCCAAGGGAAAGCCGTAAATGAATGGGTCATGAGCATGAGTCAATGGCTCAACCGACAAGTAACCGGCGGAGTACCAGAGCAAACACCGGACCTATGGGTCGAGACCGAAAGAGCATTCAGGAGAAGATTTGCAAATACCCTTGAAAGGGAGCAAGCACAAGGGATGCTGAAACGAGGACTGAAAATGAAGGAAGGAGACCTCGACACTTACATCACAGAGTTCGAAACTCTGGCACGCCAAGCCGGATATCGGTTAAGTTCCGTTCAAACTATTGATCTGTTCACCGATGGACTACCACGACCCTTATTTGAAAAGGTTTTTCAAATGGATGATCCACAAACGTTTGAAGAATGGAAGGATGCGGTCAGACGCCGACAACAGCAATACATCCATATGAGGGCAAAGCTGGACGCCCATAAAGGTCAGGTCCCGAAACCACGTGGATTTACGACCAGAGGAACCATGCCTGGAAATCTTCCCAATCCAAATGCGATGGATACGTCAGCTGATAGGAGTCGAGCACGGCTGGCGGGATCAGAAGAAATTGACTACACACAGCCACCTTATTCTCCACCCAATCGAGGAAGAGGTCGCGGAGGAAGGCCAAATGGAAGAGATATCACGTGCTACAATTGCGGAAAGAAGGGACACATCAGCCGTAATTGTTATCAAGCACGAGGACAAGGTCAAAATAGTCAGGGCCGATCCACGGATACCGAACCAGTAACAATACGAAGTACGATATCCGGAATGACCGAAGAAGAACAGGCCCAGTATTGGATGAGTCAAGTAGCTGAATTAGGAGACGGAGCGAAGGATCGGATCTTAAAGGATCTGTGGACAAAGGAGGGTTTTCAGGATGCCTGAACCCATCGGCCTGGGTGAGGGCGGTCAATTGTAATTCTGTGATTATCACACGCTATCGATCTATGCGAATTCCAGTTTCGATAAGAACAAATTACTCAAAGGCCGACATCAGAGTCCTGTGGACTCGGGAGCAACCGACAATTTCATCAAACCCTCATTTGCCAAACGAATGGGATTGGGGATGAAACGGTTAGAAAGACCCCGCAAGATATGGAACATTGATAATACGGAAAATAAAGCGGGGCGTATTACTCATTGTGTGGATCTTGATGTGCAAACTAAAGGAATTCACAAGGAAATGCGGTTCCTGGTGACAAATACAGGACAAGAAGAAATGGTGCTAGGATATCCATGGTTAGCCCAATACGAACCAAAAGTTAGCTGGAGACATGCCACCATTCACGAAGATGCCCTTCCTGTAATAATTCGATCCATCAACCCGAAGAAGGAGGGATCAATAATTGCCAAAGCGTTAACGATCATCGATAAAGATCAAATTGTTAAACAATTAGATCAAGAATGTTCCATCAAAACTACGGCAACAGAATTGGCAATAGCGGCAAAACAATATTCCGTCAAAGCGGAATTACCTAAGGAATATCAAGAATTTTCCCACCTATTCAACGAGGAAGCTTCTTATCGATTCCCACCTTCTAGACCATGGGACCACGCTATAGAATTCAAAAAAGGAACACCAGACGCCATTGATTGCAAGATATATCCTCAAACACAAGATGAGGATAAGGCACTTAAAGAATTCCTGACGGAACAATTGAAAAAGGGGTATATCCGACCATCAAAATCCCCTTATGCATCACCTTTCTTCTTCGTCAAAAAGAAAGATGGAAAATTACGACCAGTACAAGATTATCGGAAGATCAATGATTATACCATCCGAAATCAATACCCACTACCCCTTATCTCAGATCTTATATCGGACCTCAGCAACGCCCATATCTATACCAAGTTAGATGTGCGATGGGGATACAATAACGTAAGGATCAAAGAAGGAGATGAGGAAAAGGCGGCATTCAAAACCCGATATGGTCTATTTGAACCCACAGTTATGTTCTTCGGATTAACCAATTCACCAGCGACATTTCAGACAATGATGAATTACATTTGCAGGGACATAATTGCCAAACATGAACAGAGAGGCACAACTATACGAGTCTATATGGACGACATTGGAATAGCAACCAAAATTGGAGTCAATCTCCAAGACCATATCGAAGCCGTCAAAGACGTTTTACAGGTATCTGCGGAACATGATCTCTACTATAAACTGGAAAAGTGCACGTTCCATGCGCCAAGGATGGATTACCTGGGGGTAATCCTTGAAAAGGGGGTAACACGCATGGACCCTGTAAAAATCGACGGTATCAAAAACTGGCCTAGGCCTAATAAAGTAAAGGACGTACGATCTTTTTTGGGTTTTTGCAATTTTTATCGACCATTTATCCAAGGATTTGCCACACATGCCAAACCATTAAACAAATTGACCAAAAAGGAAACGGAATGGCAATGGACGGAAGAACAAGAAAAGGCATTTCAAACCCTCAAAGATCTCGTAACCCAAGAACCGGTACTAGCACACCCAAATCTAGACGAACCATTTGAATTGGAAGTCGACGCATCGGGATTCGCAGTAGGAGCAGTATTACTTCAAAGGAAGGAAGACAAAAAACGTCATCCCATTGGGTATTACTCAGCCACGCTCAACGAGGCGGAACGGAATTACGACATCTATGACCTTGGAACTATTGGCAATTGTAAAGGCATTCCGGCATTGGAGACCATATTTGGCAGGATCACCCCATAAGGTGAAAGTGTTCTCGGATCATCTAAATTTGCAATACTGGCGTTCTCCACAGAAGATCAGCAGACGAGTAGCCAGGGAGGTTTTGGAACTTTCAGAATACAACTTTGAAATTCACCATATCAAAGGAAAAGCCAATGGACGAGCCGACGCCCTATCACGAAGACCCGATTATGATCAAGGAGAACAAGATAATGAAGGAGTCATAGTACTTCCTGATCAAGTATTCGTCAGGGGAATGACAACGGAATCAACTAACGGAATTACGGAAGTTCTAGAACCAAGAGACATGAACCCTGAAGATCCCGTGTTCAGTCAAGACCAGGAAAAATTATCTTCATGGGTAAATGCTCATCGATTGAAGAAAGTACAAGGGACCTGGTACAAAGACGGAAGGAGGGTAGTAACAGGAGGACTATATGCAAGAGGAACCCTAATCAAGGCTCATCACGACTCCCCTGTATATGGACATCCCGGGATCAAGAGAACAGCGGAATTGGTGGCGCGATATTACTGGTGGCCTGGAATGAATTACGACATAAAAGAATATGTCAAAGGATGCGCCGAATGTCAACGCCACAAGATAAATACCAGGCCCATCAAAGCGCCCATACAACCAATATATCCGAAACCAGAAGCAATGCCGTTTGAAACTGTCACCCTCGATTTCATCACTAAACTTCCCACGTCCCAGGGGTACGATACCATATTAACAGTCACGGACCATGACTGTAGCAAGGCATCAATATTCATACCCTGTAATGAAGAAATCACGGGAGAAGGGACGGCTAAACTATATGCCCGGCACGTGTTCCTTCGTTTTGGATTACCAAGCAAAGTTATCAGTGATAGAGATCCGCGATTTGCAGGGAAATTCATGAGGGAACTATGCAAGATATTAGGAATTGAACAAAACATATCAACGGCATATCACCCAAGAACCGATGGACAATCAGAAAGGACAAACCAGTGGCTAGAACAATACCTTCGATTCTGGACCAACGAACAACAGAATAATTGGAGTAATTATCTCCCAATCGCGGAATTCGTTCATAACAATTGGCCCAATGAAACTACAAGGGAATCACCATTTGCAATTCTGATGGGATATAATCCACGCGCTGATTGGATTGATAGGCCGTCACCAATTCCTCAGGTACAATTACGTCTACAACAAATGGGGATGATCAGACAAAAAGCTCAAGAACTCATGATCAAGGCACAAAAGTCATGGGTCAAACACAAGGAAACCCCGAAGTTTAAAGAAGGGGATCTAGTGTGGCTGGAAGGACGTAATCTACGGATCAATCAACCGGCTGCAAAGTTAGCCGCTAAGCGACATGGCCCTTTTAAGGTTGCTCAGGTGATGTCCCTATACAGTTATCGATTAGAACTTCCCACGCAGTGGAGCATCCATCCAGTGTTTCACATCGATCTTCTCACCCCTTACAAAGAAACACTCATACATGGGCCAAACTACTCACGACCGCCACCGGATCTGGTAGAAGGGGAAGAAGAATACGAAGTTGAGAAGGTTCTAGACGAACGGCATTTCGGCAGAACAAAACGACACCAGTACCTGATCAAGTGGAAGGGATATCCAGACTCGGAGAACCAGTGGGTCAACCGGGAAGACATATTTGCCGAAGAAGCAATCAGGGAGTTTGAAACTTCTAAGTCCGCTCCTAGGAAAGATAAAAGGAGGAGACGTAGCGAGCTAAGTTCTTCAGCAAACACCACTGCTACCTCTTCTTCACTCTCACATGCAATGTCCTCCCCCTCTGCTTCGTCCTACTTCGCCCCTGCCATCATCCGTGCCGAGCAGGAGCTCCAGCCCGTCGCCGCTCCCATCACCAATGAGGAGTTGGTCTCCGTTATGCAACAGTTCCCAGAACTCAGTGGGGGAACAGTGGAACCGGATCTCGAGTCTGAACGGTACCATGTTGTCAACCCCAACACCCGAGAAGTCTGCACCAGCATTCCCCTCACAAGAGCCGAAATCGTGGGACTTTGCAGAGCTGTCCCGGATGGTGAACTCGTCCAAGCGTCAGTATTCCGTGTATCAACAGCAACAGGAGGAACAGAAGAAATGGAAAGCGATGGCCCAGGAGTGGAAGGAGGAACAGATATGGTATGCAGGGGAGAAGCGCAGAGCGAAGTTGGAGGAGAGACGGCAGTTGATTCGCAGGATCCGGGACCAGCAGATGATGAAAGCGGAGATGAGGACCTCTACCCCATTCGCCACGACTTCCTCGACCACTCCGAAGTCCAAGAAGGTGTGCAAGAAACCCCGCATCTACTCTATACAGACGGGAGCCCAATGTGTTGAGGAAACGTCCACTCTCATGGACATGTACTCTCCCTATCCCCGAATGCGCACCACGCGCGCCCGTCTCGCCGAAATCAAGCGGGTCTTGCGCCTCCAGGATTCGTTCACAACACAGGAGTGAACTTCGTGCACTTTCCTATCGAACTAGGAGGAGTAGTGAGGCAGGCCCGATTCATACAAGTCATCATGGGCCCCAACCCTATCGTAATCGGAATCATCGATGAGTCCGATAGAACCTTCGCTAAACCATTATACGCTCACCCTCACTACACCTATGGTGCGCGACCCCGGTATGCTCAGGAAGACTGTATCGTCTTCGGAGCTTCGTTTGAAGACCGGGAGAAGGTCGACAAGGCAGTAAGGGATATCAAGGATCCCTCCTTATGCGCGGAGATACACCGCTTGCGGATCCTGCAAAAGGAAACAAGCCGACTGGAGGCTAGGTTGGTGGAATTGGAAGGAATTCTCGCTGACCTTGACAAAGATCAAGATCACTGCCTCAAGCGGCTTGAAAGAGCAGGAGCGTTGGACCGGATCGAAGAAAAGATGGCCAGTTGGATTGAAGGTGCGGAATCACGTCGAGGACGTCGTGACTGAAAAGGGGGTGATGATACGAATCGAAATGGAATGCGAAGAGAACGGAGCCTTACTAATACTTATGACCGGGTTAGTAAGAGTATATGTGTCATGGACTAATCGTATCAGTCAGCAGTAGAATCACATGTCTTTATAGACTGTGAGGTAGTATTGCTATTTGTTAGGTGGATTGGAGAGGAGCTTTAAAGCTGCCTCGATATATGTATATAAGTCGTCGTATTGAGACCAAGGCTCTTCAGCTTGGTCTTCTTCAATTTCACTTCCGACTTGTATCCTCTTCTCTCAGCAGGATTACCATTGCTCATTGTCTCTGAAGAATTCTCGATTGACACAAGGACACGCAATATTGTCTTGTTGTCATAAGAGTTGTGTACTTCGCTAAGTCACATACTCTTTCCTCATCGCGTCGCCATACAAATCGCCTAAGTCAGGCCTACGCCGTGAAAGCGTAACAGGGTGAGTATCTCATAGGCTGTCGGAATCCTCATGTGGTGAAAACAGTTCAACACCACTATCAGTGAAGACAGGACACGTGCCATGTGCCCCATGGGAGTGGGTGCTGGGGTGCTACTCGTCTCGGTATGTACAGCAATGTCGCTGATGTGACTGACTTGAGCAGGGCTCTGAGGACCTGGTGCAGAGGCCAAACCCGATTGCTCGATCAGGGTTCCCGACACAGTGTAGGATCCGTGCGTTGCGGGGATCCCCACACCCGGCATCGGTGTGATATTGACGGCAACATGGACCTCTGGTGCCATCTGCGCGCCCCTGGGTTTCTTTGTAGGTGGGCGGTTGAATTTCTTTATGTTCGGCGGCAAGAATTCGGTGGCCTTGCCGAGCTCCTGAACATCGGTGAGTTCTTCGTCGCCTTCAAATGTTTTTTTGCTTACAATATGTTTTGCCCACAGAGTCATCTCATCGTGATTGATCTCGCGATGTCCCCCTCTGGACCCCTGAGTTGCTGGCTCGACCCAGCAATACGTACGCAACCCAGGCCCTGAATGCAACTGACATAGCCATTTCTTCTGCAGTTTGCGCAGGTTATCGTCTTGGTGCTTTGCTTCCAGTGTGGGCTCTGGGGGTATGTCGTCATCGCGGGTTTGTTTTTTCTCCCTCCTTTTCTCCCCTGGACGCGCCTTCGACCGATGCCCCAGCTTGGACTGTGAAAACAAAGTAAGTATTTATTTCATTGTCGAGTGCCCAGTGTGACTTACAATATCTGTCAGTTCCATCATCACAGGGTGTGTCCGCGCCTTCAGCATCTTCTCTTCTAGGAAACCGATGGCTACCTTCCAGTCGGATTCACAGGTGAGAGGCATCCAACTGTGTTTATCCACGCTGATCCGATACCCTAGGCGCACGTCTACAGGAGGCATGTCAAATCGCTCGTACGCGTGGTTTTTGAACTCTGGCCAACTCATGTTGGTTTCGGCGATGAACCTCTGTCTAATTCGGTTGCTTTCAACCTCAACGAGAAACTGCCAGACTTTGGCGTGTCAAAGGTAAGCATTTCACCAGCGGACTACGACGTACCTCCTTCACTGACTTGTTTGTTTGGATAGCTTTTCCTTGGCTTGACCACGTTCGACGCCGTGCTCTTGTTCTTGCCGTTATCCATACCTCTTGCCTCTGTGTGCGCATCCCTCTCAACAACTTTGACGCCTGACACAACAGCGGTGCGACCTGGGGCCTCATGCACTGGTACAGGTGAGGCGTTCTTTGTGTTGTCTGGCCGCATAGCTACTGGATGTGGGACAGGATTCGGTAAAGGACCGGTGGGGTAATGGCCATAACCCCACGGCTGAAGATGAGCGTTACCAATGCCAGCATAGGGAGCGAATTGGGGAGGGTGGAATGGAGGGTAGGGTGCCATTGGTGCACCATAGGGCTGCGCGTAGACGGACGGTGCGTTCATGGCCAGACCAGTAGTGTGATACTGACCATTGCCAACTGGAACAGGGTGGCCTCCGGCATAGTATGAAGGTCGAAATGGCAGCGGCGGTGAAGCGTGGAAAGGGTGCTGCTGCACCGGCAGTGGTGGTGCCAGCAGCTGCAGCGTTGGACCCAGAACTGGTCCAGGGCTAGGACCTTGTGCACGGGCGTGTTGTCGACGAGTTCAAGGAGGCATCAAAATGGGTATGATGGCCCCTAGAGGTGCCATCATACCTGTACTTATACACAACTTTTTAGGGTATGTTCAACATACGATCCTCACACTGTTCTACTGAAACCCACACCCTCAAACAGCCGTTCTTCACAGCCATCGCTTGGAATTGTAGTGGTTGTCAAACCACAGCGTCTGTCAGCGAGAACTCTTCCATTGACAACATGAGTGACTGGTCGTTCCACAAATCTCACTGTATTATTTTTTTATCTGGCCTTCAGACAATGTCTGTCGGCGCCCTCTCTGGCATTGGCTCTGTACTGTAACAACCCGGTTTGAATACACTATATTACCCTCCCTCCTATCCCGTCGGACAATTCAGTTTTTTTTCTCAAATTTGACTGGAGCATATCACAAAGAGTCGGTGTTACCTTTGCACCTGTGAGCTCGACTTAGCATCGAAATTCGTTTGCAGATTAATAATTTTCATTTTTTAATTACTACAAATAATTTATCGTGTGAAAAAACTTCGGCATGGTTGTCAGAACACTCTTTCGGACTCAGCCTATGCGCGTAAATTGGTTGAAAGGTGCCATCCGTTTTGGATTTAGCTGTACTATCATGTCAACACATTTGCAACTGTTTGCACACTTGCAACTTTCGAAGATCTGAGTTAATCAGCACTTTCCCGGTAGCTTTTCATCTCAAAAAAAATACAGTAGATTCTTTATGTTCTATAGTTGTGAGATCATATATAAAATTGAGGATCCGTGAAGATATCCGAATACAGAAAAATCAAAACGTTGCGGAGGTGGTCTGGAGCCACTACTGACACCACACAGATCCACCAATCTCCCCATCACTTCACCAAAATTTTCTGCTAGGACTGTGAAGCGCACTACAGCTAACAACCATGACAAGTTTGGAGTAAATATCTTGAGGCGATCAAGTCGTAGGCAGAAAACTTACCCTAGAGTGACAAGGCCGTGACCATTTGAAGCTCCTCTTTTGAGCGCAGCCGGCATCACCAGTACCGGTAATTGAACCGACGATCCTGGTCACACACCGCAACACCATATGCCCTGCAGATCTTCAAAGAGAGTCAACGAGCGTGCCGATAAAAGAAGATTGGCAACAGAAAAGGAGGCCAGGGTGCAAGAAGCCAAGCAGGCCTTTGAAGATGGGAAGTTCAAGACCATCGCTGCAGCTGCACGTCACTTCAATGTCTCCCACTTTACACTTCGCCGTCGACACCAGGAGAAGAATGGACCTCAATCAAAAGCTCAAGTAAAGAGGTGGTTACTCACTGAGGCGCAGGAACAGACTCTTGTCGACTGGGTTATACATATGGGGGAAATAGGACAGCCCCTCTCAAAGCAAGCTCTTCGCGTGAAGGTTGCCGACCTCAGTGATGTTCTTCAGCAAAAGACTAAGAAGACGGGAATACCACACATACCATCAAGGTTCTGGATCTATGGGTTCTTGGAGCGGCATCCAGAGCTAGCGCTGAAGCGTCCAGTTGGGCTTGATGCCGTGCATGCACGTAACTTCAATCCTACAGTTGTCAGTCAACACTTCAAACTTCTCGACAATCTTTTAAAAGCAAATGACGTACCTCTCGAAAACCTGTATAACATGGACGAGAAGGGAATACAGCTGGGTGGTGGTAGAAAACTTGATGGCACTAAATACTTCTTCTCCAAAGAACAGCGCATTCGGTCAAGGACACAAGGTGTGAGTCTTGAACTTGTTACAGTGATCGAATGTGTTGCAGCCGATGGGTCGAACCTGAAGCCGGGCTTTGTCTTCAGCGGTAAGAATACACTTCACGAAGGGTACTTCAAAGAAGAGGGTATTCTGTAAGTGAAGCATCAGTCACCTTGTATGAAGACATTGACGCTTACCGTGCTTGCAGGGTTGCCCTCTCCAAAAAGGGATGGACAAGCAACTATATTATGGCCGAGTGGTTTAAGAGATGCTTCATTCCCCAAGCAGTGGCAAGGAATACAAGCGGAAAGACAATCCTCCTTGTCTACGATGGGCACCGCTCACATAAGACAATTGAGCTGCGCACAGCAGCACTGGAAAATGGGATTCAGCTTTATCGCCTCCCCCCACATACCTCGCATCGTCTTCAACCTCTGGATGTTGGGGTGTTCGGTCCATTGCAGCGTGCATGGCAAAATCAGTGCACAATTGCCATGGAGGAGACCGGGGAGGGAATAACACGACCACAAGTGGTCGGACACTATATGGCTGCACGCTCCGAGTCATTCAAAGAGTCAACCATCCTTACTGCCTGGAAGAACAGTGGGATCTCACCATTGGACCCAGGAAGGTTCACGTCAAAGGATTTTGCCCCAAGTCTTGCAACATCGATTAAACCACCCCTGCCTGCGTCATTTCCGATCACAATGATCCTACCTGGTGACAGGGACCCCGAATCGACATCTGTTCATTCAGATGATGACCTTGGTGAGGGTACCGGTG
>WTXK01000062.1:0-179578 GCA_025769895.1 Lactarius psammicola | reverse complement strand
GGCATCTCCTGCAGTGCGCGACGTGGCCAGTGCTGTTGAGTGCGGGTAGAGCGGCCGCGCCTAGATCTGTCGCGCTCATCGTTCCTGATGCGGGTGTTGCTATCGGTGTTGATTCAGATACCGGCGGTGGACTCAAGAGCGAGGTCATCTGTTGTACAGGCGCGGGACGATAAGGAGTCCTTGATAACTTAATAGTCACGGGATGCGACAACTCGCAACCGTGAGGTGAGGTGAGGTGAGGTCGGTCCAAGAGTGGCTTTTAGCCGCAACAACAGAAAAAACGGAAATAAGAATAAAAAATTATCGTGTCATTGTGATGGGGGGAGTTGAGAACAACTAGTGATACAGCGCCTTGTCGAGGGGGCCAAAAGTGGGGGGAAAAGTCAATGGAAAACGACGACTGGGACTTGTGGTCTCTCTTATTAGAGGGCAGTGAGTTCCGAGAGGGGCGCTCCCTCCTTCCTCCCAACGAGCGCCAAAAAAAAAGGAAGCACGAAAAATAAGGTGAGATGTCTGATGTCCGTCTCCTCTCCACTACATCGCGGCCATGCTCACGCCTTGAAACGCCCCCCGTACCTGCGGCTGCACCTGTCCCATTTGCCCCATCTGTCCCATCTGCATCTGCTGTAGCTGCGGCGGGCCCTGCTGCACGCTCCCCGGCGCGAACGCTGCAGCTGCAGCGGCCGCCGCGGGCGGCGGTGCAGGCGCGGGTGTGGTGAGTGTCTTCTCCTCCAGGTCCGCGTAGAGCACGACCATCTCCTTGCGTTCCTTAGCCCAGTTATCTGGGTCCCAGAACGTGTAGGTGCCCTGCTCCCCGCCAGGTACCTTCTGCGACGGCGCTGTGCCCGACTCCTTCGTCAGCCAGATCCGCAGCTCCTTGTGGTACCGCCAGTTCCGGTTGTACCTGCGTTTTCGTCCCCCCGACGCCCGGGTCAGTAAAACCTCCGCCTGCCAAGGCTGGAGAGGAAGCGAGAGGCTGCTTACAGCTCCTGCGCGGCAATCTCCTGCAATGCGTCCCGCGGCGACGAATAGAACATGAAGAATAGCGTCTCGTCACTAAACGCGGCAGCCTTTCCGGGACCCGGCGCTGGCGGCTGTACATTGTAGCATCCGGGTAGGTGGAAATCGGGCTCAACTGTATGCGCGGCGCTCGAATCGGCCCATGGCGTAATGAACGTTGATATAGGTTCCTGCGAGGCCCACTCAGCGAGGAAGGAGAAGGAGAAAGACGAACGACGCACCCCTGCTGCTGCATGTCCAGTCCCATCGTACCGAGGTCGGTGCCAACGGATAATAGTGCCTGGTCCGGATCCGCGTTCTTGATCATCGCGAGGTAAACCGAGCAGGCCCCAGCGATCCGCGGCGGACATGAGTACCTGCTGGGCGGGTGTCTGGGGAACAGGCGCAACGGATGTAGGCGCAGATTGCCCTTGCGCGTCCGCGCCTACCGCGTTTCCGCCATTGCCTGTCGCTACTGCGCCATTTCCAGGCCCGTTCCCGTTTCCCACAAATGGTGTGCCCTGTGCCTGCGCTTGGCCTTGACCTGGTTGTGAAGGTTGTTGCGAGAACGACGCGGGTGGTGGAACGCCCGGAGGAGCGTGTAGTGACTGCTGCTGGGTGCCATTTTGATACGATTGTGCCTGGCCTTGTGAGGGAGTTGCGCTCGGTTGGTTCCACGCCGCCTGTGCTGCCGCATTCAGCTTCATATTATGCTATACGCGCCCACGGATACATTGAGATAGATGAGTTCAGCCACGTCACACAGGCGTGGGGATATTGGTCACGCACCCGCTGCTTTTCCGTTTCCGATTGGAGACTCTGGAGCGCTCGGGGACCGAGGTTCAACAAACCAGGCTGTTGTTGCTGATTCCCTAGGCCGCCTAAACCCGGAGGGTGACTGTCGTGCGACGTTGGTTGAGTTTGTTGCTGTCCTTGTGAGGGTTGGTGTTGCTGCTGCTGCTGTGAAGACTGCTGTTGTTGTTGTTGTGCGGGAGTAGGCCCACCACCGAGCGCGGGAAAGTCATCTGCCGTAAAGTCGCGAGGCAAGGCAGAGCCTCCTGATGTTGCACCTGTGCTTCCTGACGGTGGGACGCCTGTACCTGCCTGCGACGCATAGCTCGTCGCGGGGGTAGGATTGCTCGTAGATGTCGCGGTCGAAGGAGTGGCACCGAGCGCCGGGAAATCGTTCGGGTCAAGACCGAGCTCACTGGTGGACGATACAGATAGTGCAGTGCCGCCTCCGTTACCAGTACCTCCCCCACCGCCTAAACTAGGCGTGGTACTCTGAAGATGGGATAAGCTCGGATGCGCACTTGTAGGTGGCTGCTGTTGCTGATGGGGGGGAAGGGGTAGCTGTGGATGGGATTGCTGGGGTTGCGATTGCTGTTGCTGCTGTTGGGGATTCGCGCCGCCAAAGGCAAAACCGCCTGGGGTACGCGGCTGGACGAAGCCGCCGGGCGTGGGTTGTGGGACCAAATTCTGAGTTGCTCGGTGGTTTTGAAGGCCCGGCGTGGGATAAGCAGCGACGATGTTTCTGGGAGGGAGACCGTATGAGGGATACGGGCCTCTGAAAGGACCACCGATGCCAGGAGTGGGACCGAGACTTGGTGGTCGTTGAGGGGGTTGACCTGTGATTAGTGATAAGACTAAAAAGAGAATAAAAGCGAGAACAATCACCTGGTCGATTCATTTGTCAAATTTGTGAGGTGTTGTTTCTGGGAAAAACGAGAAAAGACGAGAGGCGGAGTGTCGTGTCGTTGAGTGAAGCTAGTGAAGAGTTTTGATGCCCCTTTGGGGTCCTCCGCTTGTTTGCCTTTTTCGTTCCAATGCAGGTCAGTCAGCCACCCTCATTTCGCCAGGTTTTGAACCCCAGAGCAGCTCTCTTATCTAATTATGAAGTCCTCGATCTCCTCAAAGAACTCGAGGCTGATCATATTGCACGCACTCGCACCGCTCAGCGTCTCAAAAAAGAGGAAGAGGACGTTGCAACTGCAACCGGCCATCCTGCTCCACAAAGCCCCGATCCACCACTCACAATCTCTGAAAATCTACGCACAATAGAGGTCGAGGTGAGCTTTTCTGCAGCTCTTTGCGCAAAACGCTCCCAACACACGTCGTCCGACAGGCCATCCAGTACCTCACCGCGGAATATCAGCCCACCCGCGCGCAGACCACCGAGGGCATCCAACGCCTCACGAAGAGCCTCGCCCCTTTCGGCCTGACCAAAGCCGAAAAACTCCAGGTCGTTAACCTTACCCCCGTCGAGCCCGTCGAGCTCTACGTCGTGCGTGTCGCAGTTGATCTCTTCCTTTACTCCCTCGGCTCATGTCTCCCTCGAAGATCGTTGAGGAGTTAGAAGATAGACTGGGTAACTGCATGGAAGAAGTGCTGGACATCGTGCGCTCCTCCCTCGCTGCACCGCCCCCGACCACGCCGTCTGCCCCCCAGCCGCTCCTCGAGATCGTCGACGAGACTCCCGCGGGGACCCACGATGACGCGGACGCGGACGCCCCCCTGTGGGAGCACGACATCAACGAGATAGAGTACATGGATGCTGGTGAGGGCCTGGGGATCGAGGGCGATCTGGACGTCGAGGACGACTAGTGAGCGTCTGCACATATTGCGGTGCTTGTATGTATACATGTCGTTCTGCCTCCTTCCCTGTATCGGCGCGATTCGCTCTGTCCCCGTCGACGTTTCAGCGTCGTGCGGCGGCGGCGAGCGAAGCGATCGAACCTGGACTACTAATAAACATTTTCTGTAGCTATAACAATTTAACTAGAGCTTGTACATAGTCTCAGAAAATCTATATCACATCGCATAGTACAGTACCTTTAGGCCTTCCAAAGGGCAGGGCGTTAGACATTCATTCAGGTTTGTCCCAATGTATTATCTGGAACGATGACCGGCGCTAAGAGCTTTACGCAATGAAACAATTCCAATTGTGGGCTCTTTTCCCACCGTGACCACTATAGCTGAACGTGAAACCTCGACCAGGGGACACATCGAACTGCGCCGCTGACGCAAGTCGCGGCCGAAAGTGTTGCGGGCGGTTCATTTCGACTACAGTGGTTTTGATCAGTACGCAACGACGCAACAGCCGTCAGACGGTACCATACCAGCCACCCTTCCTGGGCGTAAGGAAGATGCAGCCCCGATCAACATTCGTAAAATGCAAGCTCCACGATGTAACGCGGCATGGAATGGGTTGTGTTCTCTTCCGAGTCCGCGGGCATTGGGATTGTACGGTGATGTGTTGTGCAACCCTTGTTTGATTTTCTTGAATGCGGGATTCGTGCATCAATTCTTGCAGCTTTGCATCCTTGCATACCGTGCACTGAATTGGCCTTCCAATCTGCGACTCATGCTAAGCCGAACTCTGTAACACGGAGAAACTCTTCATGCTTCTGTCAAGGTAGCTGAGGGTTGCTTATAATCTTTCTCTTGGGCCGCTTTATGTTGGGTCACCCTGTCTCCAAGAAGTCGTTTTCTAGCCATGCTCACGAAACATGGCATCTTGATCTTATTGGCCGCGCACGCACTCTCTGCCTTGTCCTCTTCAGTCAAGCGAATCACAATACAAGACTCCAATCCTTACCCAGCGTCGGACCAACAGAGCTTCGACACAGGGTCAAAAGCACCCGATTACTCCGGCCCTCAGGTCTTCCTCGACGATGGGGTTTTCGTTGGTCTCAGAATCAGCGGCACGGATGAGTTTTTGGGCATCCCCTTTGCACGTCCGCCGTGAGCACCGTGCTTCACCGTCCAACATAGTTATTAAAGACCGTCGTGCCCACAGGACAGATGAGCGACGGCTGCGCCTGCCAGAACCAGTTCCGCCCTACGAAGGCCTCTATTACGTCCAAGACTATGGCGACGCTTGCCCACAGCAACTTCTGAAACTTCCGAACGGACTGGACTCTAAGCTAGTACACAACGTCAACCAGGTAGTGGCTAATATGTATGATGCAAGTAGGCCTACAGACGAGGACTGTAAGGAACCTGTTGCATTTCCCGGTCGCCGCGGACTGAATGATTCTCGAGGCCTTACCATAAACGTTGTGAAACCTTCCTATGCAACATCTACGTCTAAGCTCCCTGTCGTTGTTGTAGGTGTCTTCGCACTCGCAAGTCGCCATGATGGTTCACATAGATAACCATCCCAGTGGATTCACGGTGGTGGCTTCGAAATTGGTGGATCCTCCGCGTTTGTCTCCTTTTGCTTCACTTCAACACCATCTTGAGATTTGGCTCCACAGATACAATGGCACTCTTGTTGTCTCTCGGTCCATTACTCTTGGCCAGCCGATCGTTTTCGTTAGCATGAATTATCGGTGAGATCTCAGATCCATAGAGCGACGACTTGTTCGTTGATACAGCTTTTTTTTTCAAGCCTTTCCGGTATGATGAGTTACTTTATCCCACTTACTTCTGGTCCTTATCTCCCGTCCTCGCAGCACTCGGTTTCATGCCTGGAAAGGAGGTTAAAGCAGAGAAGATCGGGAACCTCGGCCTGCAAGATCGTTGAGTAGACAGCCCTCTGGTCCAGCGTGTTCCACTCACGTAGTATGCAGAACGCCTGGCCTTGAAGTGGGTACAGACCTACATCACAGAGTTCGGTGGTGATCCTACGAAAGTGACTCTGTGAGCAACACCTCTTCTTCTACTGTGCTCCATCGGCTCACTTGGGGCGCAGCTGGGGAGAAAGCGGGGGTGCCATTTCGGTGTCTCTGCACATGCTGACGAACAATGGACAGCAGGGTGGGCTCTTCCGTGGCGCGATCATGCAGTCCGGGGCACCCATCCCTGTCGGTGACATCGAGAACGGGCAACAGTACTACGACTTCATGGTTGACAAGACCGGTTGTAGCAACTCGTCGGACACTCTCAAGTGTCTTCGCAAGGTTCCATACACTACGTTCAAGAGAGCTATGGATGAGTCCCCAAACTTCTTTGCATATCAGGCAAGGATTTATGCTGTGCCGTCGCTGTGTAATTGGGTGCTTCATAGTTTCTTAGGGGCTCGTGCTGGCTTGGATGCCCCGTGTCGACGGCGTCTTCCTGACAGAGCCTCCACAATATTCCGTCCTACGTGGCCACGTATCGAATATACCAATGATCACAGGTGTGTTCGATGCGCCGTATCACTTTACGAAGTTGACCCGCACCTCAGGAAATTGTGACGACGAGGGCTCCCTTTTCTCTCTTTCTACAATAAACATTTCGTAAGCGGGAACCTTACCTGTTGGTTCACATCTGGTCTTATCTCCCTCCCTTTTCAGGACCACGGCCGAACTGAAGGACTACTTGAAATTGTACATGATGCCTAAGGCAAAGGATAGCGAGGTCGACCTCCTTCTCAAGTACTACCCAAATGACCAGAGGGCCGGGTGTCCTTTCGACACCGGAATCAAGAATGGACTCAGTACTATCCACTGATGCATGTGATCAAAATTTGTGCTCACGCTATGACCAGGCGCACAGTTCAAGCGTACGGCCGCTCTTCAGGGCGATTTCGTTTTCCACGGCCCGCGTCGGCTCTTCTTGAAGTACAGGGCCGACAAGCAGAAGTCGTGGGCATTCGGTACGTTACCTATTCTGCGACGTGAACGGTTGGGACCCGCTGCCTAACTCTGTGCTTCGTAGTTTATAAGCGTAGTAAAAGCATGCCTTTCATTGGGACTGTAGGCGCACTTCCTTAGCTCCCACGCCCGATGCAGCTAATATCTCCCTTCTAGTCCCATGCGATGGACCTCGTCGCAGCATTTGCAGATGGCGGGGATCTGAGGGACTATGTCATCCGATTCACCAACAACCTCGACCCTAATGGCGAGAAAGGCCTCGGTGTCCCTTGGCCACAGTGGAATTCACAGAAGCCAAAGGCGATTATCTTCCAAGACGACATTTACTTCCCTATCGTCGTCGCTGATGACAACTATCGCACCGACCCACTCAACTTTGTCACAAACATGTCCTTGCTTTATCCAATTTAACACATGCAGGCATTCTATAAGATCGGCTTGTCCTTTACTGTAACGTAAATGTGTCCGGATCGTAGCCTGACTCCCCGCGGAGTTGTCCTATACGTATCCATCACATCCGGACTTTTGAAATTTGAGTTTTTTTTCGTATCTTCGCTGTGGAATGTTTCAATGCACCCAGCCGTGAAGCGAGTATCCGGGAGCTCGGCAGCCCGGGATTATGATGATGAACGTCCTTCGGGTTTCTAACTAAACAGTCGGCTTCAAGTTGAGCGGGCTTTGGAAACGCATCTACTGATATCGTCGGAACCCGCTCCAGCCCAAGAAAGCAATGGTAACAATTGACTTAGCTCTTGGAGACGTGTTACTCTCTGATGGAGGCCTCTCGTTGTTTGTCTAGCGGGCTTCGCTCGGCTTTCGCGTGAGTTGTGCTTTTGGTGTTGGCAGCGAGGAGTTCGACGAGTCTTACATACACCAAAAACAGCATTCTGTGATGCGATGATGGTTCTTTTCTGTGCCTGAGTCTTCGCATGTATTCTTCTTTGAGATCCGTGGTTATGGTCCTCATAACTCCGAGGAGCCGAGTAGTAGCACAATGCGCATAATTTGCCAGTGGCGTCAAGACGTGCATCCTCTAACCGAAACTGCGAGTCCGCAACCTGTTAGCCGCAGTCACCGGTGCACTAGCGTCTCGTTGCCCTCGCCGTCCGTGACCTATGACGGGCCTCTAGTTGCGGTCTCAACTTGGCCATCAAGGTTCGCGGTTGGTTCGGCCTAGATAGGAGCCGATATCCCTCAGGCTATTTCAAGGACTTGGACGTCAGCTACATCATGATATTGCCAGTGATGGCGTCTTCCCTGCCTTGAAGCGTGTGATTAACCGACCTAACGCCACCCTATCGATCGCACGAGCGTCTTCGTTATCGTCCCCGCACACGCATTTTGATCCATGTTCACCTGCTTCCGTAATGAGAGCATTCAATAGATACTTGGCACGTGCACGCCATACCGAAAGATTGCGCATTGATGGAACGAACGCAACGATGCGAGAGAAGGCGAAGACAAATAAAGTGTTCACTGGCAAGATCAAGATCAGAGTCAGGCCGAATTTCGGCAACGCGACGAGTTGGCCTAATTCCAGGACCAAAGTTCCGCAGTTGGCACAATTGCCACTTTCGATTATACGACGACACCATCACGGAGATCGTACCGCCAACCGTCCAGCTAAATAGGATTACAAAAACGGGAAAGAGTGATCCCAATCCCTCTACGTGGAGGGTCGTGCGGGGTCGTGCGGCTATGAAGCCCCGGATTGGCCGGAACGACACTCTCGTGATCTGCCCAGCGTTAGCCGTCCCAGATCCAAGACCTCAAGACCTCCTCCCCCGCTGCCAGTATCGGGAGTTCCTCAGGAAATCGAGCCACTATCTTGCACTCGTATGGGGCCGGCTTTCTATGGAGGTACGATAGGTTCGACGCAGCGTAGAGGGAGATATGCATACAAACCATCCCGGTATCCACAAACGCTTCCGTATCAAGGGGCACTTCATTCCCATCTTGATCACGAGCCCTTTTGAGGCTCGCTTCCCAGAGCGCCGTGGCTATATAGATGAAGAGCGACTCGTAGGCGACGTGTTTCCACGCGCAAGCACGCTTCCCAAAGCCGTATGTGCCGTGCCCTTCTTCGTGCGTCTCCGCGGGACCCGGAATGATCTCGCCATGCGCATCGAGGAACCGTTCAGGTCTGAAGTTGGCGGCATCGTCGCCATAATAAGATGTGTCGCGACGACAATGCCAGAGAGTTGCGAGGCACAGGGTTCCCTTGGAGATAAACACCCCGTTGTACCAGTCATCATCTGTCGCGGAGTGTGGAATCGAAAGTGGGAAAGCAGGACGCCATCGGAGGACTTCTTTGACCATCGCTTGTATTACGGAAGGTTCGGAGCATCCGGAATTGTCAGGGCGCGTGATCGGCCGACGACGGTGTCCAGCTCAATATGTGCACGCCTCTGCACTTCTGGGTGTGTAACCATTGCGACCGCCCGTCAACTCATCGTCGTGAATGTCGTCTCCGCGTTAGCACCGCTATCAGAAAGGGCGATTCGGCGAGGAGTCTGGAGAATACAAGGGAAGGACACACAATAACGTTCCAGCGAGCCAAGTCAATTCTTGACTAGAAAGCTGTCTGTAGTTAGATTCTTGGAGAACGATGCGCTTATACTTGGTTGTTCGGAACCCGTAAATTTCGTGGTTCAGAAGATTTCGACTAATCGTCACTGCATCTATATTTACCAAGTCACTCAGAACACGATTAAAAAGTGACCCGAACAAGGTATTGAATCGCGTAAAATCTCGGTTTCGTTCGTACTTCCACCTAGCGAATCTGAGCTCTGCAGCTGCCTTGAGACGAGAATGGGCTGGCCAAGAGCATTAAGTACATCACGTCCCCTGGAACATCATAAGTTCATGAACTCTATCTCTGTAAAAAAAAAAAGGAGAAAGCCTCAAACACAGCCCCAGAGCTTCCCGACTTGCGAAGATCCTGCTATCAGGATCGGCGTAACTTACTTGATTTGGACGCTGAAAAGCGAAAGTACGATTCGTGGCCAGGACCGTGACTACATGAAAAAATGAGTGGCAACCCCATAGCTAAAGACAACCATAAGAGATTGTCCGAAGACAAAATAGACCATAGCAGTGCTCAGCAATCACTGGCAGGCTGTACCGTGTGAGTCGCAGGTGCTAAGAAAACATAATTACGTAAGACAGATCGTCGTCACGTGAGAACTTAAAATGGCGTTAACCAAGCCTCGGATTCCACGACCCCCCCACCCGGATTGGACATACAGAAATCAGGTTTTTAAGGTAGGAAGACCTCAGGAAACTCCCCTGTTAAATGAGCCTCATACGTCTCCCATGATAGAGTGTGCGTAAACGCATTTTTTCTCTTGACATCGGGCTGCAAGGCCCCAGCGCATTAGGTAGAGCCAGGGGTAGAGTTGCCAGTGTTAGGTACCGATAGGTAACCGGTAACTGGTAACCTAATACTTCGCTTTACCCAAAATAATTTAAAAAACCCATTCTATGCATGCCGTGTCGTCGTTTGCAATCTAGAAGTGTTTTTAGATTGAAAAATCTTGATCGATGTTGCTTGTACAATACTTCGTTCTCTCCAATCTGTCCCACAACGACCTATCGGTGACTCGGTGTGGTTGTTCCAACGGTATTCTTATCGTTTTTTTTTTTTATTGACCGTTGGATCGATTGTGCTGTGTACAGATACATAGCAGTTGTGACTTATGTGTGAAGATGCAACATGTTTCTCAGGGTAGAGGGGAACTTGAATGTTTCGGGCATTTACTCTCATCCACGTTGATCGTTTCCCCATCACAATCCCATTAGCGGATAACTCGATTTCGGTGGGTGCAGTGTGACCACACGTTTGTCCGTGAAGTTCTCGACATTGAATCTTCCATAGCCGCTCGAACCACTGGAAATCAGTCAGCTAACCGAGATATCCAGCATGAATTACGACATACCCCAACCCAGTGATCCCGATCGCACCCTCGACGTGAATCGTCGACCCGTTGATGCTCACAGTGCCTGCGAAAAACAACCCCAGTCGGGTGCAAGCGAATAAGTAAGGCAGAGCCACGAACCGGAATGAATGCGCCTGGACACGCTCATCGCATTGTACAGGTCATTCGTCCAGACCGCAGCCGCCAATGAGTAATCCGTCGCGTTCGCGAGTTCAACAGCCTCATCGATAGTGTCGACGGCGGCTACGACAAGCACGGGCCCAAACGACTCGCGCTGCCAAAGCCGTGTGTCTGTCTTGACCCCCGTGAGAATGTGGGGCTTCAGTAGCGCGGGTCCGGCTTTCTCCAAGTCTCCAAGAAGCACCTCTGCACCAGCCTCCTTAGCCTCCTTCATCATTGCGATGATGTTATCTGCGCTGCAGTCCGTGAAGAGCGACGAGATGTGAGAGTTCTCAGGATCCCCGACGGTGATGGTATTCGTGTACCGCTTGATCGCGGCGACAAGTGGTCCGAACGCCGGACGCTGCACGATCACCCGCTCGGTGGAAATGCAGATCTGACCGGAGAATAGGAGTGCACCAAATACGATGGACTTCGCGGCCTGGTCAATGTCGGCGTCAGCGAGGACCTACAACACGTGCCAGGTGTCAGTGCTGCGAGTCATAAAGCAGTGATGGTTACACGGACCACCGCGGGTGCCTTTCCACCGAGCTCGAGGACACACGACTTGAGATGCTTGGCGGCTTCGCCGGCGAGGATTCTCCCGACACGGTCGCTTCCAGTGAACTTGTCGGACACACACGTCGGTAAGTATCGAAGAGAAGGCTCGAGGTACGCACTGCGATCTTTCTGACAGCCGGATGGGCAATGATTTCCGAGGTGAGCGACGGTGTGTCCTCCACGGACATAGGCAAAAGGTTAAGAACACCTGGGGGAAGCCCGGCCTAGAACTAGAATCAGCCTGGTCACTGCCCAGAGCTCAGGTAAATTTACGGACATCGTGAAGAGCGTCTATAACGAGGGAGGAGGAGTGTGGGCAGAGTTCCGAGGGGCGAACCACGACCGTGTTGCCACAAATAAGTGGAAGCGCCACAGACAATATCACTAGCGGAACAGGACCATTCCATGGTACCACTGAGTATCTGCAGTTACAGTCAGCATCGCGGAGGCAACAGAGAAGTAATGACGAGCAGTCAGGGAGCACGCACACTACACCGAGCGCGCGCCGCTGTATGAATACTTGTCCTCCGGGGATGACGCTGGGAAGTGTTTCGCCTTTCAACTCGTTCACCAAGCACGCGAAGTCCGTGAGAAGGCTGGGCCCACTATGAAGATTAAAGGTAAGATGGGACTCCGGCATTGCCACCTCGGCACGTATCGAGGCGGCTGCCTTCTTCTTCCACTCCTCCGACTGTAACGTGGCTAAGGCACGAAGCAGAATCTGTCGACGTGTGCTGGATGGAGTCTCTTCCCACGCGGGGAACGCTCGCTGGGCGGCTTCGATGGCAGCTCGGCAATCGTCCGAGGACGCAGCTGCAGCGGTCGAAGCGAGCACACCCGTATGAGGGCTGCGGACCTCGAAAGTCGCACCGGTGCTTGCAGGGCGACGCTCGCCGTTAATAAGCAGAGAAGTGAATGGGACTTTGGACATGACGAGCGCCACAAAGGGGAAGTGAGCGTGGTTGTTGTTGGGATAATACACAGGCTTGCTGGCTTATATAGGTCATGTTCCATATGAAACTACGGAACAGGTCGAGTACAGTAGGGCCCCATGATGTGCTTCTGGAGAGGCGTGGAATTATTTTGTGAGAAGCAACTCACCCAAACGGAAAATGTATACTGGACATTAAAGGCAAGGACGAACTTTCCTGGCCCCAGTAAATGGTCAATGCCGTTGGTCGTAAGCGTCATGATTAGACACATCAAGTTCAAGCAAGCTTCCAGATTTCGGTGGCTGGGAGGGTAACCGGTGTCCCTTGGGGTAACCTCTCATCAGAGTGCTCGTAATACGATGCGCTAGTACTGTAGGCCATCAAGTAAGTTGGAAAATTGGATACCGGGCTTTTGCTGGTTTTTGCTAGTTCCCGAGTTTCCGAGAACCCAGAAAATAGGAAACTCCTACTGTTATACTCAGACCATCAAACATTAACTACCAGACATGTAATTACGAGCTATTGATGAGTTCATGAACATGATGATCAATAAAATGGCTTACGAAGAAGGAATAAACTGGCCCGGGCCGATGCGTCGTCATATTGCCAGTGGGAAAATTCATTGGGAATCCCGGTGCCACCACGTCAAGTACAACGTCACTAGGGCTCCGCACCGTGACCGTCTGACGGTCGTAGCTACTACTAGTCGCAATGACATACGCCCGTATCGTACGATTCAGAAATCAACCGGTGTTCTACAAGATTCAGTCACAGGCCTCCTTACGTTACTGAAACTCTCATGATCGGGTTGTTACCACAGTTTGTCTGGGGGCAGTGGAGTGGGTCAATGGGGAGGTTCACGTTCCGAGTCATTATTCACGTTAGTCATTCGGTCTCATCCAGTATGCTCAGCTGTAGGAATTTCCTGAGGGGCCGGGGTTGTGATACGATCTCGCTTCAAGTTGACTTTAATGCAACCAGCGCACGGCCGACTACTATTCGCTAACTTGTTACTTTTCTGCACCATTCCGGTGGCTCGCACTTTCCTGCGTTGTGGTTCCAATTCCGGTCGTCTTGGGACTTTCTCGCGCTGCATGTCCGCAGTTTTCGACCTCGCTCAGTTGCCCACTGGTCTCCATTCTAGCAAGGGCACCTCGGATTCACACACCCCTCATATGTATGTCTTGTGTTCAAACCTTTCAACAATAAATATCGCCTTGCTTCGGATCTCTGTAGGCGTCGAGCCGAGCGGCTCACCTTTCGCGTTACAAAGCGCCCCGCATCTGCATGCGACCTTAGCGATCCGAGAGCGACACGTCCCCAAACCCAGCGGACATCGGTACGAATTTTCGCAAGTAACTGTTACGGCCCATAGTAGTATTATACGGATTGCGTGGAGCCCCACAGGTCATTGGTAGCCCTTATATTTGGATTGAATTCGATCATTTGACCTTCCACATAGATTCTACGACACCTTCGTGTCTACAGTAATTCCCATTAGATATCGTATAGTATCCATACATAAATCCGAAGTTACGTAGGTTCCAGTAGGATTCCCATGTTCCCATCATGATTCGTCCAGAAAGGTTTCCGGGAAAATGGTCCTACATTTCCAGGTGCGCGAGTTTCCGAGTTTCAGCTGGTTTGACTGCTCAAGTCGAGCAACCTCTGGAAACTGAGATGCACGATTACTGATATAGACTCAGGTATCTGAGGAGACCTATGCCGTCCTGCACTGCCATTATAGCCTTCTGGGGTTTCAAGAGCGCATTGTAGCTGTAGCTACCACGGTCCCCAATTCTTTCCATGTCCATAGTGACTGTGTATCCTACCTTCTTAATATTTTCCCCTATATTTTTCCCCATCAATGACTCGGACATGCCTGCATGCCCAGTGGGAACTTGGAAGTCCGTATTTATATTCATCATCGTTTACATAAGCCGGTTTTACGACTCACTGTATCTACACCCCCATCAATGCGCTCCTAGTCTATAAATATATTCCTCGAATGCACATGAGTTTTCTGGGCCTTCGCTCCACAAATCTGATCTGGTCCAATGCAAAGACGCAGGTTCATGCTAGAGTGTGCTGCGATGTTACAACTCTCAAACCTTCTCTCAAACTACCTGCTTAGTTGCTATTGGGCCTGCTATCTTCAAGGCCGTCTGCGCGCGAACATGTGCTCGAACGTCGGGTTCCTCAGCGACGGGAAAGCACGTGGGTCTTATAGCTCTATGCGTTACTCTGGGCCGTGAATTGACATTGACCCAAGCATGGTTCCTGTACTAGTTCAAGTTGACGTTGACTACGACTCTGACTCAGCCTTTTCCTGGGGAACCCAGCACTTCTGCTGCTGCTGCTACTGGCCCGGCTAGTTCTGAGACACTGACGACCCGCAGCCAGATGACTCTGACAACTGGTACTTCTCTGATGCGAATCCAGAGGTTACTAGCACTCAGGCTGTGTGTCAAGAGCACATACAACCGGAACCCCTTGAGCGCTCAAGGCGATGATGAGCCCGGCGTTGTACACCTCAATGACCCGCTGATGACACAGTGCTTCGTGGATATGCTAAGAACGGCAGACCTTGAGAACTCCGGGATGCAGCGTGAAGACATCATTAGTCTATGGGACCCGCGTCCAGTCTTGGACCTCGATGCTTGAGGATCCGTCCATCGGTAATCGTGCATCTCAGTTTCCAGAGGTTGCTCAACTGAGCACCAGTGCTGCACCACCGAAAACCAGCTAAAACCCGGAGACTTGTGCACTTGGAAATGTAGGCCCGCCCTTCCAGAAACCTGTGTGGACCGTCCAGGCAAGGGTGAGGGCGTTCCCAATGGCCCGCGTCGGCTCTTCCTGAAGCGCAGGACCAACAAGCAGAAGTCGTGGACGTTCGGTACGTTACCTATTCTGCGACGTGAGCAGTTGGACCCGCTGCCTAACTCTGTGCTCTGCAAATTATAAGCGTGGGAAGAGCATGCCTGTCATTGGGGCTGTAGGTGCACTTCCTTAGCTCCCACGCCCGGTGCAGCTAACATCTCCCTTCTAGTCCCATGCGACGGACCTCGTCATATCGTTTGCGGAGGGTGTGGGACTGAAGGACTATGACATCCAACTCACCAACGACCTCGACCCTAACAGCAAGAAAGGCCTCGGAGTCTCTTGACCACAGTGGAACCCACAGAAGCCGAAGGTGATTATCTTCCACGACGACATTTACTTCCCTATCGTCGTCACTGATGACAACTATCGCACCGACCCACTCATCTTCGTCAGAAACTTGTCCTCGCTTTATCCAGTATACGACATGCAAGCACTGTATAAGATAGACTCGTCCTTACTGTAACACAAATGTGTCCCGATCGTAGGCTGGCTCCCCGCGGAGTTGTCCTATATGTATCCATCGTATCTAAACCTTTGAAACCAATCGAAATTTGGGTTTTTTCGTGTCTTCAGCGTAGAGCGTTCCAATGCACCCAGCCGTGAAGCGAGTATCCCAACGCTCCAGCGGAGAGCTCGGCAGCCAGTGGGTACATCGTGATGACGAACGTCCCTCAAGTTTCTAACCAAACGGTCAGCTTCGAGTTGAGTGGACTCTGAAAACGCGTCTCCTAGGTACCGTTGGAACCCACTCCAACCCTAGAGAGCAACGGTAACAATTGACTTAGCTCGTGAAGGCGTGTTCCTCTCTGATGAAGGTCTCTCTTGTTTGTCCAACAGACTTCCCTCGGCTTTCGCCGTGAGTTGTGCTGTCGGTTGTTGATGGCGAGTTTGAGTCTTGCGCACACCAAAAACAACATTCTGCGATGGGATGACTATTCTTTTCTGTGCCTTATTAATCTTCTCGTTTATTCTTCTTTGAGATTCTGGTTATGGCCCTCACGACTCTGAGGACCCGAGTAGCACAATGTGAACGTTTTTCCGGCGTCAAGACGTGCTTCTCCAATGAACCAAAACCGCGAGTCCGCAACCTGTTAGCTAGTTAGGTTGTCCCATCACGATTCACGATTCCTTTGTTCCGAGGTGCCGGCGCACCAGTGTCCCCTTGCCCTCGAGCACTGAAATGGCGCCGTAGTCTGTGACCCATGACGGGCCTTACAGTAAGTTACACTTTTACAGACTCTAGTTACGATCTCAACGTGGCTATCAAGGTCACGGTTCGTCCTGCCAATATCGGAGCCGATACCCCTGTTTCAAGGACTTGGACGTCAGCTACATGTTGCCAGTGATGGTATCTTCCCCGCCCTGAAGCGTGTGATTAACCGACTTGACGCTACCCCATCGATCGCATGAGTGCGCATTGTCACATGTAGACCAGGCTCTTAGGCGGAGCGTCTTCATTTTCGTTCTCACAATGGATTTTGATTGTAATGAAAGCATTCAAAAAATAAATACCTGGCACGTGCACGCCATCTCGAAAGATTACGCGCCCTAATCGAACGCAAGGCGATTGAGGATGCGAGAGAAGGCGAAGACAAATAAAGTGATGTCTCAGCTGTATCGGAGTCGAGCCCGATTTCGGCAACGCGATGAGTTGGCGGTCCAAAAGTTCCGCACTTGGCACAATTACCACTTCCGATGATTCGCCAACACCGTGTCACGGAGATCTATATCGATATCTATCCTTTGTACCACTCTAGCCGTCCAGATCATAAGTTTATAAAAATGGGAAAGAGTAACCTCGATACATCTACGTGGAGAATCGTGCAGCCATTAAATATTGAAGCTCCGCATTGGCCGAAACAATTTGTTCGTGATCTGGTCCGCGTTAGCCGTTCCAGATTCATGTCTTCAGGAGTTCCTCCTCCGCTGCCAGTATAGAAACTACCTCAGGAAACCGAGCTGTTACCTTGCACTCGTATGGAGCTGGCTTTCTATGAGGTACAATTTAGCGGGCAGGCTCGACAGGGTGGGTGATATGCCTACAAAACCGTCCCGGTATCCACGAACGCGTCCGTATCAAGGGGCACTTCATTTCCATCTTGATCACGAGCCCTTTCGAGGCTCGCTGCCCAGAGCGTCGTGGCTATGTAGATGAAGAGCGAATCGTTTGCGATGTGTTTCCCCACGCAAGCACGCTTCCCAAAGCCGTATGTGCCATGCCCTTCTTCGTGAGTCTCCGCGGGACCCGGAATGATCTCGCCATGCGCATCAAGGAACCGTTCAGGTCTGAAGTTGGCAGCATCGTCACCGTAACAAGATGAGTCACGGTGACATTGCCAGAGATTCGTGAGGCACAAGGTTCCCTTGGGGATAAACATCCCATTGTACCAGTCATCCTCTGTCGTGGAGTGTGGGAGCGAAAGTGGGAGAGCAGGGCGCCATCGAAGGACTTCTTTGGCCATTGCTCGTATGTATGGAAGGTTCGGAGCATCCGAAAATGTCGGGGCGCGCGATCGGCCGACGACGGTGTCCAGCTCAATCTGCGCACGTCTCTGTACTTCTGGGTGAGCAACCATTGCGACCGCCCACCAACTCATCGTCGTGGATGTCGTCTCCGCGCCAGCACCGCTGTCAGAAAGGGCGGTTAAGCGAAGTGTCTGGAGAATATAAGTGAAGGACAAACAATAATGTCCCAGCGAGCCATGCCATCTCTTGGTTAGAAAGCTGGTTGTGTTCAGAATCTTTGAAGAGCGAAGCACTTATACTTGGTCTCTCGGAACCCTCGGACTGTAAAATTCGTGGTTCAGAAAATTTCGACTAATCGTCACTGTATCTGTACCTACCAAGTCACTCAGAACACGATTAAAAAGTGACCCGAACAAGGCATTGAAGTGCATAAAATCTCGGTTTCCTTCGTACTTCCACCTAGCGAATCTGAGGCAGGGCCACACCGGTGAGCCAGAGAAATACCACAACTTTATTAGGGCGGACCTTTCAGGAATGTGCAACATCCAAGGGAATAACTCGACGAGATATGCTCCCGGAGCAGCCGCCATGGACATACGATTGGTGAAAGCGAAAACCTCCTTCACGGTTTTATCATTTTCGGTTTCAAGAGTGGGGTAGTCGTATAGGATCGACATAGTTGCAGAAGCGGCGGTACGTTGAAAGTATTTCTCTGAATCGCCAGGGTTCGCCAACAACGCAGACGCGAGAAGTACACTTTCTTTATGTAAGATATTGTGATAATCACGAACTGCCGCTTTTGTAAGGCACTGATGAGCTGCCCGCCGGCTACGGCGCCAGCGGCTATGGACAAGACAGTCAGCACTGAACTGTACGAGGAAACTACGAAACTGACTCATCTACATGGCTGAGAAAGGCAAATATAAGACTGCCTGAAATGATTTCTAGAGCCATAATCAGGCGGGGGCGACCAGAATAAATGGCTGCACGGCGATCAAGGAGCTCTGCAGCTGCCTTGAGACTATTCAAGACGATAATGGGTTGGCCGAGAGCATTCAAGTACATTACATCCCCTGGGACATCGAAAGCTCGTGAACTCCATGTCGTTTTTCAAAAAAAAGGAGTGCGCACCATATTTTTGCTTACAATCTCTCTCGAACAACCAGACCTTGTCTTGTAGTTCAAGGGCATTTCCGATAAGAGGAAGTCCCCGCGGACCAGGGGGAACGAGGCGCCAAGGGCTCTTCGAATAGCGAACCACTAAAATAACTGCAAGACCCAGTACTACAGCCAAACCAACGCGGGTCGTCGCAAGCTGCCAAACACAGCTGGGCGAGAGATGGTAATACGGAAACGACGATCCAGAAAATGCCGCTGTGTCGCATCCCAGATGACGAACAGAACCGCCAACAGAAAGTTTCCCTCCCATCGCGTGGATTGGAGATGGTTGCTGGTGAAGATATCAAAGGCGACCCTAACCATATATGCGCCTTCCTCGGCTCCGCACTGGCGAAGTCCGTGGCACGACAGGCGCAATAGGCCTACATTACGTTCCATGCAGGGTTCCATGGATGTCAGAAGCGAAACCGTGCGGACTATGACCAAAGGGCGAACGCCCTGAAGTACGACCCCAGGGCTTTCCGACTTGTGAAGGTTCTCCTATCAGGATCGGCGTACTTGATTTGGACGCTAAGAAGCGAAAGAACAATTCGTGGCCATGACTACACAAAAAAAATAAGTGGCAACTGCGACGTTACAGTAAAAGACCTTACATGGCAAAATCATAACAGCGTGCAAAATCGAGCGAATCTCGTTACGTAACACACACTTCAAATGACGTGTCTTTACCCTTCTCCTTGCCTGACTTTTACAATATGCCGTCGTCAGCTTCGTTTCCGTCCCGGCCTCCTTTTCATTATAAAACATAAACCCTGGTGACCCCATCTTCGTTTCCACACTGTTTGCACCCGTACCTATAATTCCCTCGATGCCGCCCCCTGCTCGACGTTACTCGGTTCACTGACCTTTTTGCAGAACGAGGGAGGGATTCAAGCGATTTGGGGCCCTCGCAGCTACGTAAACAGAGAGCTCATTACCAGACAATGACGTGAAGACTATTACGTGGACACATCCTTTCCCGTCGGCGCATTCCTTCGGATTGTGAAGGACATGATTGACCTGTCCTGAGAACACTTTTTTTTACCAACTCCATTTACATCTACCAACTCCCTCCATGTAAAGACGGCGCGTGCCAATGTCCGATGTGTGTGTGTGTGCTCGCGAACACCAAAAATAGGAACAACTGAATAGAGTATTCCAGTTTCAACAGACCCGTTCATGCCCATGAGTCATCGACACTAAACAGGTTCATAGCTCCACTCTTGTGAGCTTTTCCTTAGCAATGAAGGCAAAAAAAACGTATCTTCCGCTTCCGCTTACCATCTACAAACGTGGCTGCCTTATCGTTCCAAAAACCTGGCCAAATTCCCAACCCCCCCTTTCCATTCCACGTGCTGTCACGCGTTGTAAGGACGCTGAAGGGTCCAAGTGAGTTCGTAAGTCAGAGGGTGTTCCACCACCAAGGAAAGGGGAAAGGAAAAGAGAGGGGATGCCAAGCCCAGGGAACACGAGACTGAGACTGAGACGACAGATGCCATCTGAGACAACGAGTCGTTGAGAGACGACGGTAAGCAAGTTCAGTCTCGAGTGCCTTCAATTGAGCCGGACTCGAACTGGGATCACACAAGAATTAGGGGGACAAAGGCGACACGGCGGGCTATTGATCCCGCATGAAACGGAGCGATTCAAGTACAGGAAACCGAGAAACTGCACCCTTGCCAGTGAGAAAGGAGCGGTGAGGCCGAAGGGAACGGCGAGTGGGGCGAATTGGTAATGGTGGGTAAGTAATGCACGAGGTACGGCCTGTGAGCGAGCAGCCTACAAATTTGCGAGGCGGTCTGCGGCGTCCATTGCGGCGTGAGGGTGAACAAGCGGATAACGAATGACGAGGGTGAGAGTGTGTGTGTGTGTATCGTGTGAGTGTGTGAGAGGGAGATGGGGGAGTGTGGGTGTGTGGCGACGTCGTTGGGAATTCGAATCCGTGATCCAAAAATACTATCATGAGTGGGGAGTTTCAAAACTTTTACTAAATCACGAATTTTAAGACATCGACAACACCTTTTGACAATCGAACTTTTGGAGTTGATGTGATAATATATGAACTTTCCCTCCGAAGTGTTGCTCTGGGAAAAGGTGGGTGGGTGGTTGTGTCGGAAGAAAGCCGAGAGAGGGGGTGCCAAAAATCGGGAGTTTCAAAACTTTCGTCACGGGTTGTAACGCTGACTCATACAGCTGGTTGGACTTCCGCTTCGGCTTGGCTTGCGGCAGTGTTAGTGGACGTGCTGGCAAGCACATTTGTTGTTATATGACAAGTATAGATGAACTAAGTACTTCGGTCTATGTACAAGCATTATGAGGCTATATACTGAGAATTAGCTCTGTGTTAAAAAGGGATGGTGGTGTGAATGAGAACCAAAACTAATCATATTGCTGGTAGAAGTCGGATTGTGGTATGGTAGTGGTGGGTGCATCAAGTGTGGAGGGGGAAAGGATGGAGGGTGCAAAGACGGGTGGATCATGGAGGTAAGGTGGGGGGGTGTATACGAGAAGGGATGAGTATTTACAATGTTTGAGGAGAGCGGGGTGGAAGGTGGAGGAGGTATGGATAGCGGTACAGATGTTGATGGTCCGGCAGAGGCTTGGGTTGTGTCCGGGGTCTTGTCAGCTTGCATGGCAGGCCGTCTTCGTGTTCGGTTGAATATACCTTCGAAGCGTGAATCGTCACGCAAGGTGGGGTTGGCATCAAAGTGAGCATTTATTTGTGCCAAAACGTCCTTCTTCTGGCCATCCGTGACAAGTCCCAAGACCTGTGCGATGTCTTGAAGGTTGGCCTTTGTTTTCGAAGTTAGTGTGCCAGTGAATGGTGCATTTGGGTCCCTCTGCTGTCGCTGGGCTTCGCGTTCTGCCTCCTTTGCTGCTCGCTGCTCTCTCACTTTGCACTTCCTCTGTTCTTCGGCCACCCGCAATGCCTCCTGTTCCTCTGCTAGCCTCAGGCCTTGATCAGAGTTGAGCCACCTTGCATCAACGTTGAGTTTGCACTGCTTTTGGGGCCTATTCTCCTTGGCATTGAGTCGCTGCTTGAGATCCTGGATCTCAGTTCCTGCAATAGCACAGTGAGCTTTGAGGGTCAAATTATCAGAACGCAGTTCCATAATTTGCTGTGCAAGGTCATTGTATCCTTTCGAAAGCGTGTCAAGATGAGCTTGAGCCAGGTTGTAGGATGTGGCAGGTCGACCAGTGTGACATTTCCATTTTGGCCAGATTGACGACTCAGGTGGGTAGAACACACTTGGTGGGATGGGGTCCCGGTGAACTAGGGACGTGCAACTTGATGAGGCATGTGAGGTGGAGTCCAGCACAAGAGAAGTTGAATGTGGTGCAAGAGGGTGAAAAGCTGTTACGCTCACATGGGCGATCGTGCGACGTGCAACAAAGTCAAGTTCGAGGTAGAGTGAAACCTGATCAAGGTCTCAGTTTAATGATGCACAAGTAGCACGCGGAGCAGGGCTCAACACGGCACAAAGGAAGTGACTTGAAGGTCCTTCTGAATAACAGAGGCGAGGCAATAGACAAAGGCCCGCATGTTCAACTAAAGGTATCCTCAGAAAGGAATTCCCTTAGAGTCTGTGAGACTGAAGTATGATGTGATTCAAGAAGAAGTCAAGTCTACTGTACAAGCTAAGTAGAGAACGACTTATATACTAGTACAGCACCAAAGAGTCACAAACAGATGGTGCAATCCTAGGATCCGGGTCCTAGGAATGAGTCATCGTACAATAACATGTGATACTAGGAAAAGAATGCCATAGAAGGCCATAGAACAAGTCATCAGTCAGCAATGAGTCATAGTAGTAATCAGTATGAGGTAAGTCCGGCACTCGTACGTATATGGATGGAGATGAGTCGTATAAGCAAAGAAAGTGTCCGGAATTGTAACATTACCCCCCCTTTTAATGTGAAGTTGCCTCAACTTCTAGTTCGACCCTCCGTATTCGCTGCCGAGGTCCCAGTTGTCGCCGTCGGGCGGAGTAGGTTGGCGATCCTTGGGGCAGTTGTGAGTGTCGAGGAAACTATGAGGTCCCCGCTCGGCGCAGTGTCGGCACGCAACTGCCTTTGGACAGTTGTATTCTTCATGCGTGGCGTAATTATTGAAGCACTTGCCACAGTAGCGAGGGCGCGTCGATGGGTCTGGTTTGTTGAGTAGATCGACCACATTCATTCGGCGAAAAATACATTCCGCGCCCCAATGTTGGTTGCTGTCACACCACCAACAATGCTTCTTGCGACGTTGTGGGCAGTGGGATTTTTTATGTCCCATCTGTCTGCAATGCCAGCACGAATGGCGGTTATGATTGGTGTTGTCATGTAGTCGGGGGTATTCGATGGGGCCTCTGGTGCGGATGGCGAGTTGGGGAAGGGCTTCCGTGCGCGTTCGCTGCGGGTACATGACGGTGTATCGATCAGCTATAGTGCGTACCAGGTCTGCCTTTTCCATCCTCTTCCTAATCCCATTTATCTCCAGGTTGGTGTCAAATTGGGCACATTGCAGTTGTACTAACTGCTTCTCGACATCTTCCCTTTGCTTCTGCAGCGTGGTCTGCTTGCGTAGAGCGTCACGAAGACGCGACACCTCGGCTTTGATGCATGGGTCGCCAAGGTCTTGCACTACCTCATCAATGGTGTATGCTTGAGGGTGTTCTCGCTGAAACTGCGCAAGTCATGCATCAGGGATAGGAATGGGGATACGGATGGGAGGGTCAGCAGGTCGGAGGTAGACAGGTTCGGCGTAAGGGGGTTGGTTACGTCCCATACATCCTACCACTTGTTGGTTATTGTTGTGGTAGAAGATGTAGAGAGCCACTACATGAGTCGGGTCGTCGTCAGAACGGGGAATCATGAGAGGATAGTAGCGTGGGGAGGAAGGGATATTTGGGAAGAAGGGGAGCCCTGGGTCCTTGTCATCTTCGACTTCTGGTTCAGCGTTGTAGTCAATGTACTCTATGAGTCCATTGTCTTCTTCAACTTGGGGCTGCTGTCCCACAATTTCTTCTTGTACTGCCGTAGCTATGGCAGTGTTGCAGTCGACGAGGGTAGGGGAGACAGGTGGAGGGGTCTGAGGTGCATAGGGAAATGGTTGAAAGGTGGGGGTCGAAACTTCGGATTCTAAGAGTTGAGTTCTACGCATATCTGGGGACCCAATCATAAGTGGAGGTGGAGTCTGGATAGGGACTGGTGCCGTGGGGACGACTATGTTCTGATAGGCGCGGCGTTCACCTACAGACTCATATTCGTCTTGGACGATTCCTGAAGTGAAAGACATAGTAGAGCTGGTGGTACAAGTTCAAAATGGAGAGTGATGAGGATGCGTTCTTGGCCTAGGAGTCTTTGTCTTTTATGTCCTCTTGGGCGCTCCTTCGGCGTTAGGATGTAGGCGATAGAAGTCCATTATTGTGGACTGCGAGTGGGTCAGGTTTTCCCAAGGTTCCCACATACTGTCACTCATGGGAAATCCTTTCCACTTGATAAGGAAATGGAGTTTGCGTCCTCAGCCTTGTCGGCGTGAATCTAGAACTTGCTCCACTTCATATTCTTCTTCTCCGTCGATAAGCTCCGGCAATGGTCGGGTAAAGTTCGGCCCGTGTAACGCCGTCTCCTTATAGGGTGTCAGGAGGTTAGCGTGGATCACCGGGTGTATCTTCCACCAGCTTGGCAGGTCTAATTTGTACGATACTTGAGATAAGACCTTCTTGATGGGGAAAGGACCGTATCTTTTAGGCGCTAGTTTGGAAGTGGGGTAGTGAGTGCGTAAGTTTACGCCCTCTAGCCAAACCATATCTCCTTCTTTGTACGGAGTGAAGGTGCGTCTTCCCCTTTCTGCCATAAGTACTTGCGCATGGTGGATACATTCTTGCGCCTTTCTTCTTGCCTCCTTCATTTCTTCTATTCGTTTGTCAACCGTGGGTGCTGTGGTCGTTTCTTCATTCCCCGTGGCCCTTGGCGTCCATCCCATTAATAACTTGAAGGGAGATTGTTTGGTTGTCACGTTAGGCCAACTGTTATGTGCAAACTGGGCTATGGGAAGAAAATCGACCCAGTTATCTTGTTGAATATTGCTCCAATGACAAAGGTATTGTTTGAGCCATTGGTTTGTGCATTCTGACTGCCCATCGGTTTGCGGGTGATAAGCTGATGAGATGTTTTGTTTGATGTCTAGTGTTTGACACAAATTGCGCATATAGGTTGAGATGAAACGCGGATCCCTATCAGTAATCATCTTCTTCGGCAATCCGTAGTGGGGGTAAACATGTTGAAGGTATAGTTGGGCTACTCCTTCAGTGGTGATTGTTTCGTTACAAGGAATGAAGATGGCTGCTTTGGTACAATCATGATCCGTGATAGTGAGTATTGTGTTGAATCCCTTCGATGGCGGTAACTTTGTAATGAAGTCCATTGTGACCACTTCAAAAGGTTGCGCCTCTGGATTGGTGGTGATGGGGAATAGTCATGGTTTTTGCCGGTGCGTATTAATTTTGTTGGCTTGGCAAATTGCGCATCCTTTGACATATTCTTCTACGTCTTCCTTTTGGCGTGGCCACCAGTATCGTTCTTTAAGTAGTGCATGCGTGTTGGCGATTCCAGGGTGTCCACGATAAGGGGGATCATGAAAAAGGGAAATTACCCCCCTCTTAAGTTCAATGTTGCCCTCGACATTGGCAACTCGGGCACCTTCGTGACACCACATTTCGACATCATCTTGATATAGGTTGTGGGCGTTGATCCATTCTGGTTTTGGATCATTGTGATGATTTAGTTCGCTCCACATTGAGAGTTCTTCAATTGATTCATCTTCCGTCCCTGCTAGATTGATAAATAATTCTTCAGGGAGTACCGTGATGTTGCCATTGTCCTCTTCTCCTTCATCGTAATCACTTCGTCTTGATAGTGCGTCTGCCCTTGCATTCTTTGTTCCGCTAACGTGTTTGAGAATGAAATTGTACTCTTGCAGTTCCTGGAATTTGCGTGCGACTCTTCTACTGATTTTTCTGGGTTCCTTCCAGTAGATGAGGTTGGTGTGGTCGGTATGGATAGTAATGATATGCGGGGATCCTACAAGGTATGTTCTCCACGTTCTGAGGGCTTTGATGACTGCTAACAATTCTTGGTCATAGATGTCATAGTTTTGCTCTGTTTGAGTGAAACTTTCGGAGAAAAATGCCACTGGATGCATTTTTTTGTCGTCTCCTTCTTGATTTAATACTGCGCCAATTGCGAAACCGGACGCATCGACCTCGATTTCGAAGGGTGCGTCTAGTTTTGGACATTGTAGTACTGGGGCTTCGCTAATTCTTGCTTTAAGTTCTTCAAAGGCCTTATTCCTGGCGCTTGTCCATTCCCATGGTGTTTCTTTCTTGGTGAGATCATTGAGAGGTCGTGCAATGGCCGAAAATCCTTGTATGAAGCGCCGATAGAAGTTACAGAATCCCAGGAATCCTGCGAACTTCTTTAAGGTTGGTGGGTGTAGGCCATTCGCGTACTCCTTGTACTTTGACCGGGTCCATTTTTACTTGACCATGGCCGATAATGAGTCCTAAATATTCGACTTCTCGTGCTTCAAATATGCATTTCTCCGGTTTGAGATATAGATCATGTTCGTCAAGTCGGTCTAGTACTTGATGTACTAGTTGTCGATGCGTAGTGAGGTCGTCGGGTGTTGCGATGAGAATGTCGTCCATGTATATTACCACCCATCCTTGCACTACCAGATCGCGGAAGATAGTATCCATCATGGTTTGGAAAGTACTTGGCAAGTTTGTAAGTCCGAAAAAACATAATGCAGGGTTCGAACAGTCCTTTGTTAGTCTTGAATGCGCCTTTCCATTCATCTCCTGGCTTGATCTGCACATTATTATACCCCCATCGGATATCAAGTTTAGTGAATATTCGCGCCTCCTGTACTTTGTCTATAAGTTCAGGAATAAGGGGGAGTGGATATCGGTTCTTCACTGTTAACTCATTGAGTTTTCGATAGTCCTGCACTGGTCTGAGTTTGCCGTCTTTCTTTTTGATGAAAAAGAAGGGTGAGGAATAAGGGGATTTGGATGACGAATATATCCCTTCTTTAATTGTTCATCGAACGAATTCTTCTAGCGCTTTATCTTCAACTTGCGTCATGGGGTAAATTTTGCAGTCAATAGTGGCGGGTGCGTTAGGCATCAGGTCAATAGCATGATCCCAGTGTCGTGGTGGTGGGAATCGTTGTGAGCTTTCTTCATCAAATACTTTTCGATGACGATGATATTCTGCGGGAACTCTTTCTTCAAAGGTTTTGATTGTTTTGTCCGCAGCTTTCTGTGCTAATTCTGAAGCGGTTGTGGTTTTGTGTAAATGTGTCACTTCATCGGGGATTTCTTCTACTTGTTGTTCCCATTGTTCTTCTGTTATAATTCTTCGGTTGGCAACCGACACGTATCCCAAACTTGTGATTACCACTGGTTGGAATTCTTTGTCTAGGGTGGCGTCCTTCCAGTGTACTTTGGGTTCAAAGGTGGTTAACCAGGGATATCCTAAAATCACTTCATCAGATCCTAGATGAGTGACTAGGAATCGGAGGGTCTTGGTTTGACTACCCGTTGTGACTTCGAGGTCGGTAAATTGTGTAATTTCGCTGTCTTTGTTGTGTGTCCCATCTACATTCCATATTTTGATTGGTTTAGCCACTGGTAATGTAGAGATCTTGAGTCGATTTATCAGATTTTTACTGATGAAGTTGTCGGTTGCTCCCGAATCAATGAGCACTTGTCTTTTGGCCGTTGCGTGTGCAGATTCAAATAGAACTGGAATTCGCATAGGATCGGTATCTGCTATGGTACACACTAATCTTCATTGCTTTAGCCCAGGCCGCAGGGTTCAAGCATTGGAAAAACCCTGTTTTCCGAACAATTGTTCTTCAAGAGCCGCTTTGACATTGTCAGAGTCAGCTTGCATGGCTGCGATATAGGCTGCAGCTTTCTCCGAGGCTTTCATATTTGAATTGCCTTCTACTTTGACTGTGGCAATGACCGTAGGGGTAGCTTTGTGAAGTGGTAGCAACAGAGGCTTAAGTGGTTTGCCGTTGGGGACAGTTGCGTGAAATATGTCCCTTGTTGCCACATCTAAAGCATTTTCCCTCCTGTTGATATCATTGTCTTTCTTCCTCGGTCATCGTAGCTCTGGCGCAGGTTCTTCCAATGTCCATAGCATTGGGGTTTTGGTTATTGGCGTACATATTTCGGCACCATTGTTCGCGACGAGGGTTATTGCTATTCGCTGGCTTGCGCAGGTGACTTTGGAGGAGGTTATAAATCCTTTGTTGTTCGACAGCAGCTTCGGTCCAATCGCGCCAGTTCACGGGTCAATGTTGTCGGAGGATACTCTCCATTAGTTTGAATGGTAATCCTTGGGCGTACATATTGAGGGTTACTTCTTCATTGAGAGTGTATCCTGCTTTATTGGCGAGGTTGGCGAATTTGGCATTGTAGTCGTCAATGTTTCCTCCTTCCATCTTTAGTTTGGAGATTTTGGTTTGCGCCTTTTGTCTTTCTGAAGTGTCGGTGTAAGTGCGACAGAATCGAATCTCTACTTCGTTCCATAAATTTTCTTCAGCTGGTACCACCCCCGTGGCAATTTGGTCATTGAGCCAAGTAACTTGTTCTTGAACCCAATCTTGTACCAATGGTCCTCTGATGTAGGACAAGAAGGTCATAGCCCTTTGATAAGGGATTCGAAGTATAGCCGCGTTTGGGTTCATGCCTCGATATATGGTGAAATCGAGAAGGAAGGCCTTGCTTTGTCCGTGGTCCCCATTAAACTCTGCAGGGGGATTTCCTCCGAGTTTTCCATCGGGTACTCCTCCTCCTGCTGGGGCTCCGCCTGCAGGTGCTGCACCTGGTGCTGGTGCGCCTCCTGGTGCTCCTCCTCCTCCTCCTCCACCTCCGCCTCCGCCTCCACCTCCGCCTCCACCTCCTGGTGCAGGGGCCGGGGCTCCTCCTCCACCGCTGCCTCCGAGGGGCGCAGATGGAGTGGTGGTACTGGTTGAGGCTTGTACTGGTTGCGTCTGCGTTGTTGACATGTCTGGTGCTAGGTTTGTTTGTTGGGGTGGTTCTTCTGGTTGGGTTGTTTCTTCTGGTGCGTCTATTTGTTCGGGTGGGTCAGGTGGTATGCCAAAAAAACTTCTGTTTGAGTGAATCGGTCCTGTTTGAAAGTGGGGTGGTGCTAGTTGAAAAGTAAACCACTGTCCACTTGTGTTGCTCTTAACTACGATTGCCCACTTGCAAAGGTTTTCAAGATATTCCACAGGGGTGTATCCTGAGGTTCGGTCATAGATGCAATACCCTTTGTTTTCTCCTTTGTCAACCCAGACAACTGTTCCTTTGATTGCTTCGGATAAAGTGTCTTCTCTTGTTCGTTCAACATATTTGGACTGGAATTGTGCTTCAGCACGGCTTTTTCCTTTCTTTGGGGAAGCCACCGTGTTTCAAGGGTAGAGACTCGACTTAATGTTACGCTCACACGGGCGATCGTGCGACGTGCAACAAAGTCAAGTTTGAGGTAGAGTGAAACCTGATCAAGGTCTCAGTTTAATGATGCACAAGTAGCACGCGGAGCAGGGCTCAACACGGCACAAAGGAAGTGACTTGAAGGTCCTTCTGAATAACAGAGGCAAGGCAATAGACAAAGGCCCACACGTTCAACTAAAGGTATCCTCAGAAAGGAATTCCCTTAGAGTCTGTGAGACTGAAGTATGATGTGATTCAAGAAGAAGTCGAGTCTACTGTACAAGCTAAGTAGAGAACGACTTATATACTAGTACAGCACCAAAGAGTCACAAACAGATGGTGCGATCCTAGGATCCGGGTCCTAGGAATGAGTCATCGTACAATAACATGTGATACTAGGAAAAGAATGCCATAGAAGGCCATAGAACAAGTCATCAGTCAGCAATGAGTCATAGTAGTAATCAGTATGAGGTAAGTCTGGCACTCGTACGTATATGGATGGAGATGAGTCGTATAAGCAAAGAAAGTGTCCAGAATCGTAACAAAAGCGGTGGAGACAGATGGGGAGACAGCAGGGAGAATTGTTGGATAGGTTTGTGAGCACCCATTGTTGTCGATGGCATCGGCCACATTGTCATCATCAGACAACTCATTGTCTGACCCAGAGTTGTCGGGACTCTCCATTGGATAGGTGGGGGATTCGTCATCAGATTTGTCATTGGGATCATGGACTTCGACTTGGAGCTCTGAAGTGAGAGGGAAACTGCTTGGTACATGACTTGAAGATGTGGATGTCGGGATGCTGGGTGCATAATCTTTGTCAGTGAAGACATCACAATTGACTGGCCAGCAGCCACTCTTCCGAAATGCGGCAATGATTGTTTCTGACTTGAAAGTTTTGCTACGGACATCCATGTACTCCTTGACAAAGTCTTCACGTGGCATCTCCTCACCAGTATCCTCAACAATCTCATCACATCGCTCGGACCAGGCACGTTGAAACGGACCGAAAACCCCAACATCAAGAGGCTGGAGTTTATGAGTTGTGTGGGGTGGGAGGCAGAAGAGGATGACGTTGTGCTCTCGGGCAAGGCTGATGAGCTCAAGCTTCTCATGTGAACCATGCCCATCATAGATAAGAAGGATAGGTTTTCCGGAAGTGTTTCGCATGGTTGCCTGGGGAATGAATGAGTTTTTGAGCCACTCTTTACAGAGAAAGTCGTCTGTCCAGCCATTTTCGGACATAGAGATGCTAGATATAATTTAATTAGCTTCACCGAGTCAAAGAAAGGTCAATTTAACTCACCCAATGTTAGAATCAACCTCAAACCATTCTTGTGCAAATCCTTTCCCGCAAAAGACAAATCCTGGAAGCAGGGAGGTACCATCCGCACAAACACTCTCAATGATTGTAATGAGCTCAAGATTCCCGCTTCGTGCTCTATATTTAGGCCGGTGAGTCCTGTGAACAAAATACTTCCGGCTTGAGTTTTTACGCCCACCTCCTCTCTGACAGCCCTTCTCATCCATGTTGTACATATTTTCAAATGGTATTTCGTACTTACAGATGACCTCAAGGAGAAGGTCAAAGTGTTTGCGGACAGTTGGTTTATTGAAGGCCTGAGCACGTTTTGGATCTAGACCTGATGGCTTTCCAAGTGTGACCTCTGAAGAGTGACATCGAAGGAAGTAAACGATCCAGGATTTGCTTGGCTTCTTCCCACAGAGAGCCTCAGCCTTCTTCCAGATTGTTCGCTTGCTAAGAGGGTGGCCAGTGTCTGACAGGAAAGTGACCCAATCAACAAGGACCCTCTCTGCCTCAGGAGAGAGAAGCTGCTGGCTGACATGAGCTTGTTTAGGGGGAAGGTGTTTGCTCTTGTAGCGGTTGCGAACAGTGTGGTAACAAAGACTGACACCAGTGCAAGCCTTGATTTCATGAACAACAGCTGAGATGTTGGGGTTGGCCTGGGCACAAAGCTGGGTGCATGCATCTTGGATGAGCTGTTTGTTATTGGAGCTGGTCGGGACTCTTTTAGGAGGCATGCACCCCGTGCCATGGAAGGCTGGATTGTTGGTCTGTTACAGCAGAGTCGACACATTAGCTGAGTGGCTGTGGACTTTGAAATTTGATGGGCATCAAGTACGCATTGTCACGCTAATTTACTCTTTCTTCTGTATCTCCCCTCCTATTGCTCTGAATGCCCTAGAACTTTAGATTTGACTTTAATGATACACATGGATGATATCCTGAAATTTGTGTGGCAATACATCCAGTAATGCATACAGCCAAGACTGTTTATATCGAATTTTGGGTCATACCCAATAATATTGGCAACATCACGACACAACCACAACAGAACGTCTTCATCTCTTTTGTGATATACAATCAAGTAGTATATGGGTGATATGTCCAAGCAAAGATCAGCTGTTTCGCTGTGGCGATCCCTTAAAAAACTGTAGTTTGAAACTCTCTAGGCTTTTGAAACCCATAACACGTGATAGTAGTGAAAAAGAAATACAGTAGCGGTTTTCGAGCCCAACGCTCGGGCTGGCCTTATAGCGGACACAGTGCAAGCAAGGTTTGGGTCAACCAAATCGACACCTAATAGCAACAAAGCATGCAAAATTACATAAACCCGATCACCGCCACATGCCGCCGTTTTCAATCTCGAAGTGCTTCTTGCACGTACTGTACACGCCCAAGACTATTCCAAGCCCACGGAAAGAAGACGACAAAGCCACGGTCCCGACATACATCGCGAATCTTACAAGTCGCATGATGTAACTCTTCGTTATCTGCGACGTATCCTACAACTTCCCAAGCATGAATACGAGGATGTCGGGCCTTGTGTCTTAAGGAGGAAGATCAAATGACTCAGAGCTCGAGCTCGCAAGCGAATCCGATCCGACTTAGATTGCGAAATGTCGATCGATGTTGCCTATACAATACTTAGTTCTCTTCCAATCTGATCCACAACGATCTCGGATCGATTGTGTTGTGTACAGATACATAACAGTTGGATACTTATGTGTGAAAGCGCCGCAACATAGTTCCCATGACAGGGGGGGATATTTTGGATATCTACTCTCATCCACGTGTCGCTTCTTCATCACAATCCCATTAGCGGATAACTCGATTTTGGTGGGTGCAGAGTGATCACACGTCTATCCGTGAAGTTCTCGACATTGAATCTTCCATAGCCGCTCGAACCACTGGAAATCAGTCAGCTAACGAAGATATCCAGCATGAATCACAACACACCCCAAGCCAGTAATCCCGATCGCACCCTCGACGTGAATCGTCGAGCCATTGATGCTACATGTGCCTGCAAAAAACGACCCCAGTCAGGTGCAAGCGAATAACTAAGCCGAAACCACGAACCGGATTGAATGCGCCTGGACACGTTCATCGCATTGTACAGATCATTCGTCCAGACGGAGGCTGCCAATGAGTACTCAGTCGCGTTCGCGAGTTCGACAGCCTCATCGATGGTATCGACGGCAGGCCACGACAAGCACGGGCCCAAACGTCTCGCGCTGCCAAAGCCGTGTATCTGTCTTGACCCCCGTGAGGACGTGGGGCTTCAGTAGCGCGGGTCCGGCTTTCTCCAAGTCTCCAAGAAGCACCTCTGCACCAGCCTCCTTAGCCTCCTTCAACATTGAGATGATGTTATCTGCGCTGGAGTTCGTGAAGAGCGACGAGAGGTGAGAGTTCTCAGGATCCCCGACGGTGAGGGTATTAATGTACCGCTTAATCGCGGCGACAAGTGGTTGGAGCACCGGGCGCTGTACGATTACCCGCTCGGTGGACATGCAGATCTGACCGGAGAATAGGAGTGCACCAAATACGATGGACCTCGCGGCCTGGTCTAGGTCGGCATCAGCGAGGACCTACAACACGTGCCAGATGTCAGCGCCACGAGTCATAAAGCAGTGATGGTTACACGGACCACCGCGGGTGCCTTTCCACCGAGCTCAAAGACACACGACTTGAGATGCTTGGCAGCTTCGCCGGCGAGGATTCTCCCGATACGGTCGCTTCCAGTGAACTTGTCGAACACACACGTCCGTAAGTATCGAAGAGAAGGCTCAAAGTACGTACTGCGATCTTTCTGATTGCAGGATGTGCAATTATTTCCGAGGTGAGCGACGGTGTGTCCTCCACGGACATAGGCAAAAGGTTAATAACTCCCGCGGGGAGCCCAGCCTGAAACCAGAATCAGCCTGGTCACTACGCCCGAGCTCAGGTAAGTTTACGGACATCGTGAAGAGCGTCTATAACGAGGGAGGAGGCATATGGGCTGATTTCCGAGGGGCGAACCACGACCGTGTTGCCACAAATTAGTGGAAGCGCCGCGGACACGATCAATAGTGGAACTGGAGCATTCCATGGTACCACTGAGTATCTGCAGTACCGGTCAGCACCATGGTGAGTAACGGAGACGTGATGACGAGCAGTCAGGGAGCACACGCACACTACACCGAGCGCGCGCCGCTGTATGAATACTTGTCCTCCGGGGATGACGCTGGGAAGTGTTTCGCCTTTCAACTCGTTCACCAAGCACGCGAAGTCCGTGATAAGACTAGATGCACTATAGATATTAAAGATGACCTGCGACTCCGGCATGGCCACCTCGGCGCGCATCGCGGCGGCGGCCTTCTTCTGCCACTCTTCTGACTGCAACGTAGTTAAGGCACGAAGCAGAATTTGTCGACGCGTGTTGGCTGGGGTCTCTTCCCACGCGGGGAACGCTCGCTGGGCGGCTTCGATGGCAGCCCGGGCATCGTCTTTGGACGCAGCTGCAGAGGTCGAAGCGAGCACACCCGTATGAGGGTTACGGACCTCGAAAGTCGCACCATGGCTCGCACGGCGACGCTCGCCGTTAATAAGCAGAGAAGTGAATGGGACGTCGGACATGACGAGTGCCAAGGGGGGAAAGTAAGCGTGACTGTTGTTGGGATAATGCACTGGCTTGTTGGCTTATATAGGCCATGTTCTATGTGAAACTACGAAAAAGGTCGAGTAAAATATGGTCCCATGATGTGCTTCTGAAGTGATGTGGAATTCTTTTGTGAGAAGCAACTCACCCAAACGGAAAATGTATACTGGACATTAAAGGCAAGGACGAACCTTCCTGGCCCCAGTAAATGGTCAATGCCGTTGGTAAGCGTCATGATTGGCCCAATCGAGCTCAAGCATGCTTTCCAGATTACTTCCGCGGCTGGGAAGGTAGCCCAAGGGGTAATCGGTAACCCTTGGGGTAACCCGGTAACCTCTTCTCAGAGCGCTCAAATTGTAATATAGTCGACTCCCTCATATTTCATACCTCTCATAACCCACACACCCTCATATCCCGTACATTTTTCTATCTACCGAGTTGGTATGCGGGGGTTTCACGGCCATAACCCATACCCATAACCCCCCGGGGGGTAATAACCCATAAGTTTGAGCGCTTAGTGCCAAATTCTGTGTACATCAAGGTGTAAATGAGATGATTTCCGCTCAGTCTGACGCCTGGATTGCTCAATATCTAGTATCTGCCAAGATATCCGCACACCATGGGCGATAACTCTAAGTGCAAAAGCAGCTAGGCATGACATGCATTAACTCGAACATACTGTAAGCAAATATTCGTATCGAGCATGGCACCATGTATCACACATTTATCGAGCGCACAAAAATGTATTGAGACCAGGATTGACTCTGATTGAGACTCGGAAAAGGATGTACTGTAGTACTCTTGACAGTTACTCTCACAAAAAGTCCCCCTGCTCACCTTGCGAAACATCCCTGTCCCTGCCGTGCACCAGAATGACGTCTTATTTCACTAGTAAATACAAAGTACTCATGTTCTAACAATGAGTTCATGGGCATGACGGTCTTTACGAAGAGGCCGTCCAATGCGTCATGACACCAGTGGGGGAAATCATTGGGAATCCTGGGGCTACCAAGTCATTGGGGCTCCGCACCGTCTCCGTCTGATGGTCGTAGCTAGTACAGTACTGATCGTAATGACATACTCCCGTATCGTACGATACGGAAACCAACCGGTGTTCTACAAGATTCAGTTAGAGCGCCCTTACGTTACTGGAAGCCTCGCGGGGGAGGTTAAGGGGGAGGCTCACGTTAGTCCTTGATCTCAAGTTAGCTCATCCAATGGTAGCCGGAGTTATTTTCTGGGGGCCGTGATAGGATCTAGCTTCGACACCCATCACTCGTTAATGCAATCAGCGCACGGCTGGCCAGATGAATCGTCCATTTTGCTCTTGCTAAGCACCGCTCCAGCGGTTCGCACGCTGTGGTTGCATCCACTTCCGGCCGTCTTTGGACTTTCCCGCGCTGCAAATTCGTGATTTCGACCTCGTTCAATTGCCCCCTGGTCTCCACTCTAGCAAGGGCACCCCAGCTTCACACATCCCTCATATATATGCCCTGTATTCAAAACTTTGAACAATAGACAAGAGAGTCCCCCGGCTTCAGATCTCAGTAGGGCTCATTCCCTGCACTCTCCAGCATTCCGCACTTCCGTGTACCCTTAGCGACCCTAGCGCGACTCACTCTCGACAGAGGCAGACAGCTATGCAAAGTCTCGCACCGCGCGGAGGCGTGCGCGATACCTTACGTTACCGATTCACCGCCGAGCCGGGGAGCCCACCTTACGCGCTACAAAGTGCGCCGCATTTGCACGCAGTTTTAGCGATCCGAAAGCGACACGTCCCAAAGTTTGGCGCACATCATCACGAGGTTCCGCGCCGCGCAGAGGCCTGCGTGACCGGTCGCGAGCTTTGCACCTCTCTGAACCCGAGAGAACCCCGGGTCGTTCGGGTCTTCCCTCGGCTTAGAGACTCCCGCCCATGCTATGGTGTGCTACAACATTACAACTCTCAAACCACTTGCTTGCTATTGAGGATGTCCCGCTATCTTCAAGGCCATCTGCGCGCGAGCATGTGCTCGAACGTTGGGTTCCTTAGCGACTGGAACGCACATGGGTCTCACAGCCCTATGCGTTAGCCTGGGCTGTGAATTGACTTAAGTATGTTAGTTGGCATCGAATACGAATCAGCCTTTTTTTGGGAAACCCAGCACTTCTGCAGCTGATGTTGGTCCGGGCTACCCTTACTTACATACAAGACAATGACACGTCCGACGCCGTGATAGACTCATATATGGCAACAGTGTAGGAATGTCCCTTTTCATAAGGGTCCTTATCTATTTCCAGACCCTGCATATTTCCTACGCGATTCGGGGCACCTCTTACCTACGAGGGTCATGCCACTCATAACTGTAACGGCTCGTATTACGACTGGTCTTAGTCTACGGCTTCCATGTAGGAGCTAACAATCACATGGCAGCACCAGGTCTCCCAATGATTTTTTCTCGCTGACATCGTGACGTATTGGACAGCTTTTATTTCTTCTACGTAAACTATTTTATTGATCGTCATGCTCATGTACTCATCACTAGTTCGTGATTACATGTCTGGTAGTTAATGTTTTGATGGTCCGAGCAGCGGCACATCGAATACTGACATCGGTTGGTCAGGATCCTAGTCATCGCCTTCCCTTATCGCACCCATACCAAGGCCGACAACACGTACAGAACTTGAAGGGGATTTGAATGACGTGGTCGGTTGCGTATGTGTAGTACTATCCTTTGCTACGACCTGTGTTCAAGTTCATCCTACGACATGTACCCTGAAATATAGCTGGTCTTTTTTTGTTTAAAAGGGCCGACACCGCCTATACCCCCATGCCTTCTGGCCCATGATTACTTGCAACTTTCGCACCCGCATTCGCAAAGCTCCGTAAGGTAGATGAAAACGAGGTACTCCCATGCGAGGGAGCGCAAGCGCAGTCACTGGGGCTTAGGACCGCAGAGGTGTGACGATAGCAACTCCCCATAAACTCCCAGCGATGCTCGTGTTACCTCGCTCATGGCCACGGGGCGGTGGCGGCGATGCAACGCCGATGTCCACGCTGCCTACACTGCACGGACCGTGCTTGTGCCGCTGCAGCATGGCGAGAGCCGATGGTCGTGTGAGCGACGAAGGAGGGAGCAGAAAGAACGAGCCTGTGAGACGTACGTAGGCGTACGAGATGAATTTAATGTTGTCCTTTAGAAGGGACTTAAGAGAGGAGGTGCAACCGTTTCCCGGAAAGGCATGTAAAGAGTACTGCGTGTCTGAGCATAGCAGACGGGCAGGAGAAGCAAATTTGGAGATACCCGTGGCATGAAGAGAAGCAAAGGGTGATGGTGTGGGGTGGGTGAAGGAAAGGTGGGTACAGCAAGTATAGGAGACATGCACTCAGCGATAGGATTGAGAACCGGCGAAAGATGAGGCCGAAGCACTCTACGGGATTGGAGCCGGACCATCTGTCATGGAAAGCTTACGGGCACGCGGGTGATTCGGGGGTACGGGGGCATTGGACTAATTGGGAAGACGTGTGAGGTGGGTAGATGTGCATAGGCGCGCAGAGCTGACAGAGTGCGCACTGTGCTCATGTGTTGAGCTTGGTGGCGCGACCTACTCCTGGGGCGACTCGAGCGAGCGTATATTGGTAATGGTAATGGCAATGGAAAGGGGTTCACCAGCGAAATAAGAAGACCGAGGCGGTGAGATCACGACACGAAAGACCGTGTCGAGGTCTTGTACTTTGTATACGGCACATGTGACAGTGAGCGTGTGCTGTTGTGTTAGCCTGTGTACGTACACCACTCGGATTTGGACACCCCGCTCAGCCTCAACACTCAGATATATCCGCCTGCGCAAAGCACTACGTGAGAAACGAGAAGACACTATGCGATATGCGAGTTTGAGCGGAGATGTGTGCGCCAATGCATGAACCAAAGTCTGGTCAACTAAGTGACCACGTCTTGAAACGGTCACCGGGTTAGAACTACGGCCCGGGGCTTCCGACCGGGTATGACAAACAAGATATGACACCTCGGCATGTGCCTGCCTACTGTCGTCCCTCGTCCCCATTCAGTATGTACTGTAATGCTTGAGCCTGGAAGAGCTGTCGTCCCTCCCCTGTCACCTTGTGAGATCTCCTTCTACAAATCTCCCGCAAGGGTTTCATACGTCGAAGTTGTCATGGGGACTCTCCTGGTCCCCATGTCGCACTGTAATACACCAGTCCTACAAAATTTTGTGATCCCATCAGGACTTGGGTGTATACAAGTCTTGGTAGAAGTAGAAGTGCAACCCAAACCACTTCCCTTTCTTAGAGGGGCCGCAGTCGTATTTGTGTACCAGTACCAACATTCTTTTTTTTTTGTTCCCGATGACCTTATATTATATAGCCTATTAGACTCTATAAATTGGGGGGAGAGGGTGAAAGAAGAGTATTAGTATTAGGAACATGCTAATATAGAGGATTGGCATGTGGGGAGTGTCAGGACAAGTACAAGTACGTAAGTGGAGGGGGTTATCATTATCGTGAGGGCTATTTCACGGCAGCTCCAGTGGGGGAAACTTCTGTCTGTACATACACTATAGTACCAAAGCCAAGGGAATTATCACATACGGCAATGTGCAGAAATTAGAGTGTCCCCCATTGATCGCAACGAGGACGAGGCTCTCGCTGAGCGATTACGCTCACTAACCACCCAGGAACGCCTACATTCTCCAACGACCACCAGGCAGAGGCGAAGCGTAGCCGTACCTCGACGAGAGGTCAACAATCGCTTGCTCGCGCTGAGCCTGGGTCAGTTGCCGTCGGAGAGGCTGGTGAGGAGTAGAGGAAGCCGGCGCGGCAACGTCTTGCTGTGCTGCAGCAGGTTTGCCCGCGGGCTTTTTGCCACTGGCCGCCGGCTCCGAAGGAAGGGCAGGAACGTGAACACCCCAGCCATATGTGGAGGCCAGAGCGCCAAAAACAGCGTCAGGATCGCGCTGCCCGTCCTTCTTTGTTGCGCTCCGACTCGGAGGACTGACAAGCGTACTCTCTAAATTTTGGAGTCAGGTCGTCGAAGAACCTCCAGCCGGCTCAAGGACACATACCGGAGTTGCCCCCCGAGGAGCTGGGATGGGTGTAGGGATGAGTTTGAGTTGGAGCGGGCTTCTGGAACATTTTGGACAAGAGGCCACGACGAGACGTAGAGGAAGAGGATGACTTGGAAACGCTAGACATTGGAAGGCTTTTTTCGATGCGAGATTAAGTGCTACATTGGATTACACTCTCCTGCGCGTTTTAAGCAGTTAGGAAAGCGCGCAGGATTCTGTGACTCGCCTACGCGCAGTCAGAATGACTCAGGTGGGCACCGCTGTGGCGATGCTCATTTCCTGTTGTCTTCCGCCGCATTACCGTGACACACGCAACTAGCTAGAATCGGGCTGCGCAATGGCGGCGTACCTGGTAGCCCCTAACAGATCAAGGGACCAAGGGCCAGCAAACGCCATACAGTACTGTAGCCAATCGGTGGGTGGTGCAACACTCACCGGAGTCACTTGCTGTGAGAGCCGGCGGTACCGTGTAGGTGCCAGGAACTGTGGGAGCAATCGCAAAATATCGCAAACGATCGATCAGGGCAGTCTCGGGTGTTCGGTCCGGGAACCGGTCACCCGTGATCTCGTACCTTACAGAGACCATGACTGGTTGGGCCCGGGGTCAGCTACTGTTGCTGGACCCCGCACAACGGCGAGCCCGACAAGTGCTAGCGATAGTAAGGGCCACGGCGTCGGCGCATCATCTCCCGGTGATAGTGCTACTGCACCCGTGCTCCCAGTGATGACTGTGTTTATGCCACTCGGTCCTTTCTTCAGCTCGGTTGAAGTTTGAACAAGTCCCAGATCCGAGTCCCTTCCTCAACTTGCCACCTCCAAGCTTTGGGCATGTGATAACTCACAATTCATACTGTCCGTCATATGTTTGCGACACGTCCAGGGGGTTCGTTGGGGGGTGAAAGTTCTGGGCTTCCTCATTCACCTTGTCGTTCGGGCTTCATCGCCCATATTTTCTAATCGTGAACAGCGTGTACTCTGTGATTGGACTGTTGCGTGTACGGATCTTCAAATAGTACTATAGCAGCACTGGCATCTCAAAATTCTCACTTAGTTGCCGTACCAATCTCGTTCCAACTCCCAAGCCACCTGGTCCTAAATTGTCTTAGCCTCATAGTTCAGAGCTGATACCACGTTTTGCCGATAGACTCGACTGAATGCGACGTCGATGTCTTGGGGCAGGGGGCTATATATCGGACTTGCAACAAGGGTCGTTTTTAACGGGGAAATAATTTTAGCTATCCATATTATCTACTCGACAGAAAAGTAAAGGGACGCCCACTAGCATCACCTTGTCCGGTCTGGACGGGGTCTTCACCCAGGATAGATTAGGATGCGCGAAAGGATAGACTTCCTCCCATCCGCTGGTTTATTGGATAAGGTCGAGGGGTCCGATGGAACAGCACGGTCAGAGTTAAACTGTGCTGGCTGTCTGTCGTCACTGTGATTCTTCCTAATTAGTTGAAGGGAGGCTAGGTTGAGGCATTGCACGACAAGCTGTGTTATAAGGGTTTGAAAAGTGTCCGGGTGGGGTTTTGGGAAGAGAAAGGTGCTGCTGCTGTGGTCTGCGTCTTCGTCTGGCGCACATTGAGTCCGGCGCACACCGATGCCTGCGCTGGGTGTATCCCAGTTCCTGGGCAGTCTAATCATTCCTACTATTGTGTGGAGTACTCTAATCATATTCTGGCTCAGAACGGTCTGCAAATATATTACACCGAACCACGGCTATGAAACAATTAGCCTTTTAAATAGGAACTAGCCGCTGGTATGGCAAGGGGCATCAAACGAGGTTTCATGTTGGAAGAGAGTACAACATGCGCAACGGAGAAAGAAGAGCACTCATATACTCTATAGGAAAATTTTTATTCCGAATCTCCCGCGAGGAGAGAGTCAGGACAAATAAGACTGAGCCGCATGCTGGAGGGTTGTGATATTGAATGTGGAGAAGGTGCCAGCGTTTTCCCAGAAAGTGCGATATTAGGTGGCACTACATTCATCATCGGGTCATACGTCCTTGTGGAACTTCTGTAACAGTCAGCGATCATTTCGTGCCTCGAAAAGCACAAGCGCAAACCCTACCTCTTCGTTAGTAAGTCGGCATTTCGGCTTCACTGAAAGGCTGCGAAGCGTCAGCCTTCCTAGTTTTCTTATCCCCCTTCCCTCTTGATCCTTCACCATTGGAGGAAATAGACGACGATTGAGGCGAGGGTGGCACTGGAAACCACCAGAACGGTATCTAGCCCGAAGCAGGGCAAGAGGTGAGGAGTGAGTCTTTGCTTTCTCTCCCCTCTGCTGCTTCGCAGGAAGGGGTGCCGGTGGCACCCTGGCGGATGAGGACGGCACTGACCCAGCAGGGTTGGCAGAAGTTGGTAGATATTCAATTTGGGACGTGGCCCGTTTCTTCGTGGGGGGCGGGAGTGGCACGGACGTGGTGGAGGCGTCGGGTAAGCCGTACTTGCCCTGCAGCGCGGAGAGCGCAGCAGCGTAATCCTTCGGTGGGGGCGGTCGCTTAGCCCCATCCTGCTTTTTGGGATCAAAGGAAGACGACGTTGTGTTGGTAGATAGTAAGGAAGTGGTCGAAGCCATCGGGTCGGAAGCTTCCATCTTTTTACCAAAGATGTCGAGAATGGGGGGGAGGGGGGTCTTGTCGTCCTTCTAACAAGTGAGAGGTCCTCCATTTCGCAAATTGAAAGATTTAAAAGAGGTAGGAGTGTTGGGAAATCGCATGGATTTATCAGTGGCGTGAGCGCGCAAGGTCACTTTTACGAAAGATCCACCCCGCAGGCGACCTACACCATGTGCCCAGAGGCATCCTGGCGCGCAAAAGGGACCACACCCCCACTGAGTGTATCACATTTGGCGACCTTGACACTGGAACCCGTGCGAATTCTTCCCAGCCTGAAATGCCTCAAAGCCGCATGCTCCGTAGTCGTTTCCCATTTGTGCTGGTATCCGGACCCAAAAACGAGGCCCGAGTCTCAGAGACAGATAGTCCTCTGAATGATGTCCCTATGTGACATGTAAGGTGCAGAAGCTGTTTCATTGGGCGCCAGTAGCAACTCATCCATCGGAGACATGACCCGATGCCCATGACGTTCTTGGGTGATAAAAACTAACTGAAAGGGAGTACCATGCGTCATCAAGCTATGATTGGAGGGAGAGAAGTGAATAGCCCACGTGATAGTAAAGAGCCAATGACCACCCTAGTGACGCGGGCGTCCTCCTCTGTGCGCAGGCATTGTTCAGAATATGCAGAGCTGCGGGCTTAGCGCGCAACAATGACCGAAAGTCGAAAATTCTGGTAAGATGCTTGGCGCCCACGACACGATGATGACAGATGCACATGTCAGAACTGCGCAAGAAAGTGTGAACAGCCTCCCCGCGGGAAAAACTACTTCACACCGGTTCCGCATATCGCGGACCACATCCACAGCCTACAAGTCCACATAACTTACTATCGTACCTTATAGATCTGCACGACTACATCTGCCGGTGTTTCACTCCCCGACTCTGAGCCGGTGCCTGCTTTGACTGCGTAGTGTACCTCAACATCCAGCTCTCTCGAGTTCGTCTTACTCTTTCGACAGTGGAACGTCCCTGTCACAATCGTTCCTATCACGAATCGTTCGAGATAAGCACACCTAGCTTTCAAAACAAGACTTTGCAGTACCTTCTGTGACCACGATCGGCTCACGCAGCAAGAAAATCGTATGTTTCCAGTGTGTCGGCGCACTGCGAGGTCCTGTGCTGAAACTTACTATCCCCTGCCGGCTTTTTACGCTCTGTCGCCGGGGTACGCTGGACCTGCGAGCGAGCGGCCATACCTCTGCGAGCTCGCTTCCATCGCGCGCCACGTGTACAGCTGTATCTGATGTGATCGGAGACCCAGTAGCTTCGAAGAAGGTGTCGAAGTAAAGCACGAGCGCGTGAACTTTCGTACGTCGCACGGCAGTTGAGACGAGCGTAAAAGGTGCAGTAAACTCCAGCCGTTTTGTCGTGACATCCCCAAGATAGATATCCTGTAAGTACATGAGCACAAGACAAAGTAGGGTATTCGTAATCGCACCTTTATCATATACGGCTCACTCATCACCGTGTCGGATCCTACGATATCCACAACAGCGTCATTGAAAACGTCCTCCCCCATCACCGACAGATCAAAACCTGTGATGATATCAGCAAAGGCCCAATTGTGCTCGACTGACGCACCATATATGTCGTTCCAAAACCCAACTCTTTCCTTATAGATTCCACTTGCCTCGCTCAGACACAGCATCATTCTACACTGGCTCGGAGCCATAACCCCATCGGGCTTGAGGAAGCGATCTCGTGCAGAGAGTACAGAGTCCAGCATCGACTCGTAGAGCAAGGCATAGCCCATCCATTCGGAAACGATCACGTCGACATGCGTGATGTCATCTGGAAGAGATATGTGCTCCACCTTGTCCTGTATTACACTGCGCAGGTTAGGTCAGAAAATCTACTCAGAAGGATGACACACGTTATAACATCTTCGTAACCATTGGCTTCGACCATTCTCTTGGCCTTGAGCGCGATGTCACTCGCATCGACGGCGATTACACGTTTTGCACCGGCACGAGCAGCAAAGAGAGATAGAATTCCTGTTCCGCATCCAACATCCAAAACGATCGCATCTTGGAAGAGTGCGGCGCTGGTCATGATGAAAGATGCGTAAGAAGAGGTTCGAACTCTGTCTTGGATCATCACCGCGTGAATGTCTAAGAGAGAAACAGCGATCAGATGATGGGTGATGGGAACCCGCATAAACCTACCATTTACTCCATAGCTGTCAAAATAATGCGAGTCGTCGTCGCGCATACTTGAACCTGCGACAGGCTCGCCAGGGGCATCAATCGCCTTTTTGATGAGGGCTATATCCACACGCCGATGAACCAGCGACCGGTATTCTGCTAGCTCCTCCTTTGCCGCGGCTAATTTTGTTTCGAGTGCGGCAATTCTTCTCGTGGCGGAAGCGAGGTCAGAAGGGGCCATCACCTTGGAGCCATCCTCGCTATCGGACCAACTATCCAGAGAGTTTACTGGCGCAGAATCAACAGGGATGAGCTCTGCCTGCACAGGACTCACAAAGGAGAGGATCGTCTTCTATCACAGGTAGCAGATAATCATCGGATAAGAAGAATGGCTCCTTCCCACTGAGTGCTTGCAGACTTGGTGCTGGAGGTTTCTAGATGCCATCGTGAACTCCCTACGAAAGCAACGAGATGGCGCCCATACCTCCTTCCTAATGTAGTTTATGAGGCGGACACGATCATGGAAGTCGAGCGCTGTCGTAAACACTCTGCGTTAGGGGCTTCACGAAAGTAGTCGAAGAGCATCCGAGAACCTTTCTCTTCGCAAAACAAGTTCAGATCGAATCCGTGAGTTCTCTTGTCGTAATCTAGCGCCTCGGTTGCGGACGCGAGAAGCTTGTCTTCGAATAAAGACTTGCATTGTCTCGCATTTGCGGAATCTGAGACCCAGTCGCTCCAAACTTCCTTGGCTTCGTTTTCGTCTGACTCGCTCCCTGAATCTGATCCGGTTTCGATAAGGTCGAGTGAGGTAGCGGGGAGGTGAAGGCTCATCGCTGTTTCGTTCACTCGATGACCTAGTAAGGGTGATCTATTATTTTATGATTTTTCGCCCGAGTCAAGAAAGGCATGTGTTTCCCACCCTCACATATTCGTGAGACAAGCAGAAGATTATCCCAGTCAATGGCGGTGATTAAAAGAACGGAGGGTATCAATTGCAAACGAGGGACGATTACTTTTAATAACAACAAAAGAGTGTAGGTGTGGTAAGTCGGGGAACTCTCGAGCCTGCTCTCAAGCCCAGTCTATGCAATCAGCTACGCAAGGTCGGCAAACCCGACTCGACCGTTGCCTACATCAAACACTGTGTAAACATTTTGCAGGAAAACGTCACCAATGATCCAGAACTCTATAATCGTGAAACAATTCTAGTCAGCTCATATGAAGGGATTACGCGGACAACTCACTGCCGCGAAGGGAGTCGTCTGATGCCGCACCAGCGAGACACTCTGTGGAACCCGAGTCATAGTACCCAAGGTTAAATGTCTTTGGGTCCACAGTGAAGTCCTTTCCGCCAAATCTGACCGAAATCGGGGTGTTAAAGTCACAGGGAACTGAAAAACGGGCTAAGGTTTCTACTGAGAGGGGTAAGGAGCTCGGGGGAACAGACTGGTATGAAGGCCGTTATCGACCTGACGAGAGCCGGGGATCTTGGCGAAGAGGGCATTAATACCGTCCGTCTCCCCGATGATCATAGTGGTGCCTGTGTCCACAATTGCCGAGGCACCCTGCTTGACCTGAGTGCCATTCACTCCGACACCGTCAAAATTGACTTGCCAGTAACCCTGGACACGGAAAAACAGGCAGCTCGAAGGAGACATGGTAGGGAAGAGACAGTTTTAACCCACCTCCGTAGTAACAGGAACGTAAGTGAGGTCGCCAGAGTAGTGACTGGGATTCGTTCCACCGATGTAGAGCTCGGAGCCTTGTTTCGCCAAGTAGAAGCTGAAGACTTGCTGGTCGACTTTTCCCTGAGAAATGAGAGATTGGAAGAGTGGAGGTGCATTATAATCTGAAATAGACTGGAACCCCATTCCGAGTAGACCATCTGCGGCGAAGCGGTCACTTTGAAACCCAGTGGAATATGTTTCCGCTGCACCAAGGGTCTGCCCAGTTGCCTAAGAGACGTCAGACGTGGCTCAAGCGAGCGACGTGTTAAGAGGGTAGGCGTACTGTCAGGCCAACAATTGAGACGGTATCCGTATATTGCTCCCCACTGACGGTCGAGTTATCGCCGTACGTTAATGCGAACTTTTTGCCGAGGTCCTTTGCCGTAGAGCTTTCACTGATGTTGTAGATCTTATGGCCAGAGCACGATGAGCCGCAATTGACCCCGGGGAGGAACAAGTCACTGCTCCCGGTGTCAAAGTCGACTGTAGGAGAAGGCAGGTTTCAGTTAGCATTCATAGCATTCGTAGTACTGGACCGTTTATACTGACCAGTGAATGTCTTGGAAGGGGGTCCCCACGGATATCTCACCGTACCACAGTGTAGCATTGGCATCAGTCAGGGGTCACCACCGTGACTGCCAGCACGCTTGACTGGGGGGTTAAAGGAGAGGGAAGAGGCTAAAGGGTGGACCTCCCCGACATTCTCTTGATACGTCGCGAACCCTCCGTGAATCCTTCTAAAGGTGAATGCCAGGAAGTTACTATATGGTGCTCAGCCTATGATCTGCAACGTGACACGTACTCCACTGCACGGTGAATTTGGATCAGGAGCTCGGTCTTTTTGACGATACCATCACTATCACATAGCCCAGAGCGCTTCGAAATGGCCACGCGGACACCACGGCTGGTACCAATAAGTGGGACTGCCCCTACAACAGAGGACAAGGTGGCGAGAACGAGCGCAGCGGAGAGGTACATGGACGAGAAAGCTCCGACCGGCTCGGGATTTGCACAGGGCGACACACGCGGGGTTTTTTGTATCGCATCACTGGATAGCGCCAAGCAGTTTTATACTGTGCTAAGTCATGGAGCGTGCACAAGACCTCAGGCCTCAGGTGTCATAGAGCATGTGCCGAAGGGATGCCATTTGCGAGTACAGTATAGCGTCAGCTCCCATCCGGATGCTACGACGCCGGATTCGGAGACAAATCAGTGCTAGTACGGTGAAGGAATGGAACGTCAGAACTGGGATTCTCGGATTAACCTAACAACACACCAAGTCCGAGGACTCCGAGGATAAGTGAGAACCTTCCTTATTTGGATTTAGTCCACTTCGCACACTTCACGTGCCGCGCACTCCTTGATTCACTAACTGTACCTGCCAGTGCCCTGCAGCACTGTACGTGGCCGACTCAGGGCCCACACGACTCAGAGCTACTGGCCATGGCATACAAGAAGACCTTGAGAGTACAATTTCAAGTGAGCTATGCCAGTACAAAGTCACGGCGCTAAACAAGAAACGTATAGCTAAGTACGAACAAATGAAACGTATGAAGTGGAGTCAAGTTTGGGTTCCCAGGGCCAGGGCTGTATCTCAATTCCATTTCGCTGATCGCTGTTGACATGACATTAAGACCGAAATGTGGGATCAGACCCAATGTGTAACTTACCAAGGCCTCTGAGCGCTGAGCGCTCAGGCTGCGACGCATCACAACTGGATCGTACCACATGCTCATGCTCCACATATTACGCGACAAACAATAATTGACAATGTAACAGACGACAACCACACGATCTACATTCACCGTTCAGGATCACTATGACCCCTACATCCAGGCTGGTACTATAAGTTCTCCAAACTGGCTCGGGTTTGATGACACCTTGGGGGCACTTCGTTACCAGGTCGTTGGTCAATACGCCCAATGACTACCTGATTTGCTTTTTCGTAGCACAAGAGTTCACTGCCAGTCACCGGGCACCACCCGAGGAGGACAGAAGGTCATCGCGGATCACTGGTTGACGAAACACCAATTCACTGGTCAGTCACTATGGCACCGACGTGCTTCCTCACCGGCTAAGCTATGCCATGGTGGGCAATCGTTATCCTGGTACCGCGAGTTGGTTTGCCGCGCCCGCAGACAGTACGAGTCCTCGCTATTTGGACATGTTGTGACTCGATGCATGCCAGTGAGGCAGAGGAGCCTGGGATGGGTGACGTGGTAATGTATCAATGGCATCCCGGTAGTCGTAGATGGTTGCTGTACAATGAACGTCTGACAGCTCCAGGACAGAATACAGAATCTTTGTTATATCTACACTATCCAGGTCTCAGGTCGGCTTGTTTCTGACTGGTGTGACCAACGGCTCCACACATTTACTGTAACAAGCTCTGTCTGCATGTATTACACCACGGATGCAAATTATCAGGTAGCTAGTAAGGATGCCAGGTACCAGCTCCTGTGACTTTGATTCAAGAACCAGCACGATATTATCTTGGAGAAAGTCCTGCATCAAGGACTAAGAACAGGTCAACCACAACAATAACCGGTTTCCCTCTGTACAGTAGCAGGGTCAACCCAGGATACATATTAAATGTATACTGTAAGCAGGTCCATTATAAAACATCACTGGGATACCGGGTGATATAGCACGATTGCACCGGCTTGCCAAGAAAAAGAGATGACAACAGTGGGATTCGAACCCACGCCCTTTCGGACTGGATTAGGAATAGCCTGATTCCAGCGCCTTAGACCGCTCGGCCATATTGCCATACCCTTTCATGGGCATTACGTGTATCTCGGGTTGTTGTACTTGTGGGCGTTCAAACTGTGCTTCCCACCATTGTGGCAGGGTCAACTTGAACTTGGCCAAAATCTCGCGTACATCACACAACAACGACCACAGGGAACACCTCCCTCAGTTCCAGTTTAAAAGGTAACATTACCTCCAAGAGGTGTCTAGTTTTGACGTCTTCCATTGAGTTTACGAATTAGACCGTAGGTCACAAGCAGTCAGTCAAGAGCAAGCAATTATGCAGCCCAATCGGCTAGGACTTGGTCTGCGTCCTCCCCTGCCATCGTACGGGCAAGGCCCCTCAATGTCGGCTCTTGCACAGCAGCAGCAAATGCATGTTCAGGGCTTTGTGCCACCACAAGCTCAAAAGCAGATATCCCTTTTCATCGGCTCAATATCGGGTGGGATCACCGACAATTTCCTTAATGACCTCCTTTCTGTGAGCACTTTCTTCGCCACTGTCTTCTCGGCCCACTCACGGGAGTATGTAGGCATGCGGAAAAGTCAGGTCGTTCAAGCGGTTGATCACACCCGCCAACAAACCTCAAGGCTTTGGATTTGCCGAATTCGAGGATCCGGACGGTGCGCTACGAGCAATGGCTCTTTTAAATAATGTTGAGCTACCTGCCCTGGAGGATGGCTGCGTGAACAAAAAGTTGTTGGTGCGTCGTTATGGTATCTTCCCCTTTAACATTCATATCCATACGTCACTTAGGTTAAAGCCGACGAAAAGACTAAGGTCTTTCTCGATGCTTATCAAGCTCAGCGAATGCAGACAAACGTACGTCGTCACTATGATTCTGACCTGATGAACCCATGTTGCAGCCCATCCGGGGCATATATGCGTCTGTGCCCCTGCCGGAATCGTATGTGTCAACGGAGGGGCTGCGGCGTGTTCCTATTGCCTAGTCATTTGTCCCTCTGACCTGTTGGAATTGTATTAGGCGGACGAAGAAGCACTGCAAACAGCCAAGATTCACGTGACCAAACTCATCAATGACATCAACCGCATCTCCCAAGAAGCCGCTAATAATGGTCTTTTGGACAAAGAACGCTACGTGATTCCACCCCACCTACACGATCTTCAGGAAGCCGACCTCCCAGAAACTCAACGCGGGCTCGTCATCTCAGAGATTGCACAATTCCGTGAGCGAGCAGCAAAGCGCGAGCGCGAAAAGTTACGCGATGTCCGTGCAGCTGTGCCTAACCTCAGTGCTCAAGCTTCCCCTAGCGGCCCCAAAGTCCGCGAGTGGGGGAAGGCCCAAGGGACTGCCGACTCCCGTGAACCCGCGGCGCTTGGCACCGACCCCCAACAGGGTTTTTCAAAGCCAGTTGGATTCGTCAAGGCGGGGAGCCGGGAGCGCGACGACGAGCGGCAGGTTCCTGGCAAAACCGCAAAAACAGACGAGGAGCTGGAGCAGGATCGAAAGGAGGCTAGGAGGCGCGATGAAGAGAACTCGTTCAGAGACGTACGCAGTGCAGCGAGCCTATTTCCTGTGACCATCTTGTGACCTTTTTTTGTTTCCAGCGGGAACGTCGGTACGAGCCCCGCGAGCGTAACCGCCTTCAAGCCCTTGAGCGGGCCATCGCTCGTGAGCGTGCTACACGCGAAGCCGAAGAACGTGATCGCGCAGAGATGCGTGCGCGGCTCGACATCTGGGACGACGACGAGTCGGACGAGCTCTTCTACACGGACCGCGTACGATGGCGTACCCAGCGTTCCCGGCGCCTCGTTGCCGAGGAGGCTGCCGACAATGAGATGCGTGCCTATGAAGCACGCGAGGCGGAGAACTTGCGCCGTGAGAGCGAGGCGTTCCTTGCGCGGCAGATGGACGAGCTACAGGCGCTCGCTGAGGAGCAACGCAAGGCCGGCATGCTTCTCGACGACGGCGCACCTGTCAGACTTAATGTCTCGCTCGCGCCGGCTGCGCCAAAAGCGGACGCAGGGGCTGGGAAGGAGAAGGCACCCGCGCCTGCCGTGTTCGGTGTTGAAGAGGAGGAAGAAGAGGCAACGCGCAAACGCAAGGTTCCCCTCCAGTTACTCGACTTCAGCGCAGCGAACGACAGTGGGAAGGCAAAGGAGCGCCTGGAGCATATAAAGGCGTCGGTGCCGAAGGAACGAGAAACGTTATTCAAGTCCAAGGTCAGGTGGGATGCGGTCACTGAGGTGCGTCTCGCTTCGACACCTGACCTTCTTTTTTGTTGACCTTGAATACGCTAGCAATTGATCGATCGTAAGCTAGAGCCGCTCGTCAAGAAGTTAATGGTCAAATATCTTGGCGAGCTCGACGACGACGACGTTGTGATGTACGTCATTGAACATCTCAAAGATCACAAAAGCCCTGCCAAGCTCGTAGAGGGTCTGGAACCCGTACGCGTGAAATGTGTCGTCTGAGTCCGTACTGAACTAACGTGGTTTACTAAGGTCCTTGACGAGGAAGCCGTAGAGTTTACAATATCCGTATGGCGGCAAGTCATCTTCGAGAGCATGGCGTACGGGGAGGGTCTACATACGGAGCGAATGATGATCGACGGGTGATGGCAGGGGTCGTGGTCAGGGCAGGTGCGTTCTTGGCGTATACCTCCCTACTCGAATAGGCAGGACGGGAGCGGGAATGTGTGGTCTGATAGGGAGTACCAGAAGGATACGACTGACAATGCAAGGTGCGGACGGGCCGCGCGAGTGAGTGACTCTTTCGATCCGCCGCCACCATGTAAAAATGATTTCGCTACGGCCTTTGATCTCTTTGATATCTGAATGGCTCTTCTTCCCCTACCTCCCAACACGCACGTGAGGTTGGACACCGCTGAGTGACCTCTTTTATCCGTCTTTCTGAGAGCGCATTGATCGTCCGTGCTACCACCGCCACGGGGCATGGGGCGTGGTCCATAGGCATATGCGGCGACTTCGCGTACTGATCCCGCTGAACGGACGCAAGTCCTAAGATGTTATGATAGCAGGTGAGTCCTTTCCCATTTGTCCTTGCGACATGTATCGTATTCGGCCATCTCGGCCAAATGGTACTTGTTCGCAAATACGAGGAACACGTAGGTGCACATGCCGAGTTAGAGAGGTCGCATTCTTCACTATTATCCTGGCTTCGTCTCGTAATCGGGGGTTCAGCTTCTTCGCGTGGCGATACAGTTCCTTCTCAAAGGCCCTATTTTCGTAACTGCGAGGGACTTCAGTACTCATAAACCCAATGTCGGCTGCCAATGAGCGAGGAACCTATACGGCTGCCAATTATAGTTCCGGAGAGTGGTCTAATACGCTGGTGAATAAAATATAGGTAATAGTCTTTGCTTTGAGGAGCAGATGCACGTGCCATCTCCTTCTCAACTGCCACGACTTATCTGTTTGAACCCAACGGGTCCATAGGACCAAATGTCTTGCTTTTCACCCTCCTTCCGTGCCCAGTAAACAGCCAAGGGATCGGTGACGAGGCCTCCGTATCTGGCCCTTCATCGATTCACTCTCGGGGGCACCACTCACCGGTCGCGACTCCGCTCCGGACGGGATGAACTCCTCATCCCTAATCGAGAAGCACTTGGTCTCAGCTTCCGCCCACTATCTGTTCGCGCTCGCACCCTAGTACCTCTTTCTCGCCGCGGTGCACCCCATATTAGAACACAATGCGATGTAATAAATCGCGCTGCGCATCATATTCCTTCCCTCTCCAGGGTCTCACCGGCCAGCCAAGGAGAGTGACCCGCAAAGGTTGTCCGGAAACTATGGGGTGTTTTATAACCTTCTCAATCGTCTCATTTTGTATTAACTTATGTGCTAACGTGTTTCGTGTGATCCGGTTAGTTGTTCAGCCTTGGCTGACAGGGGCAACCGTACTAACTTTGGCACGTCATTTATTCCGCTTCCTGGCTACAATCGTCTTGGCGACCAAGAGATGGAATACCTCGTTGGAGTCTCGTAGTAAGTGTTTATCGGACTCCGCATGGGAACTGCCTAGGCACGGAAGTGCTGTCAGCGATGAAACAAAGACGCTTCTCAGTCCTGATAGGCGCTCGATACAATGGCCTTCCAGAGAGCTCAACACTGATCACAGGCCGAACTAGAACTAGATACCGTTGCCGTTCACAAGCGATTCCGTACCCAACTCGTACAACTGAGCAGGAACAGGAATGGTGAGAGGTCTTCAGTTGACATCCTCCAGGCCCATAGTCTCAGGCTGTAATATACTCCTCAGTGATGCGACAAAGTAGTTGAGGAGGGGAAACTATATAGTGATGACTATTGTACGTAGAGTGTTTATGTATGGGTGAAGACCGAATCTCGTTGCGATCCGGAGGGATCGTCCTCCATACCACGTTCGCCCATGTCGTCCAGGTGTCCCTTCGTATCTCGGAAGGGCCCATGCCTCGGTCCGGAAAGCTTGAGGGGTTGAAACAAGTGTTTTGGTTGTTCTTGCGAGTGGGTGTCGCGCGGGTCAAGGGATTGAAACTGCTCGTCAATTTCCGGGCATCACGAATTGGTTTGCGACGTGTATGTAGTTTGCGACTGGGACTGCCCTATCGCTGTTGTACTAGGCCACGGAACCAACTGTGTCAGGATGTTCAAAAAGTCTGGCGTCCCGAGACCCGTCACCTGCCGAGCCGAAAATCAGCCAACCTTAAAAATGAAGAGACAAAAATCTCGTGGGACGAACAGGATCCCATCCAGCGATGGCCGAGAATCCATCAGTGCCGCAGCCCGGGTTAGACCCAGATACGATGTCGTTGAGGCCTGGGAGAACCCGGCCATACAGCCAGGGGTTGAGGAAGCCGAGAGGTTTCCTACCTCTTGAAAGTAGGAAGTCGTTAATCAGTGAGATTATGCCCGCCACTATCTGTACATTGGTGGTCAGCTGGGTGCTCGAGGCAGAGCGGAGGCGGGGGAAAACGTACAGGTGCCGCGCAGCTCGTGCCGGACGCCAGATAATTCCCGTTGTTTTGGATGTTAAATATTTGAGTGCCTGGGCAGCGATGTCGGGGATACCGCGGCCGTCTGGGCTGCACAAAAAACCACGAAAATGACAGAGTAAGAATAGGCTAAGTCAGATCGTGGCAGAAAACGCACTTGTAAAAGCCTTCATACTTGCTGCCGAGCTGCTGCAGGTAGGTGGGCACAGCAACGTCCTGGTACCAAGGGCGCGGAAAATAGTTCGAGAAGCCGCCCCCAGAGAGTTCTGCCGCGACCTCGGAATCCAGGCCCTTCGTGCCACCCTTCGTGCCACCCTTCGTGCCACCCTTCGTGCCGCCCACGCTGGTCACCCAGGGACCTGCGAAACCGTGGCAATGTGGTGAGCGACCGTGCCTGCGAGGTATACTCCTTCCTAGGAGAAATAAAAGGCAACACATACAGGATGCAGGGAACAATGGGATGAAGTGGACTCTTCCGGAACCGTCTTGGGCCTTGCAGTCCCCCGCGCCGACGCCCTTGTTGCCGCTCGGGAAGATGACGCTGGCGCCACGCGCACCGAGTTGGACGAACAGAAGGCACAAGGCCGTTGCATATTCCACCGGGGGAATCTTCTCGTCAATACCATACGAAGTACTGATCGTCTGCGGGACGGTCGGCTGTTTGAGCACGAATTTGAACCACTCTAGGAATAGGTCTCCTGGTGCTGGTAATTTGGTGTCAGGCATCGCCAACAACGAGCCGCCAGTGCTGTAGAAGATGTGCCGGGTCGGGTACGCCATGCCCTGCGCGGACTGCATGTTTTGGCCTGCCTCAGAGGTGGGGTGGCTCGGGTCGTACCCGCCGCCGTTGATCTGCTCGACGGTGTACGTCGCATCTACCGCGTCCGCGCGACATTTGGTCATGAACGTCTTCAAATCCGCCGGGCTCGGGTAATCGTTCAGGTAGCCCGCAATCCCGAGCACATTCCGGTCCGTTGCCGCCGGCACATAGGCGATCGTCCTGTACAGCCAGCGCAGGTCCGATGGTGTGACACCGTCATCGCGACTCGACAGCACCGTCACGAGCTCTCTCGACGCCATATCCGCAGTCGCGTTGACGGAGCGCTTCCACGGTTTCTGCCACAGAGTGGGCGTGGAGGCGAAGTACGTCGTTGGCACGACGGTTTGCACGTGTGTGTGCAGCACAGCGGGGAGTCCATAGCCGATCGTACGGAGAATAGTGCTGTCATTCATCCCTGTGCGCTTGTACAGCTGGTACGACGCCCCGAGCAGTTCATTGGCTTGGGACACGGGAACGCCGGTCAGCGTCAGCCAGCCGCCGCCGTGTGTCATTGAGACGGACGAAGACGGTATGTCATGGTGTTCGAGCCAGGAGTTGATGAGCTCGAGGGTATCTGGGTGCGGCGCGACAAGCTGAGCGACCTGCTCCCTTGTCAGGTGTGCACCGTATCTGCATCGGAGCGGCGGCACGGGTGAGTACATCGTACGTGGGTGAGTGTTGGAGAGGACTTGCTTTGGACTCCTAGGTTCGCTAACCTCGTAGAGCGCATCAATCAATGCGTTCTCATGGTGAGGTTTGAGCGCAAGGTGGAGGTCGATGGTGGTGCCAGCGGGAGGGTGACCGAGACTTTCCCAGTCGGACGGGACGGTATTCCAAGTGTGCTTGACACGTATATCATCCCAAGGTGGTGCGAGAAGGGTTGCGAAGTTAGCAAAGGTCGCGGCAGCGAGGATAGAGAGCACAGAGAGCTGGTAGCAGCGCATGGTTAGAGGGCCAACAGGAGTTAAGGTGCAGAGAGCGCGCACAGAAATGGCTGCCAGTGGGAAGAGACCTTTTATCACGCATCTCGTGGTCCAACGGAGATAGGAGCTGAATTGCAAGTGTCTTAACAGGACTCGGGTGCGATCCGCGGCTGTAACTGTAACTGAAACCCGCGGGTCGATTAAGATGTACTTGAGCGAGGACATCCGCACAATCGCATCAGGAAAACCCTTCGTTCTGTACTTTCCCATACTTCATACTTTCCAGCAAAAAGGTAGAAAAAGTAGAAAAAAGAAATCCCCCTTACTTTTTTTTTTTCTTGCCAAACCTTTACTGTAAGAAAAGTACAACGAAATCATACAATAAAGACAAAAAAGGACAAAATAAATTTCTACAAACGGACGTAAAAGGACCAGAAAAGGACCAAAACATAAAAAAGAAAACAGGCAAAAGCAGGCAAAACGGGACAAAAATGGACCAAAAGGACGAAAAATTAGGGTCTCACCCACAAAAAATACCGGAAAGTTACAAAAGGGTATGTGAAAAGTATTCAGTAGAAATAGACCCTTTTTACTTGTGAAAAGTGTGGAAAGCATGAAAAGCAGTGAAAGTAAATAAGGGGTTTTCCTGATGACTCACCCACCGCTGGTGCATCTCCATCCAGTCTGATTCGGGAGGCTACGCACTGTGACCGAAAGGCGGCCATCGTATCATCGACGTTAGATAGGTATGTATGTAGTGGTGGGGATGTGAGCGACATGCGACATGAGACATGTTGCCAGCTGCGTAAACACTTGCGGGTGTCAGTCTTTTTTTTGAAAGCGTTTATTTTCAGCATTTACATATTGACAGCTAGTATACCGTGAAAAAAATGTTAGGTAGTTCATTAGGAGCTCTATCTAGCATGAATGTAGCCGGATCAGAGCCTGGGGTGAGGAAAAACGCATTTACACATGCACCTTCAACTTGAGGCCGTTGTTTGGGTTGTGTCGGGACTCAGTGCACGCCGAGTCTGATTTGCAGAGATGCCTTTTCTCACACTGTGTTTTCTTACTAAACTTACGGCAAGAGTCGACTGTACCCGGTAAGTTTGAGGGGTTGAAACAGATAATTTATTGTTCTTGTGAGTGGGTGTCGTGCGGGTTGAGGGATTGGTGCGAAAACTACCGTCAATTTCCTGGTATCACGAACTGGCTTGCGACGTGTATGTAGTTTGCGGCTGGTACTGCTGTGTCGCTGTTGTACTAGTCGATGGAATCACTGGCAAGTGTATCTGCAGGTTCAAAAAGTCCGGCGTTCCAAGACCGGTCACCTACCGAGCCGAAAATCAGCCAACCTCGAAAATGAAGAGACAAAAATCTCGTGGGACGAACAGGATCCCACCCAGCGATGGCAGAGAATCCATCAGTGCCGCAGCCTGGGTTAGACCCAGACGTAATATCATTGAAGCCTGCGAGGTCTTCGCCAAAGTGCCAGGCATTGCTGTACAGCCAGGGATTGAGGAAGCCGAGCGGCTTCCTACCTCTTGAAATCTGGTAGTCGTTAAGCAGTGAGATTATGCCCGCCACGGTCTGTACATTTGTGGTCAGGTGGGTACTCCAGGAGGAGCCGGGGGGGGAAGGGAGACACACCGGTGCCGCGCAGCTTGTGCCGTCAATATTTAAACCCACGTTGTTTCTGATGAAATAGTAATTGACTGCCTGAGCGGAAATGTCGGGGATGCCGCGGCCGGCCGCGCTGCAGAGCATAAATATTACAAGGTAAGAATAAGTCAGGTTAGGTCGCGGCAGAAGACGCACTTGTACATGCCATCATACTGGCTGCCAAGGTGCCGCAGGTAGGTGGGCACAGCAACGTCCTGGTACCAAGGGCGCGGAAAATAATTCGAGAAACCGCCTCCAGAGAGTTCCGCCGCGACCTCGGGGCGCTGGGCCATCGTGCCGCCCACGCTAGTTACATAGGGACCTGAGGAACCGTGGAGATGTGATAAGCGACTTGTCATGCGAAGGTGTACCGCTCCCAAAGAGAAATAAAAACACTACACATACAGGATGAAGGGAACTCGGGGACGAACTGGACTCTTCCGGAGCCGTCGTTGACCCTGCAGTCCCCCTTGCCGACACCATCGTCTCCGCTCGCGAAGATGACGCTGACGCCACGCGCACCGAGTCGGGCGAACATGTCGCACAAGGCCTTTGCATACTCCAGCGGGGTGACATTCTCGGGGTCATCATACGAGGTGCTAATCGTCTGCGGGACTTTCTGCTGGTCGAGCACGTGTTTGAGCCATTCCAGATATGGGTCGCCCGGGGCTGGTAGGTTGCTGCCAGGTAGAGCCGTCTTCACGCCGCCGATGCTGTAGAAGATGTGCCGAGTCGGATACGCCATGGCCTGTGCGTACTGGATATTGACGTTCGCCTCTAGGGTGGGCTCGGTCGGGTCGTACCCGCCGCCGTTGATCTGCTCGACAGTGTACGTCGCGTCTACCGCGTCTGTGCGACATTCGACCATGAATGCCGTCAAATCTGCCGGGCTCGGGTAATTGTCCCCGTAGCCCGTAACCCCGAGTGCATTCTTGTCTGTTGCAACCGGCACATATTTATCTGTCCTGTACAGCGAGCGCAGTTCTGACGGATCAATTTCATCACCAATGCGACTCGACAGCACACCCCTCGATGCCATATCCGCAGTCGCTTTGATGGAGCGCCTCCGTGGTGTCTGCCATACAGTGCGCGTGGAGGCGAAGTACGTCGTCGGCACGACGGTTTGCACATGTGTGTGCAGCACCGAGGGGAGTGCATAGCTGATCGTACGGAGAATGGTGCTTTCATTCGTCCCTGTCCGCCGGTACAGCTGGTACGACGCCCCGAGCAGTTTATTAGCTTGCGACACGGGGACGTCGCTCACCATTAGCCAGCTGCCGCCGTGTGTCATCGAGATGGATGAGGACGGCACATCGTGGTGCTCGAGCCAGGAGCTGATGAGCTCAAGGCTGTCTGGGTGCGGCGCGACAAGGTGAGCTACCTGCTCCTTCGACAGGTGCACACCATATCTGCAACGGAGCAGCGGCACGGGTGAGTACATCGTGTGCGGAGGAGTGTTGGAGAGGAAGTACTTTGGACTCCTAAGGTCGCTGACCTCGTAGAGCGCATCAATCAATGCGTTCTCACGGTGAGGCTTGAGCACGAAGTGGAGGTCGATGGTGGTGCCAGCGGGAGGGTGACCGAGGGTCTCCCAGTTTGGCGGGACGTCACTCCAGGTGTGTTTGACAAGTATGTCATCCCACGATGGTGTGAGAGGTGTTGCGAAGTTGGCGAAGGGTCATGCCGACGAGGACAAAGAGCACAGAGAGCTGGTGGTAGCGCATGATTGAAGGGTTACCAAGGGTTACGAAGGCTAGAGGTGCAGAGAGAGCACACAGGAACATCGATGAAATGGCTAGGAAGCAGAGCATTTATCACGCATCCCGTGGCTAAATGGAGATAGGAGCTGAATTGCGACATGACGCAACCCGCGGCAGTTCACTGAAACCCGTGGGTGAATTAAGAGGTACTCGAGCGAGGGAAAAGTCGGGTCAAGTTTAATACCTTATAATTATGCGCACAATCACCAAGGGAAAACCCCCCGCTGACACCTCACCGTTCCCCACTGCATCAGCACACCACACGATGTGACCGAAGGGCGTATGGTACGAATGAAGGCACGTCCACTTCTGAATGTCCGTGACTCAGATATGATCCAGGGCCGATATCCTTCTGGCACTTCACACCATCGTCGCGCTTGGCGACGACGATACCTCACCGCGGACGACTGGATGGGTCTATGGCTGGCTGCCCCACAGAAACGAAGCAGGGAAGAGCAACTTGTCGCTTGTTGGGGGTTCAGGCAGCTATATCAGCTGTGTGCTTGGACAACGACAACGACCCGCATATCGTCGACGCTGCGTAGGTTCTGTGGGTGGATACGGGTGGTATAATGGATGCTCGCGACGTGCGACGTGAGATGCCGTTGGGCATGTTGTGTGAATACCCTATTACATACACGCTTTGGGGACTTCGCTCAGGCACCTTGTTCGGTCACGACTACCCATAATCTTACATAGGGTATCATTGACGAGTTGGCTCAGATCAACTCTAAACATCAAGATATTGTGTTTGACAGTTATACCTCTGCATAGACCTTTGTAATGAAGAGTCTGCCAGTGAATCGCCTCAACGGCCACCGGATGAGGACCGAACCTCGTTACGACTCGAAGGGGTTGCCTTCCATCCCACGTTCGCCTATGTCGTCCAGGTGTCCCTTCGAGTCGTATCTTGAAAGAGCTCGTGCCTCAGCCCAGAAAGTTTAAGAGATTGAAATGAATATTTTATTTTTCTTGTGAGTGGGTGTCGTGTGGGTTGAGGGATTGATTGGACGCGAAAGCTACTCAATTTCCTGGCATCACGAATTGGTTTGCGACGTGTGTGTAGTTTGCGACTGGGACTGCTGTGTCGCTGTTGTACTAGTCGGTAGAACCACTGGCAAGTTTTCCTGCAGGGTCATAAAGTCCGGCGTCCCGAGACCCGTCACCTACCGAGCCGAAAATCAGCCAACCTCGAAAATGAAGACACAAGTCTCGTGGGACGAACAGGATCCCATCCAACGCTGGCTGGGAATCCTTCAGTGCCGCAGCCCGGGTTAGACCCAAATGTGATATCGTTGAGGCCCGCGAGGCCTTCGCCGTACAGCCAGGGATTGAGGAAGCCGAGCGGGGTCTCACCCCTTGAAAGCCGGTAGTCGTTAAGCAATGAGATTATGCCCGCCACGGTCTGTACATTGGTGGTCTGTTGGGTGCTCGAGGCAGAGTGGAGGGGGGGAAAACGCACCGGTACCGCGCAGCTTGTGCCGACCATGGCAGACTCCTCGTTGCCTTTAATCATATAGAAATTGAGTGCCTGCGCGGCGATGTCGGGGATACCGCGGCCGGCTGGGCTGCACAAACCACGAAAATTACAAAATAAGAATAGGCTAAGTTAGGTCGCGACAGAAAACCCACTTGTACAGGCCCTCATACTCGCTGCCGAGCTTCTGCAGGTAGGTGGGCACGGCAACGTCCTGGTACCACTCGCGCGGGAAAAGGTTCGAGAAGCCGCCCCCAGAGAGTTCCGCCCCTTCCTCGGAACCCAGGTCCTTCGTGCCGCCCTTCGTGCCGCCCACGCTAGTCACATAGGGACCTGTGGGACCGTGGCGATGTGGTGAGCGTCCTGTGCCTGCGACGGCGTACCACTTCCAAGGAGAAATAAAAGGCCACACATACAGGTTGCAGGGAACTCAGGGATGAACTGGACTCTTCCAGAGCCGTCGTTGACCTTGCAGTCCCCCTTGCCGACGCCATCGTCGCCAGTCGAGAAGATGACGCTGGCGCCACGGGTACCGAGTCGGGCGAACATATCACACAAGGTCTTTGCATATTCCAGCGGGAGAACATTCTCGTCGATACCGTACGGAGTACTGATCGTCTGCGGGACTTTCGGCTGGTCGAGCACGTGCTCGAGCCACTCGAGCCACATGTCGCCCTTGGCTGGTTTGTTACTGTCAACTATATACAACCCGCTGCCGCCAGTGCTGTAGAAGGTGAGCTTGGTCGGGTACGCCATGGCCTGCGCATACTGGATGTTGACATTCGCCTCTGAGGAGGGTTTGCTCGTGTCGTACCCGCCTCCGTTGATCTGCTCGACGGTGTACGTTGCGTCTACCGCGTCCGTGCGACATTCGACCATGAATGCCGTCAAATCCGTTGGGCTCGGGTAATCGTTCAGGTAGCCCGCAATCCCGAGCACGTTCCGGTCCGTTGCCGCCGGCACATAGGCGAACGTCCTGTACAGCCAGCGCAGGTCCGATGGTGTGACTTCATAATCGTGACTCGACAATACCACGGGCCCTCTCGACTCCATATCCGCAGTTGCTCCGGCGGAGCGCCTCCGTGGTGTCTGCCGCAGAGCGCGCGGGGGAGGCGAAGTACGTTGTCGGGACGATGGTTTGCACGTGTGTGTGCAGCACAAAGGGGAGCCCATAGCCGATCGTGCGGAGAATAGTGCTGTCATTCGTCCCTGTCTGCCGGTACAGCTGGTACGACGCCCCGAGCAGTTTATTAGCTTGCAACACGGGTACGTCGCTTACCATTATCCAGCTGCCGTCGTGTTTCATCGAGATGGATGAGGACGGCACATCGTGGTATTCAAGCCAGGAGCTGATAAGCTCGAGGGTGTCTGGGTGCGGTGCGACAAGGTGAGCTACCTGCTCCTTTGACAGGTGTGCACCGTATCTGCAATGGAGCAGCGGTACACATCGATACATTGCGCGTGGAGGAAGGAGGAATGTTGGAGAGAACGTACTTTGGACTCCTAGGGTTGCTGACCGCGTACAGTGCGTCGATCAATGCGTTCTCGTGGTGAGGCTTGAGCGCGAGGTGGAGGTCGATGGTGGTGCCAGCGGGAGGGTGACCGAGGGCCTCCCAGTTTGGGGGGACGGCATTCCAGGTATGCTTTTCACGTATGTCATCCCAAGGTGGTGTGAGGTGATTCGCGAGGTTGTGTAGAGACGCGACGGCCAGGACAGTGAGTCTAGTAAGCTGGCGGTAGTGCATGATTGTCGACTTGGAGTTAAGGAAGCTGAATGGTCATAGCTATATAGGAGCTGAATTTCAACTTAACAATATGCGATCCGCGGCAATTGACCGAAACCCGCGGGCGGATTCAGACGTACTTGAGCAAGGGCAAAGTCCGGTCGAGTGTAATACCATGACGCGAACAATCACCAAGGGAAAATCCCCCGCTTGCGCTTCACCGTCCCGTCGGCATCGGCACACCACGCGCTGCGAACGAAGGCACGTCCATTCCGAATGTCCTTGATATGATGAGTAGAGTAGACATCTATCTAGCACCTCATAGCACCTCCAGAGTGTGGTCTTTTTGTTTTGTTTTGGGAAACGACGCCACCTCTCCGCGGACGTAACTCCCCTGCAGACACGCTACTTCAAAAGAGGGGCGGGTAGAAGGCCGGACGTGTCCCTGACTGCCTCATGGAAACGAAGGGCTAGGGTTTGTGCGGCTGGACCAGCCGGACAAGGACAACGCCACGTATCGTTGATGTCGCACAGGTTCTGTGGGTGAATTTGGGGTGGTAGGGATGCGAGCGACATGCGACGTGTGAGACGTTCCGCTGGTTGCATAGACGCTCATAGGTGTTGGTCTTATCGTGTGAATACCCATTACATACACCCTCGTGGATTTCGCCTGGCGCCTTGTTCGAGTACTTACGACTGTCTGGTCACGTTCTTGGTTCTCAGAGGGAGCTGCTCTTGGAAGAGCGCGAGAGATCGGAGAACGACTCAGAACTGAAGCGCATGTCACAGACTGGCCGACACTGGTGGGAGAATGCGACTTAGAAATCGCGATCGCCGAGAGATGGATTCGGCTACGATCTCGGTGGGATTCAGAATTGCGGCGACCCCTGCGAGTCTGCGGCAGTGCGCAACACAGGTCGTACCAAAAGAGGCACGACTATTATATTTCGCGAAAGGAGCCGACACGATGAGACTAGGAATTGAATTGAACAAGCTATTCCAGGCTGTTGCTATTGACGGCACTCGATAACGTACTGTAGGTCAAGGAAGCTACCTGAACCGGACAATATGTGCCAGCGATGCGCTGCCGGGAGTGAAGCACGCCGAGAGTACGATTGACCGTATTACAGTGCGGTTCCATTAGTTGATACGGTACTCACCTCACCATCTTTTCGACACGGCCCTCGCCTACTTCTGTACTAGGAAGAAATCCTGCATTTACGCCGCATCTTGGCCGTAGTTACTTGGTCACGGGATACATGCGCTACTGTAACTCCAAAGAAAGTGATTGGGCAACTTTTGGCTCTGGATCCACGCCCAGGTGCAGCGCCTATTCCCTGGACCAGGCCAATACCCCCCTGCACTCCACGATGAATAAGTCGGTCACACATCGTGCAACGGCACCCGCGCCAGGATTTTTGGTTCTGGACTTACAATGACCCGTGCGGTAGCGTAAACTGTGTGCAAAGCCCGGCTTTAGGACCAGTACGCTAAGACTGAAGCGTGTGTTTTGAAGGCGTACTCATTCATACTTGACATACACACAAAAGAAATGAGCAAGCCCAAGAGGTTGTATGCAAAGAAAGGAGAATACAAGAGTACAGACATTGTCCACCGCCCTTAGAATTTATTTATTTGGTAGCAGTTTAAAACCTCAACCCTTTACACGACCAGCAGCTGCATGCCCGCGAGTAGCGCTAGCCCGACGAGCGCGTGGGGCGTCACAGACAGCTGCAGCGCAGCGTTTCCTTTGCCACTGCCGGAGCTTCCGCTGCTGCCCGCTATGTCGGCCTCGACCAGCGGGTCGGGGCACGTCGGGGCGACGAGCTTGCCACCGAAGGTGTTCGCGACCCAGAGCGCGACGCCGTTCGTCCACCCAAAGCCTGCCTGCACGGTATATTCGCCGCCGCGTCCGCCACTGTCGATGTCTCTGATCGAGAACTTTTCGAACATCTGCAGAGTGACAATGACAGAGGTGAGTACTTGGGCGTTGGAAGAGAGCGACAAAAGTAAGCGGAGAGGAGGTCACACACGTTGCCGGTATTGTTGATGCTTTGGCTGACGTTCAGCTGCTGGTTCGTCAATCGCGGGAGCAAGTTGGGGATCGACCCGCCGGTAGCATACCTAGCCCCCAGGGGTCGTCAGAAACCTTGTGATATAAAGGAGGAGCGAGTACACTTACCAGCTACAGAACGCGCTCGTGAAGTACCGATTCGCGAGACCTCGCGCGAGGGCGTCGCGCCAGCCCTCGCCGGTGGTGGCGTTACCCCCATTGACGAACGTCCCGTCCAACGCATTTAAATCCGCGCTGCTCCCAGTGCTCGAAGCATTCTTCCCTTTCGCGACCACTTGGCCTGGTAGCGCATTCTCCGCAACGTCAAGCTGTCCGCTCGGCACGAGTGCATATGCGGACTGTCCACTCGGGGTCTGCGGAATTGCGCCGCTGGATACGTTGCCTGGAAGCCCAAGTAAGGCCTGCAGCGCAATATATTGGTGGGGTGGCCATGCGTTCGGAGCGTCCCATTGCAAACCGGACTCTATGAAAGTCGTTGGGTATGTACCGTTATAGCGGCGTAGCACCATGTTGATACTCGAGAAGAAGCCAAACGCGTTTGTCGAGCTAGAGAGGACCTCGTCGGGGGTGATGCCGGCCCAGAGTGGGTAGAACGTAGCGGCCGAGAAGATGTTGTTGCGCGAGTTTGAGGTCAGGTTAAAGTCGTAGAACGCGAGTTTGGAAGAATCCCAGAAGAGGTCAAGGATCCCAGCGCGGATATTCGCCGCCGCAGCCTCATGCTGCGAGACAGCAGTGTTATTGGAATGATTCCCTGACCTGTAAAAATCCGCGAGAATGAGATTGGACTTGTCTGATATAGGGGTGAGATAGCGTCAGACTGTTTGATTTAGGCGGCTTACAGAGGATAGAGTTCAAATCGACGGGGACGTGGTTCTTGATATTCACAGAACGGAGTGCAGGGGCCGTGTTATTGGTCCCACCATCCACAGGTAAGGCGATGAAACGAGTGGAGTAATCCCAGCCTGCTCAAGGCGCTTATTGGTCCACCCAGTAAAGAAAACCGTCGGAAGTGTAGACCCCACCTGACTCGGCCCCACTAGCGAGCTCCGAATAAAGTTCTGCCCTCTGCGACTCGGTCAAAGGTGTGCTCAGCGTTGGATCGTTTGCTGTGTTATAATCTAAAGACCAAACGACATCGGTGAATGGCGGCAATGGCAAAGGAAGCATGTGATTTACCAGTCAAATAGGATTCGGGCCTGGGCGCGCTATTGGTGACGGAAAAACGCGATAGCGTGTAAGTCTTGTTCGAATAAGGGCTTGTGACGTTGACGGAACGATTATCTCTCCACCATGCTAGTTCCCTCTAAAGGTAGATGATCGTGAGACGGTGTAAAGCCGAAGAATGGTTACGTGCCTCTGCCAAAGGGAGTGCCCGATCGAGAATGGAAGTGTCATTGGATGCCGAGACGTAAGTGGATAGCATCTGATTCACCCATTAGAAATGCCAGCGCGTCAATCACAGGATAGACGCACCCAGATAAACAAGGGAGGTTGCGAGCGGTTCAGGTCTGGATGAATAAGGGTATCAATGCCTGGAACATAGCGCATATGGAGGAATAATACAATATATGCGACCACCATTAGGAATGAACCCAAACCTCTCAATCTCGTCCATGAAGTTCTCCAGCGTTTCTTTGGCAATATCAAACAGCTGGGATTGAATTAAACCCTCGATTATCCAGAAGCTGTCCCAGTAGTCTGTGAATTGAAATAAGTGCCTGAACAGAGGTTATATGTACAAGAATCGCTTACATTGCTCACGGAATCTCCCGCCTGGAACCACGAACGTATGGTTAAGTGGAATAAGCGTGCTCTCGCACGCCCTTCCATCGCAGAGTGTAGAGGGATTTGTCCCACGGATGAGCTGGGTCCAATAGCTATGCACAACTTGGGCAAAGGCTTTAAGCAACGGGTCTGCGACATTATTCAAGAAAGGTGGGTTTGCGTTAAAGTTGGGAAGAGCTTGTGCCTCAAGCTCGAGGCCTTCGCCACGGAAGTTGCTGTCTACGAAGTCGACCACAGCACCCTCGGTGGTATTGGTGGAGTTGATTGGCGCAAATGCGGCAAGGACAGACTGGGGGCTCGAGTTTGTGGGCTTGTCGACAAAGGTTTTTGGGTCCGACCAGAGTTTAGCGACGTTGACGGTTTGCAGGAGCTATACAGAATGGGGTGATGGATATATGCGCTGTTATTGGAGCGCGAAAAGAACACGTGACACACCGCTCCAGCACAGAAAATCTCACTCGGGCACCAGGCTTGCACTGGAGGCAGCGGCACTTGCGAGGGCAATGTGGCCGTGAGAGGGGCAGTTGGACTAGCGATGGACGTCACCAGCGTAATCGACGGAGCACCAGTGGATACGCCGGGAGGCGCGGTGGTGGTTGGTACTTGAGGAACAGCACGCGCTGCGTTGATGGCGCAGACGACGATGGTCCATTTGACTAACATAGCGTTGGCCGCGACTCAGTCAAGAGAACCAGGGTGCTCTAGCTGAGAGAGGATCGTGGTCTCGCAAGAACTATTTGAGGGCCCGCTACTACTAGGTACGCAGTGGTCTAGTGACCGGCGGAGCCTGGGCGAATCGTTGTTGAATACTACTCACTGGGGTAGTTGCGGGGTTGCCGCGGTCAGATGACTCTGTGCATGAGACGCGGATTCGCGCATGGGTCACATGAACCCCTCGCTGTGATGTCTGCCTCGCGACGACGTGGTTCTTTGGAGAATTCGCGAAGCTCCTCGCCGTTCGTAACCAGGTCTGTCGTAATCGTCCACCCCATTACTTTGAGTGTTGTAATGGGTATTTGGCAAGACTTTGAATCTCCTTCTTCGTATACGAACGGGAGCTGGAAGGATTATGATGGAGCAGCGTAGTAACTTCTTTCCACATGATCCGGCCCTGACCTCCGTCCTCGCTGCAAGCAGTCGGTTCCTTGCCGGGAAAGGATGTTCGCACGAAAAATATTTCGTAAGCAGGATCCACCATATTGATACACATCGGGGCTTATCTCCCTCACAAGACTACGGCCGAATTGAAGGACCATTTGAACTGTACATGATGCCGAAAGCCGATGACAGCGAGATCGACCTCCTCGAGTACTACCACCGTACTACCCGATGACCAGCGGGCAGAGTGTTTGACACTGGATTCAAGAACACACAGTAGTTGCCCGCACCCAATAGTTACCATTTGATAATACTCACACGATGGGTCCACAATTCAACCGTAAGTATCGCCGCTCTTCAGGGCGACTCCATGTTCCAGGACCCACGTCGGTTCTTCCCGAAGAATAGGGCCGACGAACAGAAGTCATGGGCGTTCTGTACACTAACCCATTCAATTTATTCATTCGGTCGGGTGGTGAGGTGGACCCGCTGCTTATTTTTACCGCAACAAAGGGTAGGAGCACCCCCCTGACTTGCTTCTCACACCTATCACCAGCCGACGTCTCGGTTTGCTTTTCAGCCCTATACAACAGATCTCGTTAGTTCTTTTGGCGTCGGGGAACTTAAGGACGGTGTCATCCGATTGACCAACAACTTCGACCCTTACGACCCGAAGGGTCTTGGGATCCATTGGTCCCAGTCGGACCTGCAGAAACCCAAGGGGTCACTGGTCATCTCCCAAGACAGTGCCCTCTTCCCGCTCGTTCGTCAACGCGTCAACGGCGACAACTTGGGCTACCGTACCGACCCACTCGACTATGTCGCGAACATTTCCCTACTTCGTCCTATCTAAATGAGAAACCCACGAAGAAAGCTATAAATCGGGCTACTGGAATACTTGGTCTCTTTCCCCTATCTCAGATGTCTCTCTTTTGATCTTGGAAGAATCGCTCCCGATGGAGCAGCCGTCTCAGATGTCTATCTACCAAACGTTCTTGAAATTTGAACTCTATCGTACCTTCTCGAATTGTTCCAGTGCAGCCAGTAACATAAACGAGTCGCCTAACGTCCGAGCGAAGTACACGTTAAGGCACATGAACGCCTTGCAAGTTCCCAACAGGGGCAATGTCGCCTCAAAAGGAGCAAAGGGTCTCCTGATAGCTCCATTCCTAAAACGAAACGATGAACGTCGACCGGCCTGGACTGAGAAAATGTATTCCTATTCAAGTGAGGTAGTGAGACCTTCGGAAGCTGTTTTTAGTACAGCTTTTGCCGTGAGTACTTTGCGCATCGAATGAACGCTCACTCCAATCAATCCAAGTCCAAATATAATTTGGGGAATATTCGTTCCTGGCTTCAGGAATGTACATTTTGAATAGATGGGGCTGGAAGAAACTATCAGAGATTGTTCCGAGAAGGCTCTCAGACAGGCACCCAGCGACACTCGATGCGGCTCCGAGAATTTCCACCAAAGAAATTCATGACATGAGACTAGCAATTAATAAGTTAGCCAGGGAGAGTAATCAGCTAACGGCCAGGCTGTGTGGTTGCTACTTACACATGTTGTAAACGGTATGTGTCCTGGTGGTGGGAATTAAGTACTGTATTTGACCGAGACCCATGTTGGCTTCTCACGACCCGTGTTCGTGTTCGCCTCTTACAGCGACCTAAAGACCCAACAACTGAATCGTTTAGCAAAACTCGAGTAACGCAAATTTCTTTTGGGCTGCTTCATCCTCACACGAACAGGTCATCATGCTGAATACGCTTTTTATCGATAAAATGCACAGTACAAAAATGGGTTTCAAAAAAAAAAAAGCGCACACAGTACCATGCATGCAACTTTTCTGACGGGCACTGGCAAACTCGCTGGGGCTACTGACGGCACACGGCACTTCGTGATGTGTGACGACTTGACGGCTTATCCTAGTCCCATAACATAGCGACATGACATAACGACGCAGGACCAAGATCGTCGTGATCACGGCATTGCCACCCGACGTCCATTTGAAGCAGCTCAAAGGTGGTCGTCTTGAACAGGGGGTAATACGAGATTCGCCCTTCTGTCATTCATGGCCAAGTGTCGCTCTCTCATGCAACACCCTCATGTCGCCTACTCGATAACTGTAGTCGCAAGCGTCTGAGGACCGGTAGGTAATCGCACAGCGGGGAGATTGGCAGTCAGCAGACCTACGGAATGTATTCGGAAAGGGAATTGCGTGGAGAGCGGCATATCAGTGGGGCGTGCTGTATGGAAGCAGTCGGTGGCACGTAAACGCCGTGAACGTGTGAAGTCCCACAGCGATGTTCGGGTATTGATGGTGGCGATCTTTTTGCCAGTAATGTTGGATTTTGTTCTATTAACTTACAGTAATTCTTCAGGTGTGCTACTGTTGAACGTTGAAGAGTCATTTATGAAGTCGCTAAGAGACAGGTGGAAAATAGGGGGCTGTAAACAAAAGTGGTGAAGTGAAAGACTGGTAAGGAAATGATGGCCTCCGACAGTAAGTTACTGTAGTGGATCATTGGGAGCTGAGCGCGACGTGCAAGAATGGAAGGTCCTTGCTTATAGGATGCTAAACCCTCTGTGTCGAGGAAGGTGTCGCCGGTTCGGGGTTAGGACGGGATGAATGACTACGTATCTCGGCCCACGAGGCCGCTGGAGCGAGAATGGAAACATCATTTTTGACCCCGTGCCAGCACACGATGCAAAGAGCGGTTACTCATACGGCGCCATTCTCTCCTTCGCGTAAACACCATATCGGCGATGCGTAGTACTGTGGGGCGTAAGAGTGGACCAGAACCACGATCAAACTCGGAGGGGCAACCACCGGAACCGGGAGTGCCCGCGTTTCCCGCTTGATCAGCTAGACCCGAAGACGAGATAATCAGGCGAAGAGGGTGCAACTCTTGGTGTGGTGCCGGGTCGATGGGCGATGAACGTCGATGAACTCACGAATGGATCACGGTCAATCATTCGGTACTAATAGTCTTGGAACATCCGTGCGCGATGATGCATGATGCGATGATGTACCGTGTTGACAAAAAGAAGGCAAGGTGAACAGGAAAGGCACATCCCCTGTTGTTCATGTGATGACTCCCAACCCATGTAGACGTTGCCGAGCCGAAGTGTCGAACCTCGATGATGAGCATGATGGTTGTTGAACAGGACCCCAGATCGAGATGGATAATTCGTGCCGCGTGCCTGGTGACTTGAATGGAATGCCTGATCATGAGAGACCCATGTGGGGACGGCGCTTGCTTCTCATTACGTAATTGTGACAATCCATTCCGAGTGTCATGTCTGCTGTTTGACGTTAATTTATAGTTACCAGGAATTTGCCCAACTTCAGTTAGTCCACGATTTCGATGTGCCCCTTCGATCTGAAAGTCGTGTCTACACTGTCCCTTTTTCTCAATCTCTGATACTTGGTGATAGTGGCACTTTGGTAGAAGCTTAAACTTTAACTTCGAGGCTCCCCTGTGGGCGTCAGGGCGGCGACTCTGACAGACAGTATTGTATATGCTTGGATCGTGCGCTCAACTCGATAATTCTGATCGGCACCGATTTAGGATGTACGTCTCGCTCTGGGTTTCGAGCTGATAAATAAGTTCTTCTTGGATTAGGTTTAATGAAACATCGCCGTATCTCGGAAATTCACAAGACCTCTCCTTTTGGGTGCATGGTCGGCTCAGGATTCGTTCCCAACATCGTATTTCACAGAAGCTAGTGCTAACTCGAGGATTCGCACACAAAACGTATCCTGGCAGCGACTTTTTTTTTAATTTTTTTTGGGATGTTAGTCGCCTAAAACCCAAGCGCTGGCCCGGATCACGTACGTCATACGAATTCACAGTTCTGCTATCTTTCCTACCCAGCTGTCACTTCCTGCATACTGCGAACCGAAGATGTTTCAAGGCGCGGTCTGTATGCGGGATTTGCATCTCGGGTTCTGTCCGCACCGGGATTCTTCATACTCCTGTCAAGGTCTAGGTTGTTTATAATCTCTTGGTTAAAACTGAGGCTGCTCCAAGCTGGTCTACAACCAACGGTTTTCTCGCCATGCTAACTAAGCATGCGATTTTGGCCTCGTTGGTCGTCCGCGCCCTCTCTGCTCTTGCTCTTCCAGTAGAAAGTCTACTAGTCCAAGACCCAATCTCTTACCTGGTGTCAGACCACACCTGCGCTAGCAACGAGTCCACAGAAGAGCTAGCTTCACCCCCAGAGGTCCACCTCGACGACGCCATATTCACTGGTAACAAAAAGGGCGTAACGGATCAGTTCTTGGGCATCCCTTTTGCTCATCCGCCGTGAGTACCCTCCTTTCGCCGTCCTATATAACTTCTTACGCCGTTGTGTACTACACAGGACGAATGAACGACGATTACGCCAACCAGAACCCCTTCCGCCGTACGAAGGCCTCTATTACGTTCAAGAATTCGGAAAGTCTTGCCCACAGCAACGTTTGACCCTCCCGAATGGGCTGGACTCGCAACTTATCGAAAATATCGGCAGCGTCGTGAATGTACTCTACGAAGGTCTTACACCTGCGGACGAGGACTGTAAGGGAAACCTTTGTCCTTCCCATCAGCCGAGAGCTGAACAATTATCCAAGGTCTGACCATAAACGTTGTGAAACCCTCAAGCGCCACACCTGAGTCTAAGCTCCCTGTTTTATTTGTGTGTATTTTCATACTCTCTGGGTGCCATGATGTTTACTTGGATAACCACACCGTTCTAGTGGATTTTCGGTGGTGGCTTCGAGATTGGTGGTCCCTCTACGTTTGTCTTTTTTTTCGGTTCGTTTCGGCGCTGTCTGAGATCTATCCCCGCAGTTACGATGGTAGCAGTTTTGTTGCTCGGTCTATTGACCTTGGCCAACCGGTCATTTTCGTCAGCGTGAATTATCGGTGAGGTTTTTATATCCACAAGGCGAGGGCTTCTCTCTGATACCGATTGTTTCTAGGCTTTCTGGTATGATGGGTATTTTCTTCCCACATGGATCGGGCCCTGATCTCTGTCCTCGTAGCATTCGGTTTCTTGCCCGGAAAGGAAGTTAAAGCAGATAAGGTCGGAAACCTTGGTCTCCAAGACCGTGAGTAGACAACACGCTTTCCCGGCGTGTTTCGCTCATCCTCGTGTTATCTGCAGAACGCCTGGGCCTGAAGTGGGTGCAGACCTACATCTCAGAGTTCGGTGGTGACCCATCGAAAGTGACCATGTGAGCAAACACCGCGAATCATACTTCGTCGGTTCCGTCAATCTAACTCGGGCCACAGCTGGGGAGAAAGCGCTGGCGCCATCTCTGTGGCTCTGCACTTGCTGACGAACAACGGGAATCAGGACGGGCTGTTCCGTGGCGCAATCATGCAGTCCGGCGGACCCATCCCCGTTGGGGACATCGAGAACGGGCAGCAGTACTACGACCACATGGTCGAAAAGACCGGTTGTAGCCACTCGGCGGACACGCTCGGCTGTCTTCGCAACGTGCCATATAGCACGTTCAAGAAAGCGATGGACGACTCTCCGAACTTCTTCGCGTATCAGGTGAGGGCTTATGGCCTTGTCGTCGCTGTGTGATCGGGTGCTTGATAGCTCCACAGGGACTTGTGCTGGCGTGGTTACCCCGTGTCGACGGCGTCTTCCTGACAGAGCCTCCGCAATATTCTGTCCTGCGTGGCCACGTCTCGAACGTGCCAATGATTACAGGTGTGTTCGATGGGCCCGTTTGCGGCATGAGGCTGACCCGCATGTCAGGAAACTGTGACGACGAAGGCTCGTTATTCTCGTTCTCCACGGTAAACATTACGTAGGTGGAACTACCGCATGTTGATGCACGTCGCGTCTTATCTCCCTCCCAGGACCACGGCCGAACTGAAGGACTATATGAAACTGTACATGATGCCGAAAGCCAAGGACAGCCAAATCGACCTCCTTCTCAAGTACTACCCTGATGACCAGCGGGCCGGGTGTCCCTTCGACACCGGAATTAAGAACGTATTCAGTACAGTCGCTCGCACCCAAAGAGTCATAGTTTAGTAATACTCACACGATGATGGCTAGGTCCACAATTCAAGCGTACAGCCGCTCTTCAAGGCGATTTTGTTTTCCACGGCCCGCGTCGGTTCCTCCTGAAGAACAGGGCCGACAAGCAGAAGTCATGGGCGTTCAGTGCGTTGTCCTGTAGTGAGGTTGGACCCGCTGCTCATTTTACCTGCGTTCTTCGTAGTCTATAAGCGCAACAAGGATCTGCCTTTCATCGGAACGGTAGGGACACCGCCTGACTTGCTTCCCATACCCATCACAGGCTAATGTCTCGCATTGCTTTTCAGGCCCATGCGACGGACCTCATCAACTCCTTTGCCATGGCGGGCACCGGGGAACTCAGGGACTATATCATCCGATTCACCAACAACCTCGACCCTAATGGCAATAAGGGTCTTGGGATCCCGTGGCCCCAGTGGGACCCGAAGAAACCCAAGGCGGTCATCTTCCAAGACAGCACTCTCTTCCCGCTCATCGTCGGCGATGACAACTACCGCACCGACCCACTCAGTTATGTTGCGAACATGTCCTTGCTTTACCCAATCTAAAGAAGAAATGCGCGAAGAAAATTATCAATCGGGGCCACTGGCATAGTTGGCCTCTTTCACTTGTTTCAGATGTGTCTTTGCGTGATCTTGGACTTACTTCAGACGTGGAAGTCGTCTTGTTTTAGTATCTACCGAATTCTTGTACCTACCCAACTTTCTTGAAATGTGAACGTACCGTATCTTCTTCTGTTCCGGTGCACTCAATGGCGTAAACGAGTTGTCTAGCCTGAGACCTCCCGGCGGAGAGAACGTTGAGGCGTTGCAAGTCTCCATAAGGACACAATTACCCCCAAAATGGAGAAAAGCGTCTGCTGATACCGTTCGAAAGTCCTCTATGCCCACAATGAAACGGTGACTATCGACTGGCTTGCCGTGGGCTAGAAAAATGTATATCGAAATATCGGCACGTGCGGGGCACTGGCCGTGTGGCCCGATCATACCCACACATTTGTCTGATGATTGACTCTTTGACTTTTCGTCTCAGTTTACAGTATCACAGTATATCTATATCCACGTGAATACGGTACTCCTTCGTTTTCCGTCTCTAGCACAGGTAACGGGTAGTTTTACCTTGTAGTCCTCAGTGGTCGCTTCGTCAGTAACTTACTTCAGGAAAATAGTTTTTGATAGTTTTTGGGCCTATAACCCCAAAAACCCACCGCTTGAAACAGCTTAAAAACGCCGAAACTGCAGAAACCTTAAAACGTATTCATGTTTCGCCAAAACCTTCACCAAAACGGTCCAGGAACCTCATTGATTACATCCCTGAGCATGCTGTACTCATGCGCGGCCTCAGTGAATCAAGAACAACATATTCATGACCGGGGAAGGCATCCCTGCAAAGTTATATGTTGTGCAAAAGCCTGCACAGTGCCTCTCGTCGCATCAGTTTCCTGGGTTTTCGGGTTTCTCGGTTCACGCGAAACCGGAAAAACCGGAAAAAACCGGAAAAAAATCCGAAACTCTTTTTTTGCCATCTTACTTACTGATGCTTGTGCCCCGCGATTCCCGAGGTGAGAATGTCTTTCCTTTAATTCTTTTACAGTTCGCTTACGCCTGGTAAGTTCCTTGTGTCTATACATTGATTGCTCGTACCCGCGATTCCTGATTCAGAGCTCTTTTGTTACTATTTAGTTTGCCTCGCGCGTGACCATTTCGACCCGTTGCGGCTCCGAGTCTCATTGTCTCTATGTATTCCTCAAATACGCTATTGACTTTTGGAAGCTGCAAGCAGCTTCCAATTGAGCTTTCGCCGCAAGTCCTGACGTGAATGCATTCTAAGCAAGAGGCGCCAGAGCTGGGTGGGCGGTAATCGTTTGCTGTGTATCCATGCGTGACGAGTAAGTTCGTCTGAGCGGGAAAAGCGTGAACACCCACTTTGCGTCAAGCTCTGCGTTGTATCGTTGAATGAGCTGTCCCTTCAATTCGAATCTGTATCAAATAGTACTGTACGGGGCACTCGTGCCGCTGGCAGCGAGGACAGTCATCACAAGTAGGTGAGACAGAAAATACAAGAGTCCGTGTTGAACCCCGCACCTACGAGTGTCATTACAGTTATCAAGTTACTATTCAGGCGTTATATTCAGGCGCGACCTCAAGGCCTCAAGGTTTCATCATGATGCATCATGGGCCAGGAAGCCTAATTTAAGTTATATTTACCTTTACGACTCTGCGACAACTGCACAATATGACCGGTCTGGGTCTATGACTCATATCCCGGAATACATAACGCATACGTATACGTAAATAGTTCAAACAAAAATAAGCTCGAACACCAGATGCCGAGGAGCCCGACCACGCGGACCCGGAACCGAGAGAGTAGAGTCTTTGGGTAGAGCACTTTACGTGGCTTGTGGTTGCAAGTAGCTTGCCCGATGATGACAAGATCGACAAGTTTTAGTGTGCACCCCTCCACCTTATGGCCATGGCGCGGGATTGTGATGAATACCATTCTGCATGTGGACTCGTCATGTTGTTCATTTACTGTACTGTAAACGTACGTTTTAACGTCATGGCTTTCGTGGTAGTTCCTGACCCTTATTCTGGTCCCTGGCAACTGAGGAATTCAATTTTTACGATAGCCATTAGCCAATGTTCCCATCGTTTCTACACTGTAACTTATCTTGCGCAGCACAACGGATCATTCGGAGAGGGGGTCATCGCACTGTCACCGCCGGAGTGAGCGCTTGAGCGCGCGCGAACAACCGTTTCAATTCAATTGATTGTCCGACCTGATGCCGTACCGTCACGAAACCGCCAGGCCCTGGGTCTGGGCACCTATCAGGTCATGCGTTGTGGACCCAAATGCCGCATTACTGGCTCATACCTTACCATTCAGTTCAAGTTACGATTTTGTGGTTGCATACTGGCTGGGCCCACATGTACGTTCTTAACAGCGACCAGTATTCGTCTTAATGAAAGTTACCCATCCTCTTGGTTCTCGAAAGCACCCGGCATGCAATCGGGCCGACTTACAAAAGATATTTGTTGTGCCACTTCCCCGTTTATCTCATCCCCACACCGCGTTCCCACACATACAATTATAACTCCACCCACCATATTAACTGTCACGACATGGACAGAACTAGGGTTGGGAGAGATTCGGAGCGCCGCAGCGCAAGAGAAGGAAAACCATGCAAAAAACGGTTGAGAGACAAGCTCTGGAGGCCAACGCGAGTGCAGCAGGAGGCTTTGGAAGACCACCAAGGCAGTGAGGAGGGTCCGAGAGAGAGGGTAATAAGGATCACACCGGATAAGATCATACGAATGGTCATGCAAAATCCTTATGTACAACAGTAACCCACATCAACCCTTGATGCATCGCTCTGTCTCGCTCCATTTCTTGTACATAAAACACTGCATGTAATACGAGAGTGTTTGGGGTACAGAACCTACAGGACATGTGGCATCGCATCACCAGATGACCTGCCACCGGTAACCCCGTTATGCATCACTCTATTTCACTTCCTATTCTCCTCATTTCTTGTACATAGAATACTGCGCCTCCCAAGGGGAGAAGTGAGCGACAAGTTGCTCGTATGTAGAAATGCCTCCAAGGGATAAGTGGGTGTCCCAGTTGCACTACAACAACATGCAGGTCATACGCGAATTGAATGGTGGTTTTAATCACGATTGGCTTGTCTTGTCGGCTAGTTACTTAGTAGCCATTCAAAAACCACCGCTGAAGGAATTCGACTTCTAATAATACTTATGCCCATCTGGTTGGCAATGGCAATGCGCACTTCCGAGTCCCCGGGCGCCCGAAGTTCCAGTGACAGAGGCTAATGCGCTGATGCCTTAAAGCTGCGGTCTCCCCCTTGGAACTCGCTACAGTAATTGTTCTTCCTGGCCACTGGGCAGCATGGCCTCTCTTCGGGTATCGCTTGTTGCAATTTGCGCCGCAGCTGCCACCGTCTTGGCTGCCACTACCCCACTGCCCTCCGCTCCTCCTATCGTCACGCTCGATAGGGGTACGTTCATAGGAACAACCGCCAATGGCTTGAACAAGTTCCTTGGCATCCCCTTCGCGCAACCACCGTCCGTAGTTGACTTCGGTTCGGCTTTTTGTCCTCCTTGACTGATCCGCCAATCCGACAGAGTTGGCGACCTGCGCTTCCGTCTGCCCAAAGCATTTGGCCCCTACGTTGGCAAACATAATGCCACTGCGTTCGGTCCTTCATGCCCCCAACAGGCAGCCCCGCTGGCGCTTCCGGAAGGGTTGCCTAACGCGACGCTCCAGTACCTCTCGAGCCTCGGAACCGCAGGCACGATTCAAATGAGCGAAGATTGTGAGGAGGCCGTTGGGGTTACGGAGAGAAATTCTGATCATAGTTTGCAGGTTTGACGATCAATGTCGTTGCACCTGCCTACGTCAAACCTGGTTCAAAACTCCCGGTCGTAGCGGTGTGTACGCTGTGGATAGTATGCCGTCACTTGTGCTGATAAGAATAATCCCCTTGGTAGTGGATATATGGAGGTGCGATATACACAATGCTTTCGACTTGCTGCTCTCACTAACATAATACATTGCCTCACAGGCGGTTTCGAAGACGGATCGTCAGCTTTGTACGATAAAAATTTACTTTTCCACCATTCGTGTCCTTGGAGTTAAAGAAATCCACAGCTTCGATGGCAGTGTCATTGTGAATCGCTCAATTGCGCTTCAACAGCCTGTGATTTATGTCAGTATGAACTATCGGTGAGCGCAAATCGAGTCGTTTTTCGTGACTTGGCGTAACCCTCCTCTTCCCAGCCTTGCGGGTGCGTCCACGATCCGGGATGGTTTCATTTTTTCTCTCTAAACAATTAACGCCTCGCTAGCATTCGGATTCCTGGCCAGTCAGGAAGTCAAAGACGCCAAAGTAGGCAATCTCGGGCTGTGGGATCGTGAGTATTCAGACAGTCGGCATATTTAGCTTTCTAACATCTGACCTTACAGAGCGTCTGGCACTTCGTTGGGTACAAAAGTATATTCACGCATTTGGTGGTGATCCGTCGAAAGTGACGATGTAAGTGTGAAGTTGCCCTTTATCCCGGAGTCTGCTGACATCTTTCAGTTGGGGTGAAAGTGCTGGCGCGATCTCGGTAGCATTCCAGATGTTAGGAAACGGTGGGAATCCAGAAGGACTGTTCCGCGCAGGGTTCATGCAGTCCGGGTCGCCCACGCCAGTTGGTGATATCACGAATGTAGGCAAACATACTGCGAATCCACACAATTTCTGAGCGGATCTTGTAGGGTCAACAATATTATGACTTCCTCGTTGAACGCACTAATTGCTCGAGCTCTTCTGACACCTTGGCGTGTCTGCGGGCGGCACCCTACGATGCGTTGAAGGCCGCTGTGGATAGCACTCCGTCACTTTTCTCATATCAAGTGCGTGGTCTCCTCCCTACTTCTCCTCAGAATTTCGTAGCGACCAACTAACCATCCCACAGTCTCTTGCGCTCGCCTGGCAGCCCCGTGTTGATGGCGTTTTTCTCACGGATCTTCCGCAGAAACTTGTCCAACAAGGGAAAATTGCGAGGGTCCCATTCGTCGCAGGGGAGTGCGATGATGAAGGGACTCTGTTTTCTCTTTCTCAGGCGAACGTCACGTAAATCATCGTTTTTTTTGTTCGGCATGTCGAACGTCGTACTGATTACTGAGTATCTGCAGGACTGATGTGGATCTACGCGCTTACTTGAAACAATTCTACCTAATCAATGTAACAGATGCCCAGGTGGACCAGGTGCTTACGCTGTACCCCCAGGATGTCACCCAAGGCTCGCCATTCGACACGGGTACCGAAAATGCACTTACACCAGAATTTAAACGTATTGCTTCTCTCTTGGGTGATTTTGTGTTCCAAGCACCACGGCGCTTTCTCCTGAACAACACATCAGGAAAGCAGAATACTTGGTCGTATTGTACGTTGCATCTGTTTCCACGCTTTCGTGCGCAGGTCATCGTGCCCCCACTCACAAATAACACAGTAAGCAAGCGCCTGAAGTCGCTGCCTATACTAGGTTCGGCACACGCGTCCGATATTCCGATCATCTACGGCGGGCAAGACCTGACGGACTACCTAATCCACTTTGCCACAACCTTAAATCCTAATGGCGGATCGAGCCCACAATGGCCGAAGTATACCACGTCGTCGCCGCAATTGTTGACACTCCTTGACGGCGCAGTCCCTACAAATATCACGCTAGACACGTACCGCGTTGATGCGATGAACTTTTTGACGGAGCTTTCGCTTTCGCATCCGCTGTAGGTTACTTATTACAGTAGCGGTTACGTGGACGTGCATTTAGGACTTTGATACCTTCGTAATTTTACAGTAGTTTCTAATGGACATGGACAATTGAAGCCTTGTTTAGCCTTTCTTTGAAAAGCCGCCATACTGTAAGTATCATTATGCTGGACTTCGAACCGTCTTCGATGTCTGGACTGCATGACTCGGGTACATGCTGGACAACCAGACATTGCTGCGTGACAGACAGCCAATTTGCCAACTTTCATGTCCCTAAATTCGGGATGGGGGTTATAATGGTTTATAACGATTTAATGCGACATAATATTGCCGATAACTTGGTAATATAACCTCTTCTTGTAATGTCCTATAATTCTAAATCTTATTCTAAGACCTTTACAGTGGTTTTCATATCGATAGGCGGGTTCCTCGAAAAAAGTTGAGTAGGCGGGGCTTCGGAAACTGCCACCGGCATATATGCCGAGGCTTATCTTTTTTTTTGTAAAAATAAAAAGTAATAAATAATAAATAGTAAAAATAGATATTGGTAAAAAAAGATAATATCAATAAAAGATAATTGTTTGTGATCCGAAGACATGATTATCGACTCGACTCAACGATATCTATGCGTGAATGAGCAGACGGCAATGTGTTGTTGTAGGCATGTCTTGACATCTTCCAAACTTGAAAATATGTTGGACGACATTGGGAATGAGTTGATGATTGGCCCACATTTATTCAGAATAAATACGGGCCAGTACTGCCATTGAAAACATTCCCTGTGTGATGAGTCCGCCTCGACAGTCTCATGAGAGCCCACTGCCGCTGCACAACCCCGCAGCAGCTACGGGATATCCCCCACTTCCACTGCCTATGCCACATCATCAAGGGTTTCCTCCGCCCACACCGCCGCCGGGTTATCCTTCACCTATGCCACCTCACCCGGGGATTCACGGGATGTTGTATCCGTCGCCGCACTCGATGCTGCCATTTCCGTCAGCACTGCATGGGTATAACAATCAGCTTCCAACATGGCCAGGATACGCACCGTATTATCATGCACCTGCACCCATACCGCCTCCAACACCTCCACACACGGGCAACAGCGCAGGACCAGCGCACCCAACCCCTGTTGTTCCTCCTAAAGGCCCCGATGTGCAACAAAAGAAGTACCTAAACGTACAACGCGGACCGAATGGTGAGTCACCCGGCTATGGATCACAAAGTACGACTTACCTACATCCACCAAGATTGGGAGTTTGAAGTAAGCGTCGTGTCAAATAGCGCAAAGAGATCGTTCACAGGACATATGGCAATGAGCTGGAGGAAGTTTGAAGAGGAAGCACTGAGGAAATTAGACGACGACGCACCATTGCCTGCCCAGTGGGCATACAAGCTGAGTGCGGATGTTGGTAAGATGTCGCACTTGAGCAACGAGCGGGAATGGGATTCGGCCATGACTCGTCTGCGCGCCAAGGTGAAAACAGCATGCACGCGCGCTGTGGGTGTGGAGGTCAAAAATATAGTAAGTTTTATAGCTCGCATACATACAAGATGACTTACTAATCCTGGAAATAAAGACCAAGCCACCGTCGAAGGCATCAAAAGGGAAAGAGAAGCGAAGGCGGGAGGACGACATCCCCGGGTCTGTGAGCAGTGATCAATCCCTGCTTGGCCCGTTCAAGAAGCTCGAGGCTGCGTTGTGGTGCCAGATGCACGGGGCACATTGCCTTGTGGAGCACTCGGGTGGACAAAATACCCACCGTCGCCTCACACATGAGGGGATGACGCTGTGGGCCAAAAAAATTGTAAGGACTTCAATTTATGAGAAGTGGTTGTATGCTCACCTCAGTGTAGTCGCTCGGTCAGGCAACGATCTACAATCCACCACATAGTTTGAATTTCAACCGCTTGCCCATGAAGAAGTCACGCCTCTCGCACAAGACACCGCCCGAGGTTCACGTCGCGGTGAACTTCGCCTCACCACACCCTGGAACAGAAGTGCCTTACACACTAAGTTCGACGACTCACCAAGTCAACCAGCAGCCGTCGTCTAGTCATGGTACCCCATCAAAATCGGAGGGCACAAGTGACGACACTCACTTTGATGTGTCATCGCCACAGGTCATGGACCTTACAGTCTGCCTTCTCCTGGAACTGATGGACCGCGACGACCCCGACCCAGACCTGCAGTATGGGGATCTTGAGGGGGAGTTGGGCGAGGCTGGCATCTCAGGGGTGGTCGACCTGTATAGGTTACCCGAGGGGCTACTGGCAACCTTTGGTAAGCTTGGCTTGGAAAGGGCAAGGCGCCTTCATGCTTGTGTCGAAGAGCGATTGATGCCGCTGATGCTACCTGGGCGCAGGGATGTGGAAAAGGGCGGAGTGGCTGGTGGCAGTGGACGGCGTGCTGAAGCGACCACAAAAAAGTCGGTGATGAAAAGGCAGAGTCGGGAGGTGATCGTCGTGTGGTCGAGTCCTGAGCCCAGTGCGAACGTAAAGGATGATATTGTTGATGTTGAGGACGAGGACGAAGACGAGCTGCCTTCTATTGAGGTACTCTGAGACGAAGAAATGGACTTTTCCGATTGACGTCTTAGTCATAGCCACACGGTCGTAGCCACTGATACCCAAGCACAGTAGCTTAGAAGTTGGACATAATAACGAGTTTGAGCACAGATACATTGAAAAAATAAAGGTGGCAACAGTTGTACTACGCGACGTATTCAGAGTGTTGGTACCACCCATAGGCATCCTCCGGGGTGACACTATATACTGCCTCCCATATAACGGCATATGGGTCCGCATGGTCTCCCTCAATCTCACCAAGGACATAGTCGCGATTGGCACGTAGCCAAGCCTTGATGGAGGAGAACGCCTCCTCGATGGGGTTCAGATCTGGTGAATATGCTGGAAGATAAATGAGGCGCGCGCCACGTTCTTCTATCATCTCGCGGATACCATCGACCTTGTGGATTGCCGCATTATCCATTACGAGTACAGAATTAGGGAGTTGTTACGATCCTTGCCTTGCAACGTACTGCCAAGGGGACTCTATTCATTTTCTCTGAAGTTGGCGCTTCGCTTCCTTTACCCATGGACATCTCATCTTTCCAATCCCTTTCTTCTGTCTCATCGACCCTTCTCGACTCCCAAACGCCTTGTGACTCATGGACAGTCCTTATCTTTCTTATCTTTCCCCTTGACGTCATCCAGAACCAGACCCATCACATGCCTGCCTCATGGACAGCCTCGTTCCTTTTATCTTTGAACCCCTTTCACCCCAGACGTCCTTATGACTGATCCTTTACTGATATGGCTTTATGCCTTTCCACACTATGTCATAGCATGACTGATACTTGGTCCTCATGACCACCACGTTCACTGATTTATCACTGATAGTCGACCCATGACCCTGATCCTATCTCTGATACTGTACTATATCTTTGCGCCCATACAGTTCCTTATGGCGCCATCTGTTTACTTCTCTTTGTCCCTATTGTTGTCTCTTTGGGACCTGTACTAGTATATAAGTCGTAGGATACCTAGCTTGTACGGTAGACTCGACTTCTTCTTGAATCACATCATACTTCAGTCTCACAGACTCTAGAGGGATTCCTTTCTGAGGATACCTTTAGTTGAACGTGCGGGCCTTCGTCTTTTGCCTCGCCTCTGTTATTCAGAAGGACCTTCGAGTCACTTCCTCTCACTCTTGTTGAGCCTTGCTCCAAGTAGTATCACCGAACTTAGTCCTTGATCGGACTATCGACTTCTATTGAACTTGACTTAGTAGCACGTCGCACGAACGCCCGTGTGAGCGTAACATTAAGTCGAGTCTCTACCTTTGAACCACGGTGGCTTCCCCAAAGAAAGGAAAAAGCCGTGCTGAAGCACAATTCCAGTCTGAATACGTTGAACGAACCAGAGAAGACACTTTACCCGATACAGTCAAGGGAACAGTTGTCTGGGTTGACGAAGGAGAAAACGAAGGGTATTGCATCTACGACCGAACCTCAGGATACACTCCAGTAGAGTATCTCCAAGACCTTCGCAAGTGGGCAATCGTAGTCAAGAGTAACACAAGTGGACAGTGGTTCACTTTCCAATTGGCACCACCCCACTTTCAAACAGGACCGATTCGCTCAAACTGAACCCTTTTTGGCATACCCCCTGACCCACCAGCACAAGTTGACGCGCCAGAAGAAACAACCCAACCAGAAGAACCACCCCAACAACAGATCCAAGCACCAGATATGTCGCAAACACAACCAGTCCAAGTCTCAACCAGTACCACCACTCCATCTGCGCCCCTCGGAGGCAGCGGTGGAGGAGGAGCCCCTGCACCGGGAGGTGGAGGTGGAGGTGGAGGTGGAGGTGGAGGTGGAGGAGGAGGAGGCGGAGGCGCACCAGGTGGAGCACCAGCACCTGGAGCAGCTCCAGCAGGCGCAGCCCCAGCAGGAGGAGGAGTACCCAATGGAAAAATCGGAGGAAACCCTCCCGCAGAGTTCAATGGGGATCGCGGACAAAGCAAGGCTTTCCTTCTTGACTTCACCATCTATCGAGGCATGAATCCGAACGCGGCTATACTTCGAATCCCTTACCAAAGGGCCATGACCTTTTTGTCCTATATCAGAGGACCATTGGTACAAGATTGGGTGCAAGAACAAGTCATTTGGCTTAACGATCAAATTGCTACGGGGGTGTTACCAGCTGAAGAAAATTTGTGGAACGAAGTAGAGATTCGATTCCGCCGCACCTACACCGATACTTCGGAAAGACAGAAAGCGCAAACCGAAATTTCCAAACTAAAGATGGAAGGAGGAAACATCGATGACTACAATGCCAAATTCGCCAATCTCACCAACAAAGCAGGATACACCCTTAACGAAGAAGTAACCCTCAATATGTACGCCCAAGGGTTACCATTCAAACTAATGGAGAGTATCCTCCGCCAACACCGACCCGTGAATTGGCAAGATTGGACCGACGCTGCCGTAGAACAACAGAGAATTTATAACCTCCTTCAAAGTCACTTGCGCAAACCCACAGGTGGAAATAACCCTCGTCGCGAACAATGGCGTCGTAATATGTATGCCAACAACAATTGAAACCCCAATGCCATGGATATTGGAAGAACCCGCGCAAGAGCTACCATGACCGAAGCAGACAAACAACGCTACCAGCAAGAGGGGCTATGCTTCAGATGTGGCAATAAAGGACATATTTCGCGCAACTGTCCTCAACGCCAAAATACCCAAGCATCGGTCGCAACAACCTCTTCTACTACTCCATCAGCTACACCTACTGTAGTTGCTACGGTCAAGGTAGAAGGAAACGCCAATATGAAAGCCTCGGAGAGAGCAGCAGCCTATATAGCGGCCATGCAAGCTGACTCCGACGATGTCAAAGCAGCTCTTGAAGAACAATTGTTCGGAAAACAGGGTTTTTCCAACGCTTGAACCCCGCGGCCTGGGCTAAAGCAATGAAGATTAGCGTGTACCATAGCAGATATCGATCTATGCGAATTCCAGTTCTATTTGAATCTGCACATGCGACGGCCGAAAGACAAGTGCTCATCGACTCAGGAGCAACCGATAACTTCATCAGTAAAAATCTGATAAACCGACTCAAGATCTCTACGCTGCCAGTAGCAAAACCCATCAAGATATGGAATGTAGATGGCACTCACAACCAAGACGGCGAAATCACACAGTTCACTGATCTCGAAGTCACGACCGGAAATCAAACAAAGACACTTAGGTTCCTGATTACCCATCTGGGATCTGATGAAGTAATTCTAGGATACCCATGGCTTACAGCCTTCGAACCTAAAGTACACTGGAAGGACGCCACACTAGACAAGGAATTCCAACCAGTAGTCATCACAAGTTTGGGATACGTATCGGTTGCAAATCGACGGATTATAACTGAAGAACAATGGGAAAAACAAGTTGAAGAAATTCCCGACGAAGTGGTGCATCTACGCAAAACCACGACCGCTTCGGAATTAGCGCAAAAAGCCGCAGACAAAACGGTAAAAACTTTCGAGGAAAGAGTTCCTGAAGAATATCATTGCCATCGCAAGGTATTCAATGAAGAAAGCTCACAGCGGTTTCCGCCACCACGACCCTGGGATCATGCCATCGATCTAATGCCCAATGCACCCGCCACTATTGACTGCAAAATCTACCCTATGACTCAAGTCGAAGATAAAGCGCTGGAAGAGTTTGTTGACGAACAATTAAAGAAGGGATACATTCGTCCATCCAAATCCCCTTATTCTTCACCCTTCTTTTTCATCAAAAAGAAAGACGGCAAACTTAGACCAGTACAAGACTATCGAAAACTCAATGAGTTAACAGTGAAGAACCGATATCCACTTCCCCTCATTCCTGAATTAATAGACAAAGTACGGGAAGCGCGAATATTCACCAAACTTGACATCCGATGGGGGTATAACAATGTACGGATCAAACCAGGAGATGAATGGAAAGGCGCGTTCAAAACCAACAAAGGGCTGTTCAAACCTTGTGTTATGTTCTTCGGACTTACAAACTTGCCAAGTACCTTCCAAACCATGATGGATACTGTTTTCCACGACCTAGTGGCACAAGGATGGGTGGTAATATACATGGACGACATCCTCATCGCAACACCCGACAATCTCAATACGCATCGACAACTAGTACATCAAGTATTAGACCGGCTTAATGAACATGATCTATATCTCAAACTGGAAAAATGCGTATTTGAAGCACGAGAGGTCGAATACTTAGGCCTTATTATCGGTCATGGTCAAGTAAAAATGGACCCGGTAAAAGTACAAGGAGTACGCGAATGGCCCACACCCACCAACCTCAAAGAAGTCCGCGGATTCCTTGGATTCTGTAACTTCTACCGACACTTCATACGAGGATTTTCGGCCATCGCACGACCCCTCAACGATCTCACCAAGAAAGAAACACCCTGGGAATGGACAAGCGCTAGGAATAAAGCTTTCGAAGAACTCAAAACAAGAATTAGCGAAGCTCCAGTACTACAATGTCCAAAATTGGAAGCACCTTTCGAAATTGAAGTCGATGCATCTGGTTTTGCAATTGGAGCAGTATTAAACCAAGAAGGAGACGACAAGAAGATGCACCCGGTGGCATTCTTCTTGGAAAGTTTCACTCAAACCAAGCGAAACTATGACATCTATGATCGAGAACTGTTAGCGGTCGTCAAAGCCCTTAGGACATGGAGAACGTATCTTATAGGATCCCCCCATATCATCACCATTCACACCGATCACGCCAACCTTATCTACTGGAAAGAACCAAGAAAAATCAGTAGGAGAGTGGCACGCGAATTCCAGGAGCTACAAGAATACAATTTTGTCCTCAAACACGTCAGCGGAACAAAAAACGCAAGGGCAGACGCGCTATCAAGGCGAAGTGACTATGATGAAGGAGAAGAAGATAATGGCAACGTCACAGTACTCCCTGAAGAAATATTCATCAAATTAGCAGGAACGGAGGATGAATCAATTGAAGAACTCTCCATGTGGAGCGAACTAAACCATCATAATAATCCAAAATTCGAATGGATCAACGCTCACAATCTATACCAAGACGATGTCGAAATGTGGTGTCACGAAGGAGCTCGAGTTGCCAATGTCGAGGGCAACATTGAACTTAAGAGGGGGGTAATTTCCCTTTTTCACGATCCCCCTCATCGCGGACACCCTGGAATAGCCAACACACATGCACTACTCAAAGAGCGCTATTGGTGGCCACGACAAAAAGAAGATGTGGAAGAATATGTCAAGGGATGCGCAGTGTGTCAAGCAAACAAAATAAACACACACCGACAAAAACCGCGACTATTTCCCATCACAACGGATCCGGAAGCACAACCATTTGAAGTTGTTACCATGGACTTCATCACTAAACTACCACCGTCAAAAGGATTCGATACCATACTCACCATCACTGATCATGACTGTACAAAGGCAGCCATATTCATTCCCTGCAATGAAACAATCACGGCAGAAGGAGTAGCACAACTATACCTGCAACATGTGTATCCTCACTATGGACTGCCGAAGAAGATGATTACGGACAGAGATCCACGCTTCATTTCAACCTATATGCGCAACCTGTGTCGAACACTAGACATCAAACAAAATATTTCGTCAGCATATCACCCACAAACTGATGGACAATCGGAACGCACCAACCAATGGCTTGAACAATATCTTCGACATTGGAGCAATGTTCAGCAAGACAACTGGGTCGATTTACTCCCTATCGCCCAGTTCGCACACAATAGTTGGCCCAATGCGACGACCAAACGATCCCCCTTCAAGTTGCTGATGGGCTGGACGCCGAGAGCCACGGGAAACGAAGAAACGACAAGTGCACCTGCAGTAGACAAGAGAATAGAAGACATGAAGGAGGCAAGGAAGAAGGCGCAGGAATGTATTAACCACGCGCAAGTACTTATGGCAGAAAGAGGCAAACGCAACTTCACTCCGTACCAAGAAGGAGATATGGTTTGGCTGGAGGGCGTAAACTTACGCACTCATTACCCCACTTCCAAACTAGCGCCCAAAAGATACGGCCCTTTCCCCATCAAGAAGGTCTTATCTCAAGTATCATATGAACTAGACCTGCCAAGCCGGTGGAAGATACACCCGGTGATTCATGCTAACCTCCTGACACCCTATAAGGAGACGGCGTTACACGGGCCGAACTTTACCCGACCATTGCCGGAGCTTATCGACGGAGAAGAAGAATATGAAGTGGAGCAAGTTCTAGACTCACACCGACAAGGACGGGGACGCAAGCTGCATTTCCTTATCAAGTGGAAAGGTTTTCCCATGAGTGACAGTACGTGGGAACCTTGGGAAAATCTGACCCACTCTCAGTCCGCGATAACGGACTTCTACCGCCTACATCCTAACGCTGAAGGAGCGCCCAAGAGGACATAAAAGACAAAGACTCCTAGGCTAAGAACGCATCCTCATCACCCCCCACTTTCCCTTCTACTACCATCACCTTTTGGATAAAGGACTTTTCTCTCATTCGCTTCATCATGATCCCTCCTTGCTACGACTCCTATGAACGATCCACGACCCAGCAAAAGCTCTTTGAGAGCAAGAAAGACGTTGTCTACAGCTTGGACTATTCGCCGCCATCCTTATCCACCCAGTCCTCCTCATCCTCTGCCATGAACTCTCCTCTTGATATCCTTGAACTCCAATCCGCCATTCTTTCCTTATTCATTGTTACTCCCGCCGACCCTCTCACCACAGCCAATGACCACAAGAAACATTGCCATTTATACTCCTATACTGCCAACAACACCACAGCCCCCACTCACCATGACACCCCATCTGATAATGAAGATCTGTGGGCATCACCAACCCCGATCAAAGAATTACCGACTACATATCGCAAGATATGGGGCCATGGTATAGATGGTGAGTACGTTCCTATGTGGATCACTTGGGATGGACGCTGGCTCTGTGAAGAACCTATTGAAGAGGAGAAGAAGTACCTGCGCGCAGTCTTGAAGAAACCCATTCCTCCCGACGCAGTCGATCGAATTGACTGATGGCTTACCACGCTAGGGGCTAGCTTAGGCCAGAAGGGGAGGTAATGTTACAATCCTTGCCTTGCAACGTACTGCCAAGGGGACTCTATTCATTTTCTCTGAAGTTGGCGCTTCGCTTCCTTTACCCATGGACATCTCATCTTTCCAATCCCTTTCTTCTGTCTCATCGACCCTTCTCGACTCCCAAACGCCTTGTGACTCATGGACAGTCCTTATCTTTCTTATCTTTCCCCTTGACGTCATCCAGAACCAGACCCATCACATGCCTGCCTCATGGACAGCCTCGTTCCTTTTATCTTTGAACCCCTTTCACCCCAGACGTCCTTATGACTGATCCTTTACTGATATGGCTTTATGCCTTTCCACACTATGTCATAGCATGACTGATACTTGGTCCTCATGACCACCACGTTCACTGATTTATCACTGATAGTCGACCCATGACCCTGATCCTATCTCTGATACTGTACTATATCTTTGCGCCCATACAGTTCCTTATGGCGCCATCTGTTTACTTCTCTTTGTCCCTATTGTTGTCTCTTTGGGACCTGTACTAGTATATAAGTCGTAGGATACCTAGCTTGTACGGTAGACTCGACTTCTTCTTGAATCACATCATACTTCAGTCTCACAGACTCTAGAGGGATTCCTTTCTGAGGATACCTTTAGTTGAACGTGCGGGCCTTCGTCTTTTGCCTCGCCTCTGTTATTCAGAAGGACCTTCGAGTCACTTCCTCTCACTCTTGTTGAGCCTTGCTCCAAGTAGTATCACCGAACTTAGTCCTTGATCGGACTATCGACTTCTATTGAACTTGACTTAGTAGCACGTCGCACGAACGCCCATGTGAGCGTAACAGGAGTGGCCAGGGCTGCATGCGCTCAAGCAGCCCTGCCACAAATAGGCGGAAGTCTTCTCCGGTGATGCCGCGATTGTAGACATCAAGGTGCAGGATGCCATCAAGCGACAAAGCAGGGAGGATCGAATACCTACGGAGGTTAGCCCATGTACATGGTAGTAAGACGTGTTTACCTTGTGCCCCAAATAAAAAAATCCCAGCGGCGTGCACGGTCTCCCCGTGGAGCCCAAGCACACTGCCGCCTCAAAGTGATCCGGTTGAAGTGACTCTCATCGACAAAAACGAGTTGACGAGGCTGGTAATGCTCCCCGATGAGCATCTTGTATGTGATTCTATCGTCGACATTTTGTTCGATAGCTGGCCGTGTGATCTGTCCATCACCCAAAAGATTCAATACAACTCGTTATAGTAAAGAACAACGTACCATTTTCATTGTGTAACCCAGTCGCCTCATGGTCCTCCAGATGGTCACAGGTGAGGCATGGACCTCAGTAACCTCACGAAGTTGGGTCTGCAGTTCTTCAAGCGACATGTCTGGCTGCCGCTGTATGCAGCCCTCAAGGAACTAAGATTGTTAGTGACGAGATGTAAACTGAGGAAAATAAACATACCCGTGCATCTAGGCCATCTAGTATGCGTGGCCTGCCAGAGAATCCTACTCGGACCACTTCGCCTGTCTGACGGTATGTCTGCCTCAGTCGCTCCATAGAGCGTTCACTGATCCCCAGATACTCTCTGATCATGCTATCAGTCAATCCCATGCGAGACATTTCCAAAGCTTTCTCCTTAAGCTCCCGAGATATGTGGCGACGGACCATGATGGACACGGGGGGGGGGAATGAAGGTGATACGAGAAAGAAAAAAATGATAACGGGTTGACAAGGCAAACCTATCGAGAAAAAAAATTCAATAAGCCCTTTTTTTTTCCGATCGGATCTTTGATAACTAGTTATCTCCATCCTCCGATCACCCCGCCTACTCAACTTTTTTCGAGGAACCCGCCTATCGATATGAAAACCGCTGTAAAATGGGTATTATAAGACGGATCGACTGTAAGGCACTCCGGAATTTTTGCGTGTCTGACTATCGCATTGGATTTTGCTGTAATCTCGACAACAATATCCTACTTCTTGCTGGCTTGCTGGCCACCCGATGAGTACTATGAGTACCCGAATAATGTCCCAACTAACGCCTTGCCGGACCGAGTCACCACCTTCGTTCGATTCCGTCTCCTTCCAGCTCTAAGGGTCGTGCCCTATTCACCCTAATTCGGCGCGGTCGTACTGCTACTTGCTTTCGCCTCTGCCCTCCAATTTCAGTTCCCACGCAGGAATTCACCATAAAAGCTCCAATACAGTTCCAGTCCCTACTCTGAACCGCGGGCCCTCTTCCCAACCCCACGGACTCATTGTAACGTCATCTCGGTGACTTCCTGTAACCATGCGCTACCATTGCATCTCCGTACTCTCTGTCCTTGCTTCTGTTCCTCTTGGAAGCTTTGCCAAGCCCTTCTCACCACATTCGGGCGATATGCGCATCAAGCACTCCTGGAATGCCATCCCGAAGAATTGGGAGAGCCTGGGCCACCCGCCCTCTGACACCACGATTAACCTCTACGTTGCGCTCAAGCCCCACCGCGAGAACGCCTTGGTCGACGCCCTCTACGATGTTAGCAGCCCCAGGAGTCCAAAGCACGTTCTCCATCGTTCCTTCGCTCATGCACATACTCACATGTGCCACTGCTCCGGTGCAGATATCGTGCACACCTGTCAAAGGAGCAGGTCGCCGAACTTGTAGCGCCACACCCAAACACGCTCGAGCTTGTGAATTCATGGCTCGAACACCACGGCGTACCCTCCTCGTCTGTCTCTATGACACTCGGCGGCAACACGCTGAAACTCAAAGGCGTGTCCGTGAGCAAAGCCAATGCTCTCCTCGGCGCGTCATACCAACTCTACAGGCACATTGAGAGTAGTGAGACCCTTATCCGCACTGTTGGCTATGCGCTTCCTGCAGCGCTGCATAGGCACGTGTTGACTGTGTCGCCGACGACGTCCTTTGTCCCCCCACACACGCAGTGGCAGGCACCGCAGGATCTCTCCGGTGGGGCAACAGCAGGACTGGTGAAGTCGGCATCGGGAGAGCCTGCCACGGTGCTGTCGAGCCGCGTTAGTGTCCCTGGTATCACGCCGCAAATCGTGCGCTGGTTGTACTCCGCGTTCTCTTATGTACCCGCCGCAACAGACCGGAATAGGCTCGGGGTTGCGGGATATTTACTGGATTATCCGAGCCCCGCGGACCTGGCGGCGTTCATGCGCGAATTCCGCTCTGACGCGTTGGACGCGACCTACACCGTCGTGCAGGTCAACGGTGGGAAGTACAACCCGAGCCGCCCAACCTATGAGGCAAACACGAACATCCAGTACGCTGGGGCCATAACGTATCCAACCCCGAACATCTTCTACAGCACCGGCAGAGGGCCGTCGGGCACAGACGAATGGCTCCTCTCCTGGCTGGAGTACATCATGGAACAGCCGAACATCCCTCAGACGATCAGCACGTCATACGGCCACGACGAGAAACTCATCTCGAGGGCAGATGCAAAGTGGGTGTGCGATCTGTTCGCGCAACTCGGCGCGCGTGGCGTCAGCCTCCTCTTCCCGAGTGGCAACAAAGGCGTCGGTGACAAGTGCGTGACCACCGACGGCTCCGTCAGGTTCAGACCCCTCTTCCCTGCAACCTGTATGTGTGTCATTTTTCTCCGATTGAGAGTAAGTTAGTACAGTTCATGACGCTCACTACACCGCCGCGCTTTGGCAGGTCCCCATGTCACCGCCGTCGGCGGAACGACGGGCTATGAGCCGGAGGTCGCGTGGAAAACCTCCGGCGGCGGCTTCTCGGACTACTTTCTACTCCCAGACTACCAGGAGCATGTCGTCCCCGACTTCCTCAACGACCTCGGCAGCCGGTATAAAGGCCTTTACAAGTGCGTTCGCTTCCGTGATCTGATCTAACCTATGCGTACTTTGTACTTGTTGCAGCGATACTGGCCGCGGCGTCCCTGACGTAGCCGCCCAGTCTGTGAATTATCGGATATTTCTCAACGGCGAGGAGTCAAAGGTGACCGGCACAAGCGCCGCGACGCCTGTGTGTCTCCCTCCCTCCTATTTGGGTCGTCCGTCCTTGAGCATCCGACTGACCGACACTAACAGGTTGTGGCGGGCATAATTTCGCTGCTTAATGACTACCTACTTTCGAAAGGCGAGGAGCCGCTCGGCTTCCTTAACCCCTGGCTGTACGGCGACGCCTCTGATGCCTTCTCAGACATTACAAGAGGCTCGAACCCAGGCTGTGGCACACCTGGGTTCTCCGCCGTCGAGGGATGGGATCCTGTGCGTTCCACTAGACCTATTCCTTCTTCATTTTCAAGGTTGGATGATCCTGGACTCCGTAGGTCACGGGTCTCGGAACGCCTGACCTCGTTCAAATGCAGGCGCTGTATGAAGATGAAGATGAAGGTGGCGATGATGGTGATGATGGTGATGAATGAGTAGTAGAACTTACGTTTTCTAAACCCGACCCACTAATTGCTCGCGGCGATGGCGCCACACATATGTCGTGAGAGCTATGCCTCTCCCGATCCCGGGAGTTGGGAAGTTTTATATTGAAACTGAGCAGGGAAATCTAGACTAATACCCACGAGATACCCTGGCAGAGTGCATGTAAGCAGTGATGTAAAGTTTCGCACTGCAAGGCACACTCTGATTCAAGGAGAAAAAGAAAGCTACGATACACCAGTTTCAAGGCCAGTCCGTCATCACTAGACTGGTGAATATACGAAAATATTTTTTCTCAGTGCATGATGCAACAGTTGTCTTTCGACTACTTTTTTTGCACTCTATAGTCATCAACGACTCTAAAATAAATAAATATTCAACTTGCTGACTATAACACAAGTTGTCCTTTTTGGGGGGTTACATCCTGCGAAAAAAAACGGCGACTACAAACCGCGTGTGAGTCACTGGTACACGCAGATTGAAAAACTTTTTGGCCAGTTCCTTAGAACCCAAAAGGTGCCTTTTGACCGTAACTTGGCATAAACCGGACCAGGAAATCCGACTTTCAAAGTCATTGTGGGTAATTTATTGCCCCGGTGATTACGGACACGGGACGATGATCGCATTGACTTGAACTCTCAATGCATCTACTTTAAAGCCTACTTTTCTTTTCCTGATGTTGTACAGAGGTCCCCCTTGGACTTCCCCAATCCTTCTCTCCTGTTGGCCATGGCCTTTCTTCGGGCGTTGCTTGTTATCATCTGCGCCACGACTGCTATAGTCTTAGCCACTCCTACAGTACATGCGGCTACTTGTCCTATCGTCACGCTTGACAAGGGCACGTTCATAGGAACAACCGTCGACGGCGTAAAAAAGTTCCTCGGCATTCCCTTTGCGCAACCACCGTCCGTAGTTCACTTCGGTTCAGCTCTCTATCCTCCTTGACTGACCCGCCGACGTGGCCTTCACTGACAGAGTTGGCGACCTGCGCTTCCGTCATCCCCAGGCACCTGGCCCCTACGTTGGTACACACAATGCTACTGCGTTCGGTCTTTGGTGTCCTCAACAAGCAACCACACTTGCGATTCCGAGCGGGTTACCTCAAGAGACGCTCGAGTACTTCGCGGGTCTCTTTGGAAACGGACCACCCACGATCACAGACGGCGAAGATTGTGAGGAGGCCATTGTGGAGGCTCCGCACATACGAAGAGCAATTCTGATATATTTGTAGGTTTGACACTCAATGTCCTTGCACCTGCCCACGCTAGACCGGGTTCAAAACTCCCAGTAGTAGTGGTGTGTTCTCTTTTAATGGTATGCCGTCACTTGTGCTAATAATAACAACCTACTCGGCAGTGGATATATGGAGGTGAGTCGTACGCAGTGCCTTCGACCTGTTGCTCTCACTAACCTAATTTAATAACCTACAGGCAGTTTCGAAGTCGGGTCGTCAGCTTTGTACGGCCAAATTTATTTTTATTATTACTCGTGTCCTGGGGAATTAAAGAAATGCGCAGCAACGATGGCACTCTCATTGTGAATCGCTCAATTGCGCTTCAGCAGCCTGTGATCTATGTCAGTATGAACTATCGGTGAGGGCAAACTTGAATCGCTCTTCGTGACTTTGCGTAACCCCTCTTCTCAGCGTTTCAGGTGCGTCTGCCCCTCAAATTAATCTTCTCTAGACAAACTAACGCCTTGTTAGCCTTTGGGTTCCTGGCCAGTCAAGAAGTCAAAGACGCCAAAGTAGGCAATCTAGGACTGTGGGATCGTGAGCGGCTGAGCAGTCGGGCATATTCAACGTCGTAACATCTGGCTTTACAGAGCGTCTGGCACTTCGTTGGGTACAAAAGTATATTCACGCATTTGGTGGCGATCCGTCGAAAGTGACGATGTAAGTAAAGTGGCCTCTTAAAACGCGGAGTCTGCTGACGTCTTTCAGCTGGGGTGAGAGTGCTGGCTCAATCTCAGTATCACTCCAGATGTTGGCAAACGGTGGGAAAACCGAAGGCCTGTTCCGCGCAGCGTTCATGCAATCTGGGTCGCCCACGCGAACCGGTGATATCACGGATGTAGGCATATATACTGCGCATCCACTCAATTTCTGAGCGATTTTGTAGGGCCAACAATATTATGACTTCCTCGTTGAACGCACTAATTGCACGGGCTCTTCCGACACCTTGGCGTGTCTGCGGGCAGCACCCTACGAGGAGTTGAAGGCCGCTATGAATGACACTCCATCAATCTTCTCATATCAGGTGCGTGGCCCACTTCCCCACGCTCGTTAGAAGTGGCCGATGAACCATCCCACAGTCTGTTAAGCTCGTCTGGCGGCCCCGCGTAGATGGCTTTTTTCTGGCAGATACTCCGCAGAAGCTCATCCGGCGGGGAAAAGTTGCGAGCATCCCGTTCGTCTCAGGGGACTGCGATGACGAAGGGACTTTGTTTTCCCTTTCTCAGACCAACATCACGTAAAATGATCGATTTTTTTTGGCACGTCACTCATTTTCACTAATCACGAAGTTCTTTGCAGGACTGAGCCGGAGCTACGCGATTACTTGACAGAGTTCTTCCTACCTACTGCAACGGATGCCGAGATGGACAGGCTGCTTACGCTGTACCCTCAGGACGTCACTCAGGGTTCGCCATATGACACGGGTACCGAAAATGCGTTTACCCCAGAATTCAAACGCATTGCTTCTCTGTTGGGTGATTTTTCGTTCCAAGCACCACGGCGTTTTCTCCTGAACAACACATCGGGAAAGCAGAATACTTGGTCGTTTTGTACGTTGCACATACGTATATTCCCGCTTACGCGCGCTAGTCCGCTCACAAGTTGGTTCTCGCATAGTAAACAAGCGCCTGAAGTCGCTGCCCATACTTGGCTCAGTTCACGGCTCCGACACTCCGAATATCTATGGCGGGGGAGACCTCACTAACTACTTAATTCAATTTGTCACGAACCTGGATCCCAATGGTAGTGGATTGAGCCCACAATGGCCGCGGTATACCCCCTCGTCTCCCCAATTATTGACACTCGTCGATAGTCAAGCCACCAACAGAACTATAACATTGGACACGTACCGCGCCGAGGCGATCAAATTCCTTACAGAACTCTCACTTACATATCCACTGTAAACGATTTACTGTATATAAGGTTGCCGTTAAGTGAGGCCACATTTAGGACTTAAAACATCCGCGATTCTATTTTCTGATGGAGAATAGAAGGCTCATATACATTAGCCTTTCTCTGATGACTAGAAACGCCGCTATCTTCTGCTGGACTCCGATGCCCGGACCGTGTGCCTCGGGTGCAGTAGGACGGATGCCAATATCGACGCAGTGTTTCATCCGAGGGGCGGCGACGCCGGCGAAGTGGTCATGTTGGCCTTGGAGTTCGTTTTACTGCAAGGTAACTTACACTTGGCGTATTCTTGCTAGGGTCGTCGCATCGTGCTTCAATGGTTCTGCGCTGCGCATCGCTGGCGACTCTTGTTCACACGATACTGTAGGTATGCTGTCCTAGTACGTACTTCCTGACTTTTGTAGGTTTTGTAGGTTTTCTGTCCCAGATACCCCTGCTGGATTTCCAGAAAGGAGGACATAAGTTTTTAAAGTATTCGATTTTCCGGGATTTAGCTGGTTTTCGGTGGTTGCCCGAGTTGAGAAACCCCTGGAAATTGCGGATGCCAATCACTGATGTGGGCTGAAATCGAGCATATACTTGACACGATGTCATGAACTGCCACCGCTAAAGCGTTCGTGGGCACAGATCGGGCCAATGAGAAGCCAACTGAGGATTTGGAATAGATGCGATGTGAAATGTACTACCCCATGGGCAGTATTGTATCTGTGTGTAATACACCTCTCTCTCTATGAAATCTGGGGAAATTTGCAAGGACTACGCAAAGACTGAAGTTGAGTAATCGAAAGACCATGCCAAAAGGGAATTGGACAACATATCGGATCTATCACAGTGCTGAGTGCCGAGATAAAGTGCAGCTGTATTAGAGCGCCAATATGCAGTAACGGTTATAACGTTAACTTATGGTACAGTAACTGACTTAGCATTCGGGTAATCGATAAGACTATATTACAATTTCTTACCACATCACTAGTTACACATCTTTTACTCAGGACATCAACTTTGCATCAAACGCCAACGCAACCACTGACAGTCCTTGGACCAGTCCCCTAAATCCCCTTCCAGTGCTATTTTATGATGACTCTCTGCGAGTCAGTTACATTATTCTTCCATTTCTCCGGTGGTCCTCGGAGCCGAACCGCACCCCAAATTATTAAGTGGCGTGAATACTGTGTCACATTCAGTTGCCACATGCATCTGCGTCAAATTGAACTACGAGCGCCTGAGCCAAGCCTACATACTACCTAGAAGCTGGTAACTTCAGTGTTCAGCACTCAGCCGTGACCTCTGCTAAGCAAGTACTACCCTCTGACTGCCAATGTGTTAAGCCAGTACTATTGCGATCGTGATGTTACAGCAGCCCACAAAACTATAATTATCCTAGCCAGTGTCGACGAAGTGGGTCCATGTCAAAATTGAAGGCGCCTCTTCTATCGAGTTCATCTTTCGCGACCGGACCGAGATGCATCTGCCGCAATCTAGGCTGGGGCGATGAACGAGTTGGGCACACATATGGCGGCCATGATGGGGTGTTCTGTTCTGTGCGTGGTGAGTCTGGTGACTTGAAATCCTGGGTCACCTCATCTCAGTGATCCTGGTAGCCCAGACTATTGCACGCCGGAAATAACCACTATCGTTCATCCTAATTGAATGGAACGGACTCTCCTGGGCCAGAAATAATATCTTAGCTCGTCGGTGCATCACATTGTTGCTTGCCTCTTTATGTCTTGTTTAAGGATTTTGCACCCGCAGACGCAGCATCGTACGAAGAACTAGACCGCAATGAGCTAGCGGCGCTTGTGATGTTCTCCGCTCGACCACTTTATCTGGCACAACACAGATCGTGTATGACCACCTCCGAGTCCTCAGCGATGCCGCAATATTCTATGGTGACTGGTGGCAATTCCATACTGCTCGATATCGAGGTGGTACCGGTAAAGCTCGGAACAAGCTTTTGAAGCACGGCTACGCAAGCCTCGGTTTTGACACGTCGGTGGATCTTACGAGTTGTGAAAACAAATTCTTGATAACCACGGCGTATCTCATCACTCATGAAGTTCAAGGAAATCTTTATGCACGTGATCAGCGATAATGGGAACTCCTCGGAAGCGAGTACGCTTCAGATAGCGAAATCTCGGTCAACGCGTTCGTCAAACCCCCATATAATCCACGACTCACCCAGGCCATCCTACTTTTGATTCTGTGGTAGTTGCCCGTGGGAGCTATTTGGGCGACATTATGTCGGCAACCTCACTTACTGTGTTGTGCGTACCGCAATCCAAAAGAAAAGTCATTCAACGTCTCAAGTCCTGGTTAATCGGGCAACATCCGCGGCCTCCGTCCGAAATTGTAATCGGATACGCCACAGTTCGCCCTCCGCCGACAAAGATGTTGACTTGGATGTTGGACATTCTCCAGTTAATTTACGTACCTCGGCCGTCAAACGTTCATGACTGCAAATAGAACACTGATGTGACTGGTAAAGAGCCGAGAGACTGGGTGTACAATAGGCGCTCTTACGTCTTTATTTTGGGGACAGCACCTATATGAACGAGCGGTGCGTACAGTGTTCGCTTTGGATATAGTACCCCGCAACTATCCCCACCGCAATGAATAGTTCTGTACGTAGTCCAGTTCCTCCCCTTGAATACGGCGCGGCAGAGTCACCTGGACTATCGTCTTTATTTCACCATCTCTCGTTCGACTATGTAAGGGAGCTTGTGACAACCCACGTTGGCTTGGCCGTGTTGGGTTTCGCAGTCGTTCTAGTGGTTCAATACGTGAGGAGTCCCTGGCGCCAAGTTCCCCCAGGTCCATGGGGCCTGCCGATTATCGGAAATGCTTCCAAATTGCAAGACAAGACCTGGTTGTTTGGGCGGGATTGCAAACAAAAATATCGTGCGTTTTCAAATTCCACTGACGCGATGTCTCTGCTCACGAAATTAAAGAGGATATGGTGTACTTGAGTGCTCTCGGCCAGCCCGTTCTCGTCTTGAACAGCCTCAAGCCAGCTGCAGAGCTCCTTGATCGCCGTGCAAACATTTATTCTGATCGCCCTCGCCTGGTCATGGGTAATGAAATACTCTGTGGCGGTCTCTTCAATGCTTTTCTCCCTTATGGAGATACGTGAGTTTGTTGCATCCTTCACGAACCACGGGCAGGGTTAACCGTCCCGTTGATAGTTGGCGCCGTACTCGTCGAGCCGCTCACGAGGGCCTTACAAAAACTGCAGTTCGTACTTATCATACACTTCTTCGAAAAGAGGGCATCCTTCTTGCTTCTGGGCTGCTGTCAAGTCCTCGTGGTCAGGATCTAGAGAAACACTTCCAACGCACCTCCGCTTCCGCGACCATGTCTGTGTTATACGATTACCCCACTCTTGAAACCGAAAATGACAAGACCCTCACGAAGATCCACGAATTCATTAACCGCTTGTCTCTTGCGGCTGTCCCGGGAGCGTATCTTGTTGAGGTATTCCCATGGATGTTGCACATCCCTGAAATGTTCGTCTTCGTATCTACGAGGTGTTTTTTTTTTTTTCGCTCAGGTTTGTGGTATTGCTTCAGATTCGCAAAGTGGAAGTACGATGGGAAGCGAGCTTTCGAACACGACAATACTATGTTCGGGGCACTTCTTGATCGTGTTCGGAGTGACGTGGTAGGCACAGACGCAAAGTTGATTGGTCGAAAATTGCTGAACCAGGGAAACGCAGTTGAATGATTCTGAGCGGCCAAGTTTGAGTGCATCGTTCATCAAGAACTCTGACCGCAACCCGCTTTCTAATCAAGAGATGGCTTGGCTCCTTGGAACATTATAGTGCGTCTTGCTCTTACGTTGACGAAAAAAATTCTCGTTGAACCCTCTTTTCCGATAGCTCCGCTGGCGCAGAGACGACATCGACTACGTTGTACTGGTGGGCACTCGCAATGGTTGCGCATCCAGAGGTACAAAGACGTGCGCAAGCTGAGCTGGACACCGTTGTCGGGCGATCACGCACCCCGACATTTTCGGACGCCCCGAACCTTCCGTACATACAAGCAGTGGTCAAAGAAGCTCTTCGATGGCGCCCTGTTCTTCCGTTCTCTCTTCCACACACCACGACAGAGGACGACTGGTACAACGGGATGTTCATCCCCAAGGGAACCATATGCCTTACGAACCTCTGGCATTGCCACCATGACACGTCCACTTATGGCGACGATGCCGCGAGCTTCAGACCTGAGCGGTTCCTGGACGCGGACGGTAAGATTATTGCCGGTCCTGCGGAGACGCGTGAGGAAGGGCACAGCACATATGGTTTCGGGCGGCGTACTTGCGTAGGGAGACATATCGCCAACGACTCTCTCTTTATATACATGGCCACGACGTTATGGGCGGCGACCCTCGAACGGGTTCGTGATCAAGACGGAAAGGAAGCCCCTCTTGATACCGACACGTTCGTGGACACTGGGATGGTTTTGTATGTCCCTTACCCCTATATCAAACCCAAGCGCTGATTGGTACGCCACAGCAAGCCAGCCCTATTCGAATGCAAGATCACACCTCGGTTTCCCGAGGTACATTCGATACTGACGGCTGAGGGGGAGCTGCTCAAGACATGAACCCCGGGCGGATAGCGGTTTTCCAGTCACTTCGGAGCTTTGTGGTTGCATTATGCTTTCACGTATACAGTACGATTTGAGATATCTCCTGCCATTTCCCTATCCATGAACAGGAATAATTGGGTAGCACGAAGCACACGGCCCTGATGACAGCGGCCATACCCTCGAAAGGAGTTTGTGCATGTAGAAAATGTCGTAACTTGTGCTCTCGATAGAGTTCAATATCATGATTTGACCAATCGTTAGTATAGCCCTTCCAGTTCTCGATAATCGTTCAAGGGTATTCATCAGTGTCATACGGATTTAACCTCTGCCCTGTCACTTGTGATCTGTACTATCAACCAACGGTTCGCAAACGTAATCATCGGGTCACTGCTTCAATCGGGAGGGCAACTCACCCTTCTATTCCAGTGCCGATAACTTAGCATTTGGGCCACTTTATCTGACAGTCCATCTGAGCATATCGTTGAGGGCTTGCTTGCATGCATGGGGGTGGAATGGGATTCCGGCACCTGTCCGGTTCAGGAGAAAAAAGTTCGACCTCATTGTAGACGGAAATAGAAGTCTACTGACCATATCGCGCGAAAGCAGAGGAGAGTAAGTTATGTAGTGTTGGGGACAATAAGGCTAGAACATAGACTTGGTCGCTCTCGATGATACTGCAAGGTAGTTACCAATTTTGTGCCCAAGGGGCTTGAAACTGTATAGTTCCCAAAGCAACTTTAAAAAACCTTAGAGGTGAGCTTACTGTAAGTCCTCATTAGGCCTCATTACTTACAAAAGCGAGGCTGACTTGTACATAGTGCACGACCTTTGTTGTGCTTCCATAGGCGCATGTCGCAAAATGTAGGGAATGTTGCCGAGCCCTACAACACTCAACAGTGAACTCACCAAGTAGTGACACGTGACATCGTACCCTTCTTCTACCTATCATGTCTCCTCCGCGTTCACATTCTGCTGGGTCTACTTGCACCGTCCTGACATGCACTTCTAAAGAATTCCCTTGTCTTTAAGGAAATCCTGGCCTAGGACTTCTATAACAACAAGAGGCTGACTGATGCACTGTGCAAAATCGTTGGCCCGAACAGCGCAAGACTGCACGCAACCGACCCGCGATATCGGGGTGTGGCCCGTGCTCTAACATGGCAGATAAGAACTGCCATGTTAGAGCACGCCACACCCCTTAGGATAACGAAACGTCGCAGTTTCTCTCCACGTTGCACATCAAATGGGTGAAGACGGGAAGTCAGTGCTGAGGAAGCACAGCTGGATTACTTCTCCACAGTCCGTTCCCTTATCTCTATCTTTACGCCTACTAGTAGTTCCTGATGGCTCAGTGCTGGAAATCTTTAAGGCCATAAAATCAGAGCCCGCCACTAGCCAAACACCCACTATCCACACAATAATACTACACATTGAGTCCACCTCTCGAGGAGACCAGCGCATTCTCAGCCTGAGAGCCAACGTCAATATCATGCCTTCGTCTTATTGCTTTGGTCTACCAAATTGATTTTAGGTTGCTTTCTGATATTGTGATCGCACAACGATATTGTTCCGAGAACAATATCATCGTGTGATCACAAAAGTGTTTGACCTCGTGCCACTCATGGTTGCAACTCTGGGAAATTCCTCAGGTGGGACAACATCGACTTGAAGCCGCGCATATCATTTCCTTCTTGTTCAACAAGTTTGACGACAATTCTATTAATAGCCCAGAGATTGTGCATAATTTCCTTTCGTTCTCATGTCCCACACATCTTCGTAGACAGACAGATGCTGTTGCACACTTGGATTATGCTTCGGTCCTAGACACAAATCGACTTAAGGACACTGGTAGGATTTAGTGTCAACCCTCCTATGAATTCCATCTACATGACGAAGGAGGGCATGCCGCCTTCAGACATTTCGACCTTATCTAGATGAGGGGGACTTGTTTATGTTAAGCTTGGGCTAATACTTTTTAGTACCCTTTTTTAGTACCCGGATGGAACCCGGATATTCAATGCAGTGCCTTGTACTTGTTGTGAAGACTTCCGAACAAATATAAAGCACGAGAAGGCCTATTTTTGAGCAATTGATTGGGTGGTGTGATGTCAATTTTCGAACTCTAGAGGAATCATCTGTTTAGCCCCCCAAGCCTCAGCGTGAACTTTGACATAATCAGGCGGCCCTGATTAATACCTCAAATTTCATGCTGCCTTCATCTCTGCGAGGCTGCTGAGTACATGGAGAATGTCGAAAATGATGCTGAAATGGAAGGGACTTTGCTCCTGAATAGGGAAACAGATTTCGCGTTGTACCTTCGGTCCAAATTAGCAACCATAGCGTATGAATCCCAGCGTGAGTGACTCTTTCCCGCGTTCTTGAGGCTCAATAATAATAATAATAATAATAATAAAGTAGAGCCATTGCTGGTCATGAAACCATCGCCCTGGGGAATAGGCCTCTGCACTGCCTTTGCTCATGGTCACGGCCTACCGAAACCTCTGGTAGGATACGGCATTTGGCACCGTGTGGTGTTGGTGGGTGGGTGACGTGGGACGAAAGGAGTTTTACCATCTCTCATCGATCTCACCCCCAGAGATGCTTGAATCCAACAAGCACGGGTAACCAGACAACCTGAACGGGGAGTGCCCTGTACTCTCTGAGATGCTCGTCGATACGTCGACCGATTATGGCTGTGCATCATGTCCCTGTTCATGTGCACCAGGGCCCGGATCGACCATTCTCCAGTGACGGCCCGATGGCCCGCGGGGGACGTTCAGGAAGCGCTCAAGAAGCGCTCGAGTTGTTTCTCAGTCGGACAGCGCAGGATTCGTGCTCATCGTCACTTCGAGCTGCACCGCGCAACAAGTGCCTGTCTCACCTCTACCCGACATGGTGTGCAACTATCACAACTTCAAGAGGGTTTCTTGCAAGTGAGCACGACTATCAAATTTGGCAGGGAGGCGCAACCAACTGCCTAATGCAAAAAACCGACTTGTTACAGCAGTTTTCAAAACAGTTGTCCCCTGTGATTATTTGGCGCCCAAGCGGATTTCCAAAATTCGAGGGCGGGGTTCATAGTTAAGTCGACAAGGAAATTCTCGAGAAATTGGCTATTATACAGAAATAGGGATATGTAATAGTTACCTTGAAACTTTGGGGTTATTGAATTGTTATCCGTGTTGCTATGCTCGGCAGCTGGGCAATCTCAGGGTTAGGGCTGTGCGGCTTAGCTTTCCATTTCGGACTCAGACTCTCACGACCTCACATCGCTGCGCAATCAAGTCTCTAGTGCTCCCCATCTCCCCTCATACTCTCTCAGGCTCTTACTCACACACTTGTACTCACACTCACACCCTTTGTTACTTCTCTTTGTTACGCTCACACGGGCGTTTGTGCGACGTGCGACTAAGTCAAGTTTGGTAGAGGTCGATAGTCCGGTCAAAGACTAAGTTCGATGATACTACTTGGAGCAAGGCTCAACAAGAGTGAGAGGAAGTGACTTGAAGGTCCTTCTGAATAACAGAGGCGAGGCAAAAGTCGAAGGCCCGCACGTTCAACTAAAGGTATCCTCAGAAAGGAATCCCTCTAGAGTCTGTGAGACTGAAGTATGATGTGATTCAAGAAGAAGTCGAGTCTACTGTACAAGCTAAGTAGAGAACGACTTATATACTAGTACAGCACCAAAGAGTCACAAACAGATGGTGCGATCCTAGGATCCGGGTCCTAGGAATGAGTCATCGTACGGTAACATGTGATAACAGGAAAAGAACGCCATGGAAGGCCATAGAACAAAGCATCAGTCAGCAACGAGTCGTATGAGTAATCGATATGAGGTAAGTCCGGCACTTGTACGTATATGGATGGGAATGAGTCAAAGTAAAAGTGTAAGCAAAGAAAGTGTCCGGAATCGTAACATTACCCCCCCTTCTGGTGTGAAGTTGCCTCAACTTCTAATCTGACCCCCCGTACTCACTGCCGAGATCCCAGTTGTCGCCGTCGGGTGGGGTAGGTTGACGGTCCTTTGGGCAAGTGTGAGTGTTAAGGAACCCATAAGGGCCCCGTTCGGCGCAGTGACGGCACGCAATGGCTTTGGGACAGTTGTACTCTTCGTGCGTGGCATAATGATTGAAGCACTTGCCGCAGTAGCGAGGACGTGTTGACAGGTCTGCTTTGTTAAGTAAGTCGACCACGTTCATCCTCCTGAAGATACACTCCGCTCCTACGTGTTGGTTGCTGTCGCAAAACCAACAATGCTTCTGGCAATTCTTGGGGCAGTTAGCTTTCTTGTGACCCGTCTTGCCACACTTCCAGCACGTATAGCGACTGCGTACTGGACCTTCATGCTCTTGTGGGCGTTCGACCGGCCCATGAGTTCGAATAGCGAGTTGAGGGACCTCCGCGCGAGTTCGCAGCGGGTATAGGGTGGCGTATCTGTCGGCAAGGGTGCGTACCACATCTGCCCTTTCCATCCTCTTCCTAATCCCATTGATCTCCAGGTCCGTGTCGAACGATGCGCGTTGCAACTGAGTAAGTTGCTTTTCGACGTCTTCCCTTTGTTTGTTGAGTGCGACTTGCTTTCGCAACGCATCTCGAAGACGTGAAACTTCCGCCTTGATGCAAGGGTCGCCGAGGTCTTGCACTACCTCATCGATGGCGTACGACCTTGGGTGTTCACAGTCAAATTGGGCTAAACGTGCGTTAGAGATTGGGATGGGGAGACGGATAGGAGGGTTGGCTGGGCGAAGGTAAACGGGTTCTGCGTAGGGTGGCTGGTTTCTGCCCATACATCCGACGACTTGTTGATGGTTGTCATGATAGAAGATATAAGGGGCTACCACTCGAGTAGGGTCATCGTCAGACTTGGGAATCATAAGGGGATAATAGCGTGGGGAAGAAGGAAGGTTTGGGAAAAATGGCAGTCCAGGGTCGTCATCGTCGTCCTCATTTTCCGACCCAGTGTTGTAATCAATGTACTCCAAAAGTCCATTGTCTTCTTCAAGTGCGGGTTGCGATCCCACGATTTCTTCTTGCACTGCTGTAGCAATAGCGGTGTCGCAGTCTACCAGCGTGGGGGATACGGGAGGGGGAGTTTGTGGTGCATAGGGGAACGGTTGGAAAGTGGGGGTCGAGACTTCAGATTCAAGTAATTGGGTACGGCGCATGTCTGGAGATCCGATCATAAGAGGGGGAGGGGTCTGAACAGGAACTGGTGCCGTAGGGACGATTATGTTCTGATAGGCACGACGTTCGCCTACAGACTCATATTCGTCTTGAACGATGCCAGAAGTGAAAGACATAGTAGTGGTGATGGTAATGGTTCGAGTTCAAAGTGGGGAGTGATGGGGATGCGTTCTTTGCCTAGAAGTCTTTGTCTTTTATGTCCTCTTGGGCGCTCCTTCGGCGTTAGGATGTAGGCGATAGAAGTCCGTTATCGCGGACTGAGAGTGGGTCAAGTTTTCCCGAGGTTCCCACGTACTGTCACTCATGGGAAATCCTTTCCACTTGATAAGGAAATGTAGCTTGCGTCCTCGGCCTTGTCGGCGTGAGTCTAGAACTTGCTCCACTTCGTATTCTTCTTCTCCATCGATAAGCTCTGGTAATGGTCGGGTGAAGTTCGGCCCATGTAACGCCGTCTCCTTATAGGGTGTCAGGAGGTTAGCGTGGATCACCGGGTGTATCTTCCACCGGCTTGGCAGGTCTAGTTCGTACGATACTTGAGATAAGACCTTCTTGATGGGGAAAGGGCCGTATCTTTTGGGCGCTAGTTTGGAAGTGGGGTAATGAGTGCGTAAGTTTACGCCCTCCAGCCAAACCATATCTCCTTCTTGATACGGGGTAAAGTTGCGCTTGCCTCTTTCCGCCATAAGTACTTGCGCGTGGTTGATACATTCTTGCGCCTTTCCTCCTTGCCTCTTTCATATCTTCTATTCTCTTGTCTACTGCAGGTGCGTTTGTTGTTTCTTCATTTCCTGTGGCTCTCGGTGTCCAGCCCATCAGCAACTTGAAAGGGGATCGTTTGGTCGTCGCATTAGGGCCAGCTATTATGTGCAAACTGGGCGATAGGGAGTAGATCGACCCAGTTGTCTTGCTGAACATTGCTCCAATGGCGAAGATATTGTTCAAGCCACTGGTTGGTACGCTCCGATTGTCCATCGGTTTGTGGGTGATATGCCGACGAAATATTTTGCTTGATGTCTAGTGTTCGACACAAATTGCGCATATAAGTTGAAATGAAGCGTGGATCTCTATCCGTGATCATCTTCTTTGGCAGTCCATAGTGAGGATATACGTGTTGAAGGTATAGTTGTGCTACTCCTTCTGCCGTAATCGTTTCGTTGCAGGGAATAAATATGGCCGCCTTCGTACAGTCATGATCGGTAATGGTGAGTATGGTGTCGAATCCTTTTGACGGTGGTAGTTTGGTGATGAAGTCCATGGTAACAACTTCAAATGGTTGCGCTTCCGGATCCGTTGTGATGGGAAATAGTCGCGGTTTTTGTCGGTGTGTGTTTATTTTGTTTGCTTGACACACTGCGCATCCCTTGACATATTCTTCCACATCTTCTTTTTGTCGGGGCCACCAATAGCGTTCTTTGAGTAGTGCATGTGTATTGGCTATTCCAGGGTGTCCGCGATGAGGGGGATCGTGAAAAAGGGAAATTACCCCCCTCTTAAGTTCAATGTTGCCCTCGACATTGGCAACTCGAGCTCCTTCGTGACACCACATTTCGACATCATCTTGGTATAGGTTGTGGGCGTTGATCCATTCTAGTTTCGGATCATTGTGATGGTTTAGTTTGCTCCACATTGAGAGTTCTTCGATTGATTCATCTTCTGTCCCCGCTAAATTGATGAATATTTCTTCAGGGAGTACTGTGATATTCGCCATTGTCTTCTTCTCCTTCATCATAATCACTTCGCCTTGATAGTGCGTCTGCTCTTGCGTTTTTTGTTCCGCTAACATGTTTGAGGACAAAATTGTATTCTTGTAGTTCCTGGAATTCGCGTGCAACTCTTCTACTGATTTTTCTTGGTTCTTTCCAGTAGATGAGGTTGGCGTGATCGGTGTGAATAGTGATAATATGAGGGGATCCTACAAGATACGTTCTCCATGTCCTAAGGGCTTTGACGACTGCTAACAGTTCCCGATCATAGATGTCATAGTTTCGCTCTGTTTGAGTGAAACTTTCTGAGAAAAATGCCACTGGGTGCATCTTCTTGTCGTCTCCTTCTTGGTTTAATACTGCTCCAATTGCGAATCCGGATGCATCGACTTCGATCTCGAAAGGTGCCTCCAATTTTGGACATTGTAATACTGGGGCTTCGCTAATTCTTGCCTTGAGTTCTTCGAAAGCCTTATTCCTAGCGTTTGTCCATTCCCATGGTGTTTCTTTCTTGGTGAGGTCGTTGAGGGGTCGTGCGATGGCCGAGAATCCTCGTATAAAACGACGGTAGAAGTTACAGAATCCAAGGAATCCGCGGACTTCTTTGAGGTTGGTGGGTGTAGGCCATTCGCGTACTCCTTGTACTTTTACCGGGTCCATTTTTACTTGACCATGGCCGATGATAAGGCCCAGATATTCGACCTCTCGTACTTCAAATATGCATTTTTCCGGTTTGAGATATAGATCGTGTTCATCAAGTCGGTCTAGTATTTGATGTACTAGTTGTCGATGCGTCGTGAGGTTGTCGGGTGTTGCGATGAGGATGTCGTCCATGTATATTACCACCCATCCTTGTGCCACTAGGTCGCGGAAAATAGTATCCATCATGGTTTGGAAAGTACTTGGCGAGTTCGTAAGTCCGAAGAACATAACGCAGGGTTCGAACAGTCCTTTGTTAGTTTTAAACGCGCCTTTCCATTCATCTCCCGGCTTGATCCGTACGTTGTTATACCCCCATCGAATATCGAGTTTGGTGAAGATTCGTGCCTCCCTTACTTTGTCAATAAGTTCAGGGATTAATGGAAGCGGATATCTATTCTTCACGGTTAAATCGTTGAGTTTTCGATAGTCTTGCACTGGTCTGAGTTTGCCATCCTTCTTTTTGATGAAAAAGAAGGGTGATGAATAAGGGGATTTAGATGGACGGATGTATCCCTTTTTTAGTTGTTCTTTGATAAACTCTCCTAGTGCTTTGTCCTCGACTTGAGTCATGGGGTAGATTTTGCAGTCAATAGTGGCGGGTGCGTCGGGTATTAGGTCAATGGCATGATCCCAGGGTCGTGGTGGCGGGAACCGTTGTGAGCTTTCTTCATCAAATACTTTGCGATGACGATGATATTCTTCAGGAACTCTTTCCTCGAAAGTCTTTATTGTTTTGTCTGCGGCTCTTTGCGCCAATTCTGAGGCTGTTGTAGTTTTATACAGGTGTGCCACTTCGTCGGGAATTTCTTCAACTTGTTGTTCCCATTGTTTTTCTGTTATAATCCTTCGGTTGGCGACGGATACATATCCCAGACTGGTAATGACGACTGGTTGAAATTCTTTGTCCAATGTGGCATCCTTCCAGTGTACTTTGGGTTCAAAAGCAGTTAGCCAAGGGTATCCCAGAATCACTTCATCGGATCCAAGATGAGTGATTAGGAATCGGAGTGTCTTGGTTTGGCTACCGGTCGTAACTTCGAGATCGGTAAATTGCGTAATTTCACCATCTTGGTTATGCGTTCCATCTACGTTCCATATTTTGATCGGTTTAGCCACTGGTAACGTAGAGATCTTGAGTCGATTTATCAAGTTTTTACTGATGAAATTGTCGGTTGCTCCTGAGTCAATGAGCACTTGTCTTTCGGCCGTCGCATGTGCAGATTCAAATAAGACTGGAATTCGCATAGATCGGTATCTGCTATGGTACACGCTAATCTTCATTGCTTTAGCCCAGGCCGCGGGGTTCAAGCATTGGAAAAACCCTGTTTCCCAAACAATTGTTCTTCCAGAGCCGCTTTGACATCATCGGTATCGGCTTGCATGGCTGCTATATAGGCAGCGGCTTTCTCCGTGGCTTTCATGTTGGCATTGCCTTCTACTTTGACTGTGGCAATCACAGTGGGTGTGGTTGAAGAGACATTTGAAGAAGTAGTTGCAACAGATGCTTGAGTATTTTGGCATTGAGGACAGTTACACGAAATATGTCCTTTATTGCCACATCTGAAGCATAGTCCCTCTTGCTGGTAGCGTTGCTTGTCTGCCTTCGGTCATAGTAGCTCTTGCACGGGTTCTTCCGATGTCCATAGCATTAGGATTTCGATTGTTGTTGGCGTATATATTACGACGCCATTGTTCGCGACGAGGATTGCTCCCACCTGTGGGTTTGCGCAAATGGCTTTGAAGGAGGTTGTAGATTCGCTGTTGCTCTACTGCTGCTTCTGTCCAATCTTGCCAGTTGACTGGTCGATGTTGGCGTAGAATACTCTCCATGAGTTTGAATGGTAACCCTTGAGCGTATAGGTTGAGGGTTACTTCTTCATTAAGAGTGTATCCGGCTTTATTGGCAAGGTTGGCGAATTTGGCGTTATAATCGTCAATATTTCCTCCTTCCATCTTTAGTTTGGAAATTTCAGTTTGCGCTTTCTGTCTTTCTGAAGTGTCAGTGTAGGTGCGGCGGAATCGAATCTCTACTTCGTTCCACAAATTTTCTTCAGCTGGCAACACCCCCGTGGCGATTTGATTGTTAAGCCAAATGACTTGTTCTTGCACCCAATCTTGTACCAATGGTCCTCTGATATAGGACAAAAAGGTCATGGCCCTTTGGTAAGGGATTCGAAGTATAGCCGCGTTTGGATTCATGCCTCGATAGATGGTGAAGTCAAGAAGGAAGGCCTTGCTTTGTCCGCGATCCCCATTGAATTCTGCGGGAGGGTTTCCTCCGAGTTTTCCATCGGGTACTCCTCCTCCTGCTGGGGCTGCGCCTGCTGGAGCTGCTCCAGGTGCTGGTGCTCCACCTGGTGCGCCTCCTCCTCCTCCTCCACCTCCACCTCCCGGTGCAGGGGCTCCTCCTCCACCTCCCGGTGCAGGAGCTCCTCCTCCACCGCTGCCTCCGAGGGGCGCAGATGGAGTGGTAGTATTAGTTGAGGCTTGGACTGGTTGTACTTGTGTTTGCGACATATCTGGTGCTTGGGTCTGTTGTTGGGGTGGTTCTTCTGGTTGGGTTGTTTCTTCTGGCGCGTCAACTTGCTCTGGTGGGTCAGGGGGTATGCCAAAGAGGGTTCGGTTTGAGCGAATCGGTCCTGTTTGAAAGTGGGGTGGTGCCAATTGGAAGGTAAACCACTGTCCACTTGTGTTACTCTTGACTATGATTGCCCACTTGCGAAGATCTTGAAGATACTCTACTGGAGTGTATCCTGAGGTTCGGTCGTAGATGCAATACCCTTCGTTTTCTCCTTCATCAATCCAGACAACTGTTCCCTTAACTGTGTCGGGTAAAGTGTCTTCTCTGGTTCGTTCAACGTATTCAGTGTAACGCCACCACAGGGGCGTTAAGTACGACGTGTACTTCAAAGTCAATCTGTCAGGGTTTCTGGTAGAGCGAGTCGGTTAAGACTCAGTCCGGTGATGAATAAGAGTCGATCTAGCTTCAAGAGCTTATCGACCTTAGTCAGAGTATATTGAGCTCAGGCACGAAGGCGAGCAGGGGACTTAAGCGCAAAGGCAAGTCGAAGACGGTTTCGTGAGTACTGATGTGGTTTTACACAAGAAGTCAGAACTGCTGTACAAGCCAGTCCGACTACGACCTATATACTAGTACAAGCCCCAAAGAGACAACAACAGGGCAACATAGTAGGTAAACAGATGGCGCCATGAGGAACACATGGGCGCGACAGGTATCGTATGGTGTCAGAGATAAGACAAGGGTCTGGGTCAACTATCAGTGACACGCGGTAGTCAGAGGACCAAGTGGCAGCCAATGCATGGCGTATAGTAGTCAATCATGGGTCGTCACAGAACATATCATAGAAGCGGCAATCAATGTATAGTAAAGGCGCAATGCCTATCAGTCAAGAAAGGGATCACAAGGGACGTCAGGTGTGGAAGGAAGTCAAGGACAAAGAAGCGAGGCTGTCCATAAAGGCAGGTATGTGAGGGGTCTGGGTGTAGGGTGACGTCGAGGGGAACAATGACAAAGAAAACAAAGATAAAGCTGTCCATGACGTACAAGGCGTGCGGGAATAGAGACAAGTCACGTGAAGCAGGGGAAAGAGTTGCAAAGACAGGAATTCATGGATAGAGGGACGCGTGGCGTCAACTTCAGGGAAAATGGTAAGAAGTCCCCTTAGCAGTACGTTGCAAGGCAAGAAATCGTAACATTCAGACTGGAATTGTGCTTCAGCACGGCTTTTTCCTTTCTTTGGGGAAGCCACCGTAGTTCAAGGGTAGAGACTCGACTTAATGTTACGCTCACACGGGCGTTTGTGCGACGTGCGACTAAGTCAAGTTTGGTAGAGGTCGATAGTCCGGTCAAAGACTAAGTTCGATGATACTACTTGGAGCAAGGCTCAACAAGAGTGAGAGGAAGTGACTCGAAGGTCCTTCTGAATAACAGAGGCGAGGCAAAAGTCGAAGGCCCGCACGTTCAACTAAAGGTATCCTCAGAAAGGAATCCCTCTAGAGTCTGTGAGACTGAAGTATGATGTGATTCAAGAAGAAGTCGAGTCTACTGTACAAGCTAAGTAGAGAACGACTTATATACTAGTACAGCACCAAAGAGTCACAAACAGATGGTGCGATCCTAGGATCCGGGTCCTAGGAATGAGTCATCGTACGGTAACATGTGATAACAGGAAAAGAACGCCATGGAAGGCCATAGAACAAAGCATCAGTCAGCAACGAGTCGTATGAGTAATCGATATGAGGTAAGTCTGGCACTTGTACGTATATGGATGGGAATGAGTCAAAGTAAAAGTGTAAGCAAAGAAAGTGTCCGGAATCGTAACACTCTTACTCCCTCCTACACAATCACTTTGCATCACTTTGCATCACCAATGACGGACACCACTGTTCGTCCCCTCACAAATGGCTTTGTCCATCCTCGTTTCATTGCCCTTATCACCAGGGGCTGAGGTCACTGCAAGGTCCACTGCGCACGTCATCCATGAATCTGAGAACATGTGACGCCGACTTGTTAGTTGAGTCAGAATCATCGCTCAGGACCGTCGAAATCGGTTTTTCATTTACATAGAACGAGGTAGTCATGGAGTGGTGCCCTACTACGGTGCACGTGCACGACTTAAGTCTTGAAAATAAATACATTTTTTAATTGCTACAATTTTTTTTTAAAATTATTATGATTTATTTTTGTGGGAAAATATGTCGGCATGGTCACCAAGATGCCCATTTAAACCCCGCCCACCTGTCTAAATTAATCGCGAGGGGACAACTGTTTTGAAAACTGCTGTAGATTAAACTGGTGCGCCCATACAGAACTATGATTGAAATGATGCTGATAGAACGCCGCCGCTCAGGACGGCGCCCGTGCAGTGCGTGTCAGTGACTGTGCGCTTGCGCCTTGATATAACTCTCCAACGGCGCCTGGGTTTATAGATCAGACACAAAAAAAACAAAACGGGCCTAGGAAAAGGCACTGCCCAAAGAGTTTGACCTATCCTCTATATGAGCAAGTAACGCTTCCCCATAAGTGACTCCCAACTATACTTCTGGCCTACTGGTACGATTTCCCGAGATGACGAGCGAGGGCTTCATTCCTCATTTGGGCCACTTGCGCTACGACATTCGTTCGCTCGATTCTGTGCCTCTCACACTTTCCGTTGGTTTGATTGTAGGTCTTGCGGTCGTCTTGGCCGTTCGGTACGCCAAAAGCCCTTGGCGCCGCGTTCCCCCTGGTCCTAGTGGGTTGCCTGTCATCGGAAATGCCTCCAAGCTTCGGGACATGACTTGGCTGCTTGGACAGGATTGCAAGAAACAATTTAGTATGTCCACTTCTGCTGCGCGTCATGACATTTGTTTAATCGGACGTATATTCCAGACGAGATGATGTACTGTAATGCTATGGGCCAACCCATCGTCGTCTTGAACAGCCACAAAGTGGCCGCCGAGCTCCTTGGTCGTCGCGCAAACGTTTACTCCGACCGTCCCCGCCTCATCGTTGCGAATGACATTCTTTGTGGGGGCTTGTTATATGCGTTCATGCCATACGGGGACCTGTGGGTGCATCGCTTTCCTCTAGAAGATTTGACAATAACGTATCATCTGTAGTTGGCGTCGGACCCGCCGTGCAGCACACGAGAGCCTCACAAGGTCGACAGTCCGCGACTATCATCCAATTCTCCACAAGGAGGCGGTCCTTCTTGCTTCCGCTCTTCTCAACAGTCCCGAGGCCCGAGAGAAGCATTTCCAACGCTCTGCGGCTTCCGAGACCATGTCCATCCTATATGACTATCCAACGCTTGAGACGGAGAATGACAAAACTCTCAAGGAGATCCACGCTTTTAATGATTACGTCTCGGAGGCGGCTGTACCTGGGGCACATCTAGTTGAGCTATTTCCTTGGATGATGCACATCCCCGACAGGTATGTATCAATTATTCGGCGCTTGTTTTTCATACCGAATGCTTTGTCAGCCTTGCAAAGTGGAAGCGTGAGGGCAAGCGATATTTCATTGAATACACAAATATGTTCGAAGCGCTTTTTAATAATGTTCGCGCGGATATTGTGAGTATCTTGGGCTCCATGTCATCACATATTTGGGTTCACTGAGTCTTCACACCACAGTCCAAAGGGTCAGAGCGTCCGAGCGTCAGCGCATCGCTCATCAAGAACTCGGAACGAAGTGGGCTTTCCAACCAAGAAATGGCCTGGCTAGTGGGATCCTTATAGTGCGTTCTTAATTCATGAGTGCCAAAGAGTTTTCTGTGAACACCTTGCACAGCTCTGCGGGGGCAGAGACGACATATACTGCGATGAATTGGTTTGTACTTGCGATGATCACACAACCGGAAATACAGAAGCGCGCGCAAGCTGAGCTGGACGCAGTCGTCGGTCGATCTCGTACCCCAGCTTTTTCGGATGCGTCAAGTCTTCCCTATGTACAAGCAATAGTCAAGGAAGTCCTCCGTTGGCGACCCCCGCTCCCATTATCCATCCCCCATAGCACGACGGAGGACGACTGGTATGATGGAATGTTCATTCCGAAAGGGACTATATGCCTTCCGAATCTTTGGCTATGTCACCACGATCCGGCGTTCTATGGTGACGATGCCGCGAGCTTCAATCCGGCGCGGTTCCTGGATGCCGAAGGACAGATCGTGACGGGACCACCAGAGACGGCGCGAGACGACGGGCATAGTACCTACGGCTTTGGAAGGCGCGCCTGCCCTGGGAAACACGTTGCCAACGATTCTCTTTTCATCTTCATAGCCACAGTCCTGTGGGCTTCAAACTTTGAACGGGTCTACGATCAAGACGGTAAAGAAACTCCGCTCGATATGAACTCCTTCATATACAATGGCGTAGCTTGGTACGCTATTGTCAATTTTGTGTCTTACAAACGAGTATTCTGACTTGTACGCTGCAGCAGGCCAGTTTCATATGACTGCACGATTAAAACTCGGTTCCCCGAGGCGCTCTCGATTCTGGCAGAGGAAAAAGAATTGCTCAAGATGTGACGCGCAAGACCCCAGGCGGTGAGTGAGGGCCTGAGGAGACTTGCAGAGGTGTTGGATGGCGGTACCATGACTCCACCCATAGATGCCGCGATGGTGGTGCTTCATTGAGGAGATAACCCCTTGGATTTTTTAACTCAGCATAGTGAAGAGTATCTTCCGCTGACGCGTTGTGAACTGTACTGGTTACGTTGTACAACGCTCTCGCTTCCGGGCTATTCTATAGACTCTCACTACACTCCCTTATTTTATGGGATTCGAGTCACGGGCCGCCTGAAATTTGTCCAGGAGAATGGCTTCCTTAGGACGCTACTTTTCCGGACAGTTTGCGCCGGACAGTCGACTCGGAGCTACCGCTCTAGCATACCATAAAATCACATCCGAGATGGCGGCCATAGGCCTTACGTACATGACATGGCGGATTCCCGGGCCCAGGATCCCGTACTTCTCTGTTTCTTATACCTCCAATCTCTCTTCCTTTCCTGCAAATAGAACTACCGCCAAGGGGAAAGTAGGTGTCAGATATCCACAGTTCAAACAAGGAGACCATTTACTGGGCAGTGATGCCAAGGACGACGCCCATACAATGCGTGTGACTCTCATACGAATTGAAGCTCTTATATGGTGTTCTTCTTTGATCAACTTTTTGTGGCATCCATTAGGGCGTACGGAACCCTATGTAGCACTAAACATTCAGAGTCTTTCTCCTTAAAAGTTTCGAGACTAACTCATCAAGACACACTTCGGATTAGCTGGGCGGCTGCCTTAGTACGACCAAAAGAACCTTCCTATGAGCCAAGGAGCAAACGCGCCTACTTAAAGACAATTTTCCTTCTTATGGCGCTACTCAGGGGTCACCCTTGGAACTCGCCAATTGTTCTCTCTGGCGGTCATGGCCTTTCTTCGAGGATTGCTTGTTATCATCTGCACCGTGACTGCTACAGTCTTGGCCGCTCCTGCAACACGTGCTACTCGTCCTATCGTCAAGCTTGACAAGGGCACATTCACAGGAACAACTGCTGACGGTGTAAACGAGTTCCTTGGCATTCCCTTCGCGCAACCGCCGTCCGTATTAGTTGACGTCGGTTTAGCTCCCTGTTGTCCTTTACTGACTTTCACCAACAGAGTTGGCGACCTCCGCTTCCGTCTTCCCCAGGCGCTTGGCCCTTACTCTGGTACACATAATGTTACTGCGTTCGGTCTTTCGTGCACCCAACAAGCGATTACGCTTACGATTCCGAACGGGTTACCTCAACAGACGCTCGAGCTCATCGTGAGACTCTTTGGAAACGGAACAACCACGCTTTTAGATGGTGAAGACTGTGAGGAGGCCATTCAAGTTGTGGGGGCTCGGCTCCGCACTAGACGGAGAGCAATTCTGATCATAGTTGTAGGTTTGACTCTCAATGTCGTTGCACCGTCCCAGGTCAATCATCGTTCAAAGCTCCCGGTTGTAGTGGTATGTGCTCTGTGAATGGTATCCTGTCACTCGTGCTAATAGTAAAAACTCGGTTGGAAGTGGATATATGGAGGTGATACATACGTAATGTCTTTGACCTATCGTTCTCACTAACATAGTTTATTACCTGACAGGTGGTTTCGAATTCGGATCGTCAGCGTTGTACGGTCACTTTTCCATCATTCGTTTCCTGGGAAATTAAAGAATGAAAAGCTACGATGGTGGTGTCATAGTGAGGCGCTCAATTGCGCTGAAGGAGCCAGTTATCTACGTCAGCATGAACTATCGGTGAGCACAACATAAATCATTCTTCGCGGGACCCTCATCCTCTTCTCAGCCTTTCAGGTGTGTCTGCCCCTCAAATCGATATTTTCTCAAGGCAAATTAGCCCCTTACTAGCCTTCGGGTTCTTGGCCAGTCAAGAAGTTAAAGACGCCAAAGTGGGCAATCTCGGGCTGTGGGATCGTGAGCGTTCAGTTGATTGGCATACTCAACTTCTTAACATCTGGCTTCACAGAGCGTCTGGCACTTCGTTGGGTACAGAAGTACATTCATGCATTTGGTGGTGATCCGTCGAAGGTCACGATGTCAGTGAAGTGACCCCTTAGTTAGAAATGCGGAGACTACTGATGTCTTTCAGCTGGGGTGAAAGTGCTGGCTCAATCTCAGTATCACTCCAGATGTTGGCAAACGGCGGGAAAACCGAAGGCTTGTTCCGTGCAGCATTCATGCAATCCGGGTCGCCCACGCCGATTGGTGATATCACTAATGTAAGAGACTGTACTGCAAATTTTGCTCAATTCTGAGCGAACTTTAGGGTCAACAATATTATGACGAACTCGTTGAACGCACCAATTGCTCGGGCTCTTCTGACACCCTAGCGTGTCTGCGGGCGGCATCTTACGAGAAGCTGAAGGCCGTTATCGATAGCTCTAGGTTTCGTAGTGGCCAACAGACCACTCCTGAGTCTCTTGTACCCGCCTGGCAACCCCGTGCTGATGGCATTTTTCTGGCGGATGATCCCCAGAAACTCGTCCTACAAGGGAAAGTCGCGGACATCCCGTTCGTCACAGGGGAATGCGACGATGAAGGGACTATTTTTTCCCTTTCTGAGTCCAACATCACGTGAATTTTCGGGGGTTTTTTTTTTTGCGTGTCAAACATCGGGACTGATCACAGAGTAGGACCGAGACGGAGCTGCGCAATTACTTATCGGAATTCTTACCGCCCAACGCAACGGATGCCGAGGTGGACAGCTACTGATGCTGTACCCCCAGGATGTCACTCAGGGTTCGCCATACGACACAGGTACTCAAAATGCGTTTACCCCATAATTCAAACGCCTTGCTTCGATCTTGGGTGATGTCGGGTACCAAGCACCACGGCGCCTTTTCCTGAATAACTTGTCGGAAAAGCAGAATACTTGGTCGTTTTGTACGTCGCACGTGTTGTTTCCCCTCTGACGCGTGCCAGGTCATCGTTCCCCCCACTCACACGTCGATTCTCACACAGTAAGCAAGCGCCTGAAGTCGCTGCCTGTACTCGGTTCGTTTCACGGGTCCGATATTCTGAACATTTATGGCGGGGGGGACCTGACGGACTACCTAATTCACTTTGCCACGAACCTGGACCCCAATGGCGGATTGAGCCCACAATGGCCACGGTATACCACCTCGTCGCGGCAATTAATGACGCTCGTCGATAGTCAAGTGACCAACAGAACCATAACGCCAGATACGTACCGCATTGAGGGGATGGAATTCCTTACGAAACTCTCACTCGCGTATCCACTGTAGGCTATTCAAAGAGACTGCGGTTACTACTTGGAATCGTATTTAGGACTTGAAACTTTGTAATTTTGTTTTCTCACTAATAGTAGTGGAGTCTCGTATGGACTTTCTTGAGTGAAGTGCCGCGGCGTCGCCGTCAATTGCTCGGGCTGCTGGATTTCGATGTTTGGACTGCATGGACCTGAGGGTGGGTAATGGATATGATGTCAATTCACGATCAAGATGGTAAAGAGACTCTGTTCGATATGAATTCCTTCATATGCACAGCAACTTGAAGGGCGTAGCTTGGTGCACTATCGTCGTTTTTGTGTGACAAACAAGTATTCTGACTTGAACGCTGCAGCAGACCAGTTTCATACGAGTGCACAATTAAAACACGGTTCCCCGAGGTGCTCTCGATTCTGGAAGAGAAAAGAATTGCTCAAGACGTGACCCACGAGGCCCTGGGCCGTGAGGATCTGAGGAAAATTGCAGAGGTGTTGGATGGCGCTATGAGTCCACTCCGAGTCATAGTTGACGTGATGGTGGCGCTTACTTGCGGAGATAATCGATAACCCCTTGAATTTGGATTTTCTCTAAATTCGGCATGGCGATGTTGGAATCAACAAGGAGTCCAACGCTTCCACTGACATGATGTAAACTGTAAACCAATTCGTTGCACACTCTCGCTTCCGGGCCATTCTATACACACCATCACTTCAAATATGTGGGGTTCGAGTCGCGGGCCGCATGAGATTTGGCCAGGAGAATGGTTTCCTCCGGGGTCAGGACTCTGCTTGTCCCGACAGTTTTGGACTCCGAGCTACCGCTCTAGTACCAATGAAGGGAGCCACCTCAACACAAGAAGGACATAAGGATCTGAGGTCGTGATTCGGAGCCTGAGATTGGGGTGGATTCCCGGGCCCGGGGTACTACTGAGCCCTTGACCGAGCCTGCAGTAAGTCTCTGTTTCGTATTCCTCCCATCCCACTTCTTTTCCTGTGCGTATCATAGGAGTACCGCCAAGGGAAATGTAGGCGTCAATTCTCCACCGGCTCAAACAAAGAGACCGTGATGATGCCAAGCACGACGCCCATACAACGCATGTAAGCTATGTAGGTCACAGGACTTAACCCTGTGCAGCACTCAACATTCCAAGTCCTTTTCCTTAAAGTTTCAAGTCTATAGCTAACTGCGGTCATCAGGCACTCCTCGGATCAGCTACTAGTATCAGGCAGCTGCTTGGTACAACCAAAAGCGCCTTCCTTCGAGTCAGGGAGAGACATACTTACTCAAAGACAAATTTCCTTCTTATAACGCTACTCAAAGGTCCCCCTTGGAACTCGCCAATTGTTCTCTCTGGCGGTCATGGCCTTTCTTCGAGGATTTCTTGTTATCATCTGCGCCGCAACTGCTACAGTCTTGGCCGCTCCTGCAATACGTGCTACTCGTCCTATCGTCAAGCTTGACAGAGGCACATTCATAGGAACAACTGCCGATGGCGTAAACAAGTTCCTCGGCATTCCCTTCGCGCAACCACCGTCCGTATTAGTTGACGTCAGTTTAGCTCCCTGTTCTCCTTGACTGACCCGCCGAACTGGCTTTCACCAACAGAGTTGGCGACCTGCGCTTCCGTCTTCCCAAGGCGCTTGGCCCTTACTCTGGTACATACAATGCTACTGCGTTCGGTCTTTCGTGCACCCAACAAGCGACTACGCTTGCGATTCCGAACGGGTTACCTCAAGAGACGCTCGATATCCTCTTGCTCGGCTCCAGTACCACAATTCTAGACGGCGAAGACTGTGAGGAGGCCATTGTGGAGGCTCCATTCCCCATGGAGAGCAATTCTGATGATGGTTGTAGGTTTGGTTCTCAATGTCGTTGCACCATCCCGGGTCAGACATGGTTCAAAACTCCCGGTTGTAGTGGTGCGTACTCTATGATTAATAAGCTATCACCTGTGCTAATAGTAATAACCCGCTTTGGAAGTGGATATATGGAGGTGAGCCGCACACAATGTCTTTGAGCTTTTGCTCTCACTAACACAATTTATTGCCTCACAGGTAGTTTCGTAATAGGGTCATCAACCCAGTACAGTCACATTTATCTTTTCTATCATCCGTTTCCTGGGAAATTTAAAGAAATACATAGATACGATGGCGGTGTCATAGTGAATCGCTCAATCGCGCTGGAGGAGCCAGTCATTTACGTCAGCATGAACTATCGGTAAGCCACAACATTAAGTTAGTTGTTCTTCATGACTTTGCGTAACCCTCGTCCTCTTCTCAGCCTTTCAGGTGTGTCTGCCTCTCGAATTAATTTTCTCTAGACAAATTAGCCCCTTGCTAGCCTTCGGGTTCCTGGCCAGTCAAGAAGTTAAAGACGCCAAAGTGGGCAATCTCGGGCTGTGGGATCGTGAGCGTTCGGTCAATCTGCATACTCAACTTCGTAACATCTAGCTTTATAGAGCGTCTGGCACTTCGTTGGGTACAGAAGTACATTCACGCATTTGGTGGTGATCCGTCGAAAGTCACGATGTAAGCGAAGTGACCCCTTAGTTTAAAATGTGGAGCCTACTGATGTCTTTCAGCTGGGGTGAAAGTGCTGGCTCAACCTCAGTATCACTCCAGATGTTGGCAAACGGCGGGAAAACCGAAGGCTTGTTCCGCGCAGCATTCATGCAATCCGGGTCGCCCACGCCGATTGGTGATATCACTAATGTAAGAGACTGTACTGCAAATTTGCTTAGTTCTAAGCGAACTTGTAGGGTCAACAATATTATGACGACCTCGTTGAACGCACCGATTGCTCGGGCTCTTCTGACACCCTAGCGTGTCTGCGGGCGGCACCTTACGAGAAGCTGAAGGCCGTTATCGATAGCTCTAGGTTTCGTAGTGGCCAAGAGACCATTCCTGAGTCTCTTGCGCTCGCCTGGCAACCCCGTGCTGATGGCGTTTTTTTGGCGGATGGTCCCCAGAAACTTGTCCTACAAGGGAAAGTTGCGACGATCCCGTTCGTCTCAGGGGAATGCGACGATGAAGGGACTTATTTTTCCCTTTCTGAGCCCAACATCACGTGAATGCTCGGGTTTTTCTTTTTTGGCGTGTCAGATGTCGAGCTGATCACAGAGTAGGACCGAAGCAGAGCTGCGAAATTACTTATCGGAATTCTTCCTGCCCAACGCAACGGATGCCGATATGGATGAGCTACTTGCGCTGTACCCCCAGGATGTTACCCTGGGCTCCCCATACGACACAGGCACTCAAAATGCGTTTACCCCACAATTCAAACGCCTTGCTTCGATCTTGGGCGATGTCGGGTTCCAGGTACCACGGCGCCTTCTCCTGAATAACTTGTCGGAAAAGCAGAATACTTGGTCGTTTTGTACGTCGCACGTGTTGTTTCCCTTCTGATGCGTGCCAGGTCATTATCCCCCCCCCCACTCACACGTCGATTCTCACACAGTAAGCAAGCGCCTGAAGTCGTTGCCCATACTCGGTTCGTTTCACGGGTCCGATCTTTCGAACATATATGGCGGGGGGGACCTGACGGACTACCTAATTCACTTTGCCACGAACCTGGACCCCAATGGCGGATTGAGCCCACAATGGCCGCGGTATACCACCTCGTCGCGGCAATTAATGACGCTTGTCGATAGTCAAGTGACCAACAGAACCATAACGCTAGATACGTACCGCGTTGAGGGGATGGAATTCCTTACGAAACTCTCACTTGCGTATCCGCTGTAGGCCATCTAAAGGGGCTGCGGTTACGTGGAACCGAATTTAGGACTGGAATGTTGATCCTTCATAATATGTTTTCTCATGGATATTAGAAGTCTTGTGTGGTCTTTCTTTTTTGAAATTCCGCGGTGTCACCGCCATATGCTACTGGACTTCGATGTTTGGACTATGTTGCTCTGAGGTAGAACGGTAGAAAGGTGTTCAATCTTAGCCCAATATGCACACCTTTCCGCGATCGGCCCTGGCTGCACCAACTTTTTCTGATTACGATTTTTTTTTTTTGAACCATTTTATTCTGGGGCAGTAAACTAGTACAAGGCCGGTCGTACAAGATAAGTACAGTGAAGGGTAAATAAATGCGTAAACACATGGGAGTCGCGCGTGCTAATCCGAACAATCTAAGAAGAAATTCCCCCTTCCCAAGGAGGACTGGTAAAGGTAAAGATATTTAAAGATCCGTTGATGACAATGCGAATCCTGGCTGACATTAGATCGAACTGGTTACGGTTTCTACAGCCCGCGCGGATCTCAATGTAAAGGTGTCAGTCAGAGATTCACAGATAGCATACTGTGGTTTACGCTCGCTCGTTCGCCCGCCGGCGCAACAAGATGGGGTGACCGATACAACGGGAGGTTAACTAATTTCAACAGGATGCGTGCACATGTATATGTGGGGTGTGCACAAGCGATGGGCGGAGGGTGGGAGGGCGCAAAGAGGAGCCGCATCAACGGCGACGCGGGGAGGGGTCACATGTAAAGGGCCCGAGGAGGCGCAAAAGGGGACGAGCAATGTGGGGCTTTGACGTGTCGGCGATTAGAAGATTTGGAAGCTGAGATGGAAGCTGTCGCACAGAAAATAGATCAATTCACTGACCCGAAGGATATGACGCATCGAAGTTGATGGTGTCGTCGTACACGCTTAGCGTCAAGAAAAAAGTATGGGAACGGGAATGCCTCTGGGATTCAACGTGTGAAGCAAATTGTTGGGTTTTCGGGTTTTGATCCATTTTGGCTATTTTGTGGCGTTTTTCCTACCCCATTTTCAGAAAGGTTTAGGCGATCTTTAAGTTTCGGTGTATTCGCGACTCCAAAAGCAAATCTGCGATTCAGCTGGCGAAGAAACGACAGACCCAAACAAGCACCCAACTGCACTCCTCTTGGAGCGGGACAAATATAGTAATAGGCTGAGCTTGTTCTGCACAACAGGGAACTTGAAGGTCTCTTACATTGTAAACCGGAATGATACAGGCAAGATGTGACGCACAACCTGTGGGGCCTGGGTGCGTTCGGGTCTAACGGGGAAATTCCCCGCCAGCTGTAATCCCGACGATCACTATCTCCAGATGAGGGAATCTGACTTCGCCATCCATCCAGGCAGTGTTTATTTCCCCCGATGCCTTCCTGATGGTAGTCGATTTGTGTTCCCGGTCCAAATCTGGAAGAAAATGCACATACTTAAAGACTATGCTCCTTCTCATGACGCTGCTCAGAGGTCCCCCTTGGAACTCGCCAATTGTTCTCTCTGGCGATAATGGCTTTTCTTCGGGCAGCGCTCGTTACCGTCTGCGTCGCAGCTGCTATAGTCTTGGCTACTCCTGCAATAGATGCTACTTTTCCTACCGTCACTCTTGACGGGGGCACGTTCATAGGGACAACGGCCGACGGCGTGAACAAATTCCTCGGCATCCCCTTTGCGCAACCACCGTTCGTAGTTTATGTCGGTTTGGCTCCCTGCCTTCCTTGACTGACCCACCGAAACTGGCCTTCATCGACAGAGTTGGCGACCTGCGCCTCCGTCTTCCCCAGGCACTTTGCCCTTACTCTGGTACACACAATGCTACTGCGTTCGGTCTTTCGTGCCCCCAACAAGCAATTGCGCTTGCGATTCCGAACGGGTTACCTCAACAGACGCTCGAGTTCGTCGAGAGACTCTTTGGAAACGGAACAGCCACGGTTTTAGACGGCGAAGACTGTGAGGAGACCATTCAAGTTGTGGGGGCTCGGCTCCGCACCAGACGGAGAGCCATTCTGATCATAGTTGTAGGTTTGACTCTCAATGTCGTTGCACCGTCCCAGGTCAATCATCGTTCAAAGCTCCCTGTCGTAGTGGTATGTGCTCTGTGAATGGTATCCTGTCACTCGTGCTAATAGTAAAAACTCGGTTGGAAGTGGATATATGGAGGTGATACATACGGAATGTCTTTGACCTATCGCTCTCACTAACATAGTTGATTGCCTGACAGGTGGTTTCGAATTCGGATCATCAACGATGTACGGTCACCTTTCCATCATTCGTTTCCTGGGAAATTAAAGAATGAAAAGCTACGATGGTGGTGTCATAGTGAGGCGCTCAATTGCGCTGAAGAAGCCAGTGATCTACGTCAGCATGAACTATCGGTGAGTGAGCACAACATAAATCATTCTTCGCGGGACCCTGATCCCCCTTTCAGCCTTTCGGGTGCGTCTGCCCCTCAAGTTGTTTTTCTCTAGACAAATTAACGCCTTCCTAGCCTTCGGGTTCCTGGCCAGCCAAGAAGTCAAAGATGCTGGCGTAGGGAATCTCGGGCTGTGGGATCGTGAGCATTCAGGCAGTCGGCATAATCACCGTTGTAACATCCAGCCTTATAGAACGTCTGGCACTTCGTTGGGTACAGAAGTATATTCACGCATTTGGTGGTGATCCGTCGAAAGTGACGCTGTGAGTGAAGTGGCCCCCCAACGCGGAGTCCGCTGACATCTTTCAGCTGGGGTGAAAGCGCTGGCTCAATCTCGATATCACTTCATATGTTGGCAAACGGTGGAAACACCGAAGGTCTTTTCCGCGCAGGATTCATGCAGTCCGGGTCGCCCAAGTCGATTGGTGACATCACTCATGTAGGAAGATGTACTGCAAATTCACCCAATTTCTGAGCGAACTTTGTAGGGTCAAAAGTATTATGACGACCTTGTTAGACGTACTGGTTGCTCGGGCTCTTCCGACACCCTAGCATGTCTGCGGGCGGCACCTTACAAGAAGCTGAAGGCCGCTATGGATAGCTCTCCGTCATTCACCGGATATCAGGTGCGTGGTCTACTTCCCCACTACTCGTGAGAGCTTCATAGCGGCCAACGACGAACCATCCCACAGTCTCTTGCGCTCCCCTGGCAGCCCCGTGTAGATGGCGTTTTTCTGGCGGATAATCCCCAGAAACTCGTCCAACAAGGAAAAGTTGCGGGCATCCCGTTCGTCACAGGGGACTGCGACGACGAAGGTAGTGCCTTTTCCCTTTCTCAGATCAACGTCACGTAAATGCTCGAGTTTTTTCTTGATACGTCAGACATCGGACTGATCACAGAGTGCTCACAGGACCGAGGCGGAGCTGCGCAATTACATATCAGAATTCTTCCTGCCCAATGTAACAAATGCCGAGTTGGACGAGCTGCTTACTCTGTACCCCCAGAATGTCACTCAGGGTTCCCCATACAACACGGGTACCCAAAATGCGTTTACCCCACAGTTCAAACGCATTGCTGCGTTCTTAGGTGACTTTGAGTTCCAAGCACCACGGCGCTTTTTCCTGAACGAATTGTCGGGAAAGCAGAATACTTGGTCGTTTTGTATGTCACGCGTATTTCCGGGCCTGCTTGCGCGTGCGGGTCATTGTCCCCTCCACTCACGTTTATTCTCACACAGTAAACAAGCGCCTGAAGTCATTGCCTATACTCGGTTCGTTTCATGCGTCCGATATTTTGAACGTCTATGGCGGGGGAGACCTGACGGACTACCTAATCCACTTTGTCACGAACCTGGACCCTAATGGCGAATTGAGCCCACGATGGTCGCGGTATACCACCTCGTCGCGGCGATCAATGACACTCGTCGATAGTCAAGTTACCAACATATTGGACAGAATTATAACGCTAGACAAGTACCGCGCTGAGGGGCTGGAATTCCTTACGAAACTCTCACTTGCGCATCCACTGTAGCTATTCAAAGGGGCCGTGCCGGTTAGTACGTGGAATCGTACTCAGCACTTGAGCTTGAACCTTTATAAGTTTGAGTTTTCATGGATAGTAGAAGTCTCGTGTGGTCTTTCTTGAATGAAATGCCGCGACGTCGCTGCCAAATGCTCAGGCTGCTGGATTTCGATATTTGGAATACATACCAGTGACCCGAGGTAGGATGGGTAATGGATATGACGTAAGTAAGCGATTATTTCCTACCCCAGATAGCGTCCCATGGTCGCTCGTCCTCACGCACAACACGTGCATACCTAACAGTCGTACATGGGACGCTGTTGCCACAATATGAACCCTGGACCTTTTCTCCTTGCTTTACTCTATGCCAGTGGCGTGGAAGTCGGCGATGATGTCGACTACACTCAATCGAGACCAAATGGAAACGTGAACCCTGTGTATATTAGAAGTAGAGCTCTTTGTAGAGCGAGGGTATAAGCGAGAGTAATGATAAGAACGGTAAGAAAAGGGACTGGGGCGACGGAGGTGGCGAGGTCGTCCTTACTGTAATGTACGCTTGTGTTTGGAATGCTTGGCAGAAAACTTGAGTTCTTTGGAATGCGTCCAGCGATAGTCCAGTCCAGGCCTTGGATGGTGAAGTAAAATAGAAGAGCTCGACGATCAGTATGATCGGAGCGTGTAAGGAAGGTAATCGTACGTACTTGCATGGCAATGGAACGGCGAACACCGCATCATGCCCCTGAGCTTTTGCCAGTGGTCACTCGGGGGCCCGCGATTACGTGCAACGGTGGGCTCAACACTTTACGGCTTCGGGAAGCGGTGAGCGGTCATCATCTCGCTTCTGCCCCGGACCGAGAATAACTCTTACCTCGTAGCCGACCAATTTTATATCGATATATTCTCACGCCGAAGGTATAACACGACGGTTTCCAGTGTTACCGGACGACTCGAGTCCAGGCGTCGAATTTCATCTGTGGTTTGAGGTCAAAGAGAAGGCCACAACGTGTCTGAAAGTGCGATTACTTACCAGCGTTCTTGCCATGAAACTTACGGCAGTATGAGAACTGAATTTTATCAAATTGGGCAGAATTTCGCTTCCCAATCCGTCGTTACTATAATACTCAATTCCAGCATACCCCTTCCATTCCTCGTCCTTCGGGCAACTCCTGTTAGGGCCGTTATTTACTGAAATATGGCCTTCGCACTGGCTCCAACTCCCCTCCCTCTTTCCGCCGCAACATCCATAGTCCACGCGAATCTCTCCGATGGAGCCACGCGTCATTCCACGAATAAGTGGTCTAAAGAAGTGTATGGGCTGGCCCCTAGTAGGTGCCCACGAAGCCTCGACCTATGCGCCTGTACCATCACCGACCGAAGGAAACGTCCTCATCAAGTACAGACTCGCTCCAAATTACCTGCTCCCGCTCGCGTCGTCAAACCCCCTCAATTTATCTACTCCGCTGAGCCTTATGAAGGAAACCATTATTAAATCGATTTTGGAGGACAGGACCCTGGTGATGGGCATCCTTCTCGCTCTGTTTATCGTATTCGTGGTGTCGTATGCCAGGAGCCCTTGGCGAAAACTACCCCCCAGCCCGCGACGCACGCCAATCATTGGAAATGTCCTCCAGCTCTTAGATAAGAACTGGCTATTCTCGAAAGATTGCAAGGTCCGCTTCGGTGAGCAGCTACTAGTTCGCTGGGGGGTTCTAAAACCCAAGGATTGGGGCTGTAGGAGAAATTATGTACCTCGATGCCGTGGGATCACCTACGATCGTGCTCAACAGCCTTAAACCTGCCGTCGAACTTCTTGAGCGTCGTTCGAATAACTATTCTGACAGACCACGATTCATTATGGCACAGGAAATTCTCAGTAAAGGTCTTGGGATGGCGTTCATGAAATACACAGCGCCGTAAGTCTTAGGCTAAGCACCGCACAATCACGCGTTATTAACGCATGAGTGCTGGTACAGCTGGCGTCGCCAACGGCGTGCAGCACAGGTAGCTCTCAGCAAGGAGGCAGTACTGAAATTTTATCCAATTCTTACGAAGGAGGCAATCCTCTTGGTTTCGGCACTCCTGACCAACTCCCCCAGTAGCGATCGCATAAAGCACTTTCAGCGAACGTCGACTTCCGCGATTATGTCTATCTTGTACGACTATCCAACACTCATATCGGAACACGACACAACCATCAGAGGAATCGATAACTACAATAAACGGGTCGCTTATGCCGCAATGCCTGGAAATTTCCTAGTTGATTTATTTCCTTGGATGATGTACATTCCAGAGAGGTCATATATAGAGTTACTCGCAGATCCCTTGGTAATACTGACCCGTAAGTGGACACTAGATTTGCAAAATGGAAGAGGGAAGGCTTGCAACATGCCGCTGAGCACCACGAAATGTTCCAGCGTCTTTTGAATCGTGTCCGAGGCGATTTGGTACGTACGATCACGGCGTACACAGTGCACGGCCTTGCTGACAGACAGATAGGCAAGTGGTGGGACCCGTCCTAGTTTCTGCGCCTCCTTGATACGGGATGCCGACCGCAACCTCTTAACCGAGTCAGAAATGGCATTTCTTGCTGGGACGATGTAGTGAGTAGACGTTGTTCTCGATCAGTGAGAGGAAAATGAAAATTGAGTGCGTTACAGCGCTGGTGGCTATGGAACGACGGTATCCGTTTTGAGCTGGTGGGTCCTGGCCATGGTGGCCTTCCCCGAGGCACAACGCCGCGCCCAAGCTGAACTCGATACTGTCGTCGGCCGTGATCGCCTCCCGACATTCTCCGACGCTCCACACCTTCCATACATACATGCGATGGTCAAGGAGACTCTTCGTTGGCGGCCCGTTATACCACTAGGAATACCTCACGTCGCGAAAGGTGAGGACTGGTATGAAGGGATGTATATTCCCAAGGGCACGGCATGCATTGCAAATATCTGGCAATGCAACCACGACCGCGCGGTATACGGAGACGACGCGGACGAATTTAGGCCGGAACGATTCCTCAACGAACGCGGGGGGTTGACGTCAGGGCCCATGGACCCAATTCAGGAAGGGCACTCCTCTTACGGTTTTGGGCGGCGGGCTTGCGTAGGAAAGCTCCTCGCCAACGAGTCCCTATTTATCTATGTGGCAAGGATCCTCTGGGCGGTCAATATCGAGCGCGTGCGGGACGAGAACGGAAATGAAGTACTCCCAGACACGGACAGCCTTGTGGATAGGGGGCTAGGAATGTAAGTGCTCTGCGCGGACAGCGCCCAACGCCGAGTTGCAGAGCGGCTGACGTCCTCACGACTAGCCATCCAACGCCATTTGACTGCAATATCACGCCTCGCTTTCCTGAAGCGATGTCACTCCTTGCAGAAGAGCGCGAACGCTGGGGAGTCTGAGGTGGTGTTTAGCCCACAGCCTGCATTCTATTAGAGGTTAATCAGTCAGCACATATCGTCGTCGGAAGGCCGGTGTATATTACAGTAAAACAGATGACTGCGTCCGGTTGATAGCGGTTTTCAGATAAAGGGCAAGAATGCAAAGGCGTGGACGCTGTACGGTGCGCTCAGTAAGCACTCCCTTGGGTCAGAGTTACATTCCGAGGTGTACCCATAGGCACTACCATAGATAGGTAAACCCCATAGTGGTAGTAGCCTTTCCCGACAGCTGTCGTCATAGTGAAATTGTGAGCCTGGCCGCCGTCACCTTGAGGGACCGTGTCTGGTGTCATCTCTCCAGTCGTCATTGTCTTACAAACAAGGGTCTTATGGTGTCGCCGTCATTGTCATATTGGGGTCTGGGACTGGTGACCGTTGTCTTGAGGGAGTGGAGTGGTTGCGCGTTTGCATTTGGTGTTGTCGAGGGCACACTAGTGGTCATTGTCTTGAGGGCATAGGCCCGGTTATGCCACTGTCAGTGTGGCTGTTGTCTGAAGAGTGCAGGAGTAACTGTGGCCACAGTGGTGTTGTCATCGGCGCCCAGAGAGCTCAGAAGAAGGGGTGGCGACGACATCTGGGTCATCGCTGTTGTCACCCTAAGACACACAGTCAAAAGCGGGAATAGCAAAGATTTACTATACAAAGTCAGGCAAGCAATATGTCACAGGAACCCTCTGGGACGGAGGTGATGGTTGAAGCACACCTCTCTGCGTGTACTTACTTGTGCAGATCAAGTCATCCAGGGAGGCAATGAGGTGGGATAGCGCGGCTGGGTTTGCGGCCAGGGTCAGACGGCGGCAGGGGGGTGATGAGGGATGGTATAATTCGCAATGCACGCATTGTCTGCGCATGTCCGTGCTTTCATCTCGTTGGGCAAGTGACAATCAGCGTAGCCAGTAGTGAGTAGGACTCTGTAGCGCCCAGGGATGCGCAGGATAAGCTGATCTGTTTGTTTCCACCACAGATTCGAGTTTCGGCCTGGGACATGATCCTACAACCAGTGAGCGTGTATCAGAAAGCAAATCGCCTCATTAGCACTCCGTCTGCGTAGCCGCAGTACCAGGCCCACGAACCACGAGTCGGAGAGACCCATGACCATGGAGAGAAGGATATACGACCTGACGCAGACACGTAGGATTGTTCTTGTGAGCGGTTATCATCTCGCTTCTGCCCCGTACCGAGAAAAACTCTTACCTCGTGGCCAACCGATCTTAAATCAACGTATTCTTGCACCTCATGACTGACTCTCCAGAAGCGCCACTCAATATTGGCGAGACTGATTCGCTGCTGGAGGTACTTCTAGTATAATGCTACGGTTGCCAGTGTTACCAGACGACTCAAATCTAATTGTCGATTTTTTATTGTGGTTGAAGATCAGAGAAAATGCAATGAGCGCCACAGTGCAAATGACTTTCCAGCATTCCAGCCCTGGAACCGAACTGAATTATAGTATTTCAAATAGGGCAGAATTTCGCTTCCCAATCCGTCGTTACTCAATAGTACTCAATTCCAACATACCCCTTCCATTCCTCGTCCTTTGGGCGGCGACTCTTGTTATTTACTGAAATATGGCCATCGCACTGACTCCAACTCCCCTCCCCCTTTCCGCCGCAACATCCATAGTCCACGCGAATCTCTTCGATGGAGCCTCGCATCCTTCCACGAATAAGCGGTCTGAAAAAGTGTATGGGCTGGCCCCTAGGAGCCCATGACGCCTCGACCTATGTGCCTGTACCATCACCGACGGAGGGAAATGTCCTCGTCAAGGATAGACTCGCTCCAAATTACCTGCTCCCGCTCGCGTCGTCGAATCCCCCCAATTTATCTGCTCTCCCAAGCCTTCTGAGGGAAACCTTTGTTAAACCGATTATGGAGGATAGAACTCTTATGACAGGCATCCTTCTCGCTTTGTTGATCGTGTTCACGGTGTCATATGCCAGGAGCCCATGGCGGAAACTACCCCCCAGCCCACGACGCACGCCAATCATTGGAAATGCCCTCCAGCTGTTAGATATAAACTGGCTGATCTCGAAAGATTGCAAGGATCGCTTCGGTGAGTAACTACTAATTCGCCGAGGGGACGCTAAAACCCAAGCACCGGGGCTGTAGGGGAGGTTATGTACCTTGATGCTGCTGGGTCACCTACGATCGTGTTTAATAGCCTTAAACCTGCCGTCGAACTTCTTGAACGGCGGTCAAGTAACTATTCCGACAGACCGCGGCTCATAATGGCACAGGAAATTCTTAGTAAAGGTCTTGTGATGGCGTTCATGAATTATAACGCACTGTATGTCTCAGGCTAAATATGACACATACTTATTGACGCACGAATATTGCCACAGCTGGCGTCGCCAACGCCGCGCGGCACAGGCAGCTCTCACCAAGGAGGCAGTACGGAGTTTTTATCCAATTCTTACGAAGGAAGCAACCCTCTTGGTTTCGGCACTCCTGACCAACTCGCCCAGCAGCGATCGCATAAAGCACTTTCAGCGTGCTGGGACTTCCGTAGTTATGTCCATCTTGTACGATTATCCAACGCTCATGTCGGAACACGACACAACCATCAAAGAAATCGATAACTACAACAAACGGGCCGCTTTTGCTGCGATGCCTGGGAATTTCCTCGTTGAATTTTTTCCTTGGATGATGTACATTCCGGAGAGGTCATATATAGAGATTCTCGCAGATTTCTTGCTATACTGACCCGTAGGCGCACACTAGATTCGCAAAATGGAAGAGGGAAGGCTTGCAGCAGGCCGCCGAGCACCACGAAATGTTCCAGCGTCTTTTGAATCGTGTCCGAGGCGATTTGGTACGTACTGTTATTGCGTACACCATGTAATGGTCAGCTGACAGACAGAATAGGCAAGTGGTGGGACCCGTCCTAGCTTATGCGCCTCATTGATACGGGATGCCGACCGCAACCTCCTGAGCGAGTCAGAGATGGCATTTCTCGCTGGAACGATGTAGTGAGTAGATATTGTTCCCTATGAGTGGGAGCAAATCGAAGAATTCTTTTTCAGTTCTGGTGGCTCCGGAACGACTGCATCCGTTCTGAACTGGTGGGCACTGGCCATGGTGGCCTTCCCTGAGGCACAACGCCGCGCCCAAGCTGAACTCGATACTGTCGTCGGCCGTGATCGCCTCCCGACATTCTCCGATGCTCCACACCTTCCATACATACATGCAATAGTAAAGGAGACTCTTCGTTGGCGACCCGTTGCGCCACTCGGAGTACCTCACGTCGCGACGGGTGAGGACTGGTATGAAGGGATGTATATTCCCAAGGGCACGGCGTGCATCGCTAACATCTGGCAATGCAACCACGACCGCGCGGTATATGGAGACGACGCGGACGAATTCAGGCCAGAGCGATTCCTCAACGAGCGCGGAGAGTTGACATCGGGGCCCATGGACCCAATTCAGGAAGGGCACTCCTCTTTCGGTTTTGGGCGGCGAGCTTGCGTAGGAAAGCTCCTCGCCAACGACGCACTCTTCATGGACGTGGCAAGGACGCTATGGGCGGTCAATATTGAGCGCGTGCGGGACGAGAGCGGAAATGAGGTACTGCCAGACACGGACAGTCTTGATGATGTTGGGCTATTCATGTAAGTGCCACGCGCGGGCAGCATCCAATGCTGAGTTGCAGAGTGGCTGACGACGTCCTCACGATCAGCAATCCAACCCCATTTGACTGCAATATCAGGCCTCGCTTTCCCGAAGTGACGTCACTTCTTGCAGAAGAGAGCGAACGCTGGGGGATCTGAGGCTGTGCTGAGCTCACCGCCAACGTCCCATGAGAAGGTTAGTTGAAACAGTCAGCACGTATCGCCGGCGAAAAGTCGGTAAATATTATTGTAAAACAGGACGACTGTGTGGGGTTGATAGCGATTATCAGATACTGGGCAAGAATGAAAGGGCATGATACGCCGTACGATGCAGTCAGTAAGCGCTTCCTTCGGTTAGTGTTACATTGGCGCGCCCGTAGGTACTACCGTAGGCAGATAAACCATATAGTAGTGGTGGCCCCACCGGACAGCCATCGCCAAGTTGAAAGTGTGAAGCTTGGCCGTTGTCACTTTGAGGGCACAGGTCTGTTGTCGTCCACGTAATTGCCATTGCCTTGGGAGCGGGGTGCCCATTGTGTCATCGTCGTTGCATCTTGAGCTCATGGGCGGGTGACCATTGTCTTGCAAAAGGAGTGGGGTGGTGAGGTTTCGCAATTAGTGTTGTCAAGGGCATGGCACGGTGGGCATTTGTCTTGGTATGGGCCAGGTTCAACTCTGTTGCTGCTGTCGCTGTCAATGTTACTGTGTCTTAAGGGCGCAGGTATAGCTGTCCCTATGGTGAGCTCGGGCCTTGAGCCGACTCGGAATTGCTGTCCTGTCAAATCGGGCCTCAGTCCCGTCCAGACTCTTTTCGGCCGGCTTTCGGCTTTCAGTCCTGGCCGAAGGTATCACTGTAAGTTGTAGGAACAGCACGAACAGAACTTTTCAGCTTTGAGACACGGTGGACGTGTATAAGAAAGCACGTCGTGGTACTATCACTTCGTCTGCATAGTTGGGATACCGGAGGCCGCGTACCACGAGGGACCCGCGACCGTGGAGAGAAAAACCGCCGATGGATGTGAGCCTTGCTTACTTATACCTCTCGTAATTGCCTCTACTGGCGATCGGTTTTGTACTAACTACTGTCTCGGACTAAAACTGGAATTTTAAAAATAAAACAAAGAACGTGGAGAGAAAGACATATTACTACGGTACATATTCCGCCTCTGACGGTTAGTCATGATGTCCGTCAAGCACCCAACATCATCGCGAGTTGAGGGAACACAGTAATTTCCAAGCGCGCGCCACCCAGGCCGTGCCAGTGACGTGACTCGTGATAGTAGTGTGATAGTTCAAGCTCAAGTCCTCTGGTCCAGTCGCGGCTTTCGAGTTGAATGATAAGCGGTTGCATGTGTTGTCAGTGGAGGTGCAGCCACAAACGAGTAAAAGCGTCGTGCGTCTTCGGGCCGGCTGGACCGGCAACGTACGTTTGTGTTTAGTCGAGCCGCTCAGTTGCTCGACCGCGGTCCTAATTCTCCTCTGATAAATTTTACTTTACACTTCATAAATGCTTCGTAGATCGCGCAGATATACCTCTGTCTTTCTCTCCTAAAGACTGAAGTTAGCACCTTATGTGGGGATTCAGCCCAGAAAGGACAAAGTCCGACAAACCGAGGCTAGGCCCAACATTAAGATAATTCGTATATTACCGTAGATAAACGGTTATCTGTGAATAATATTGAGGGGATATAATAGGAACACACGCTCCGACTCCTACCACACACGCGTACTCGAATACAGAAAGTCCGCTGCGCCATATTACTACACTTCACTTTACTTGTCGTATGTTACCTTTACTGATCAGTACTTAGTCGCGCTTTCCCACGCCTCTAACACGCTGTTCGTTATCTTCTCTTTTATACCCTGTTCGGACTTGAAGGCTGCTGCTGACCTTGGCTTCTATCTGGCACCACGGAGCGTCAGCAGTGTAACGAAAGTAACTAACAACGAGTACTACCTCTTTGGCGGAAGCCGCACAAATTAGTAGTGCCTTCAACGTTGGCGCCCGCCTCCCGGTAAACACGAATCCCTGTCAACAAATGCACCGAAAATTAGAGGGGTAAAGACGACGTGTGGTGGCCGAGATTTGATCGATAAGTCATGAGGTGGTCATGACAGAGACTACTGAGGTCAGGGTGTGGATTTTGGCCGATTTTGGCCCTCGGGAGCCCCTCTTTCTGTAACAAACTGTTCAAAATGTGATCATGATTTCATATGTAGTCATGTAGGCTAAGGAGACGGTTAGATGCAAACAAATCGGGTTTTGATTATATAACGAGCATCAGTGTTTCACCAAGTATCACCGTGATTCGTGATGTAGCGCGGGAGGTGAGACAACAAAGATTGGTGCTTAGGATCGATAACCCATTCAGAATTTGAAGCCGCCTGCAAGACCCATAACGTCCTCCGGATCAATGGCGCGCCTCAAAGATCGTAGCCTTGGCACATTCTGACCATACATGTCCTCTAACGGTGTATCGAACAGGGCATAGTTCGGATACACCGCCGCCTGCTCCACGTCCTGTCCATCCTTCAGGGCAGCCGCCCGAAGACTGTTCGCGCTCTCACGTATCGCACGTATCATTGTCTTATCTAAAGATGAATTTGACCAAGAGAAGGTCAGGGCCGAAGGGAAGTAGAGCCGGGAGCGATCGGGCGGGTAGGCCGAAGGTGTGCCATGGGTGAATAAACCACGATCAAAGGGTTCTTCGAAAGTCGCGACCAACACATTCGGATCAAGGGGGGTGAGCGTTGAGCCCCAGTTCTAAAAAACATGTAAAGCCACCCGCTCCATGAGCATGAGAATATTCGCACCAAGATCTGATCGGTTATGGCATCAAGGAAGGAAAGCGAATAGTTGGTGGTAGGAAACCCACAGGAGCTGCCACTGCCACTGCCAGATTAGGGCTTTGTCCGACTCACAGTGAACAGCATACCCACCGAAGGCTGACGGGGCTAATAGTTTGGGAGGCTTGCATCTTCACAATATCCGTATACGATCTAGTTTGTATGTCTTGCTGTTGATTAGGAATGCGGAGGAAGGCGTCAAAAATCCCCACGGGAGGTTGGGGGGCATTATAGAACAAAATGACAGTTGGGACGACCTGGGAGGCACGTAAGAGTCTCGGCCTTCAATAACTTCAATTTTGTGAGCACTGAAGGACAGACCTCTCCAGATGAGTAAGAGAAGGCAAGAAGCAGCGTAGCATTTGTATCCGTAACTTTGCTAAATTCTGTGACTGCGTATTTGACTGCTCCCAGTTGGTCCGATCCATACAGAATAATACCGCCCTGGCCCCGTGCAAATAGTATCAGAAGAGTACCTTACAAGATCTGTCAAGGGGACTGACCCATACTTGGCCCTGCGGATGCGACTTGACTGTGAATTTTGTCACAATTCCCTGATAATACTTTTAGCTTCCAAATGTGAGGGTACCTTGAGCGACAAACAAAATTATTCCCACCACCCTGCAACGTAATTCAGCTATGGAAATCCAATACGAGATGCCGTTCCCGGGTACTGTACCCTAAGTGCAAACCACAAATCGTGATCTTCTGCTGTTACAGTTGTGACAGTTCCATTCGGTAGCACCAGCTCAAACGCCACGACATTGTCAATGGCAAGTCCGTACTCATTAGACTTGAAGGAGTAGCCTGTAAGAATCCGAAATCACGACATATTCCGTGTAGCGAGAAGCAGTTGTCACCTACCACCGCCAAGTATCAGCCCACCAACGCCAACTCCAGGATACCTTCCACCAATCACAGTCACTCCATACGGATCCAGCCGTTGATAAACGTCGTCCCACAACAGGCTGGGCCCAAGTTCGACAGTCTGAGCTTCACTGTTGACATTGAAAGTATTGAAACGGGCGAGAGAAATCTGGACACCGCGGGTAGACGAGAAGCCATGATTTGTGGTATGACCACCACTCTTCACGCCAAATGGTGTCCGTGACTTTCCCAGAGTCTGCAACTGCTACCGGTGGTCAGTCATGGTCTACTGTGGTATTGGACCTGCGTACGATCAGGCCGACATCCTGAGCAGAGCCAGGTTCAACAGAGCATGCAGACGCCTCGGAGCTCGAGACGAAACTATGTTCATTATCGGAGGCGTATTCAGTCGCAGCTTTCCACGGGTCAGCGTGCTCGACAGCACCCACAAACACGAAGAGCGGTGCTTACGAGGAAAAAATACCCGCGACGCGTTCGATATGACAGACGTTATTTGATGGCAGACAGCTAGGAAGTCATGTTGAGGAGTGTGGCAAGTTGTGGGCCCGGGAATGCCACTTGCAAAGGAGCCAGAGACGAGCGAGAAGGCGCCGAACGTGATAAGCACGGAAAGCATGCTGTCCCCTGCGGCGGTCCCCACCGATGGGAGTCACCGGCGGCTGCCCCAAGCATGCATCCTTATACTCGACCTAATTACGGGATGGTACATGACTAAGTCGAGGAAGGGAAGATGTCTCACCAAACCCACACACGTGGTATACATTCCGCACTTGTCGGCCGCTGATGCGAGTACTGTATCATCGTACTGTACTTAGTGCAGACAGGCAGGATTGTCATCGTCAGTGTGAGTAGTTATCTTCTCGCTTCTGACCCGTACCGAGAATAACTCGTACCTTGTATCCATATCAATTTCCCCTCACTTCCCGGAAGCGCCACTTATTATTAGCGAGACTGAGTCGCTGAAGGCATAAAGCAATGGCTGTTAGTACCAGATGGCTCAACTTCAATCCTCGAGATTCGTTTGTCGTTGAAGGTTGGTTGGAGCCTGGTCAACGACAAGCCAAATGAAAACTGAGTAATTTCAAATAGGGCAGAATTTCGCTTCAGCAATGCGTCATTACGTTAGTTCGCTGTAACATACAGTACCCCTTCCATTCCTCGTGTTTTAAGCGATTCTGTTATCTACTGAGACGCCATCTCGATGGCATTGACTTGGCTCCAACTCCCTCCCGCTTTCCCCGCAAGATCCTTAGTGTACAGCGGGTCTCTCAATGGGAACTCTGGTCCTTCCACGTAATAAGCAGTCTTAAGAAGTGTATGGGCTGGCCCCTAGGAGCTCACGAAACTCCTTCCTATCAGCCTGTATTGCCACCGTTGGAAGGGACCCCCTTCTCCGAGGATCATGGGTCCACCACCAAACTTCCTCCTTCAGCTTGCTTCGTCAAATTTTCTTGATATATCCGCCGCGCCAGGCCTTTTGAAGGAAACTGTTGTTAAGACGATCTCGGAGGACAAAACTCTGATGGCGGGTGTGCTTCTTACTTTTTTGGTCGTAATCGTGGTGTCGTATGCCAGAAGCCCTTGGCGGAAACTACCCCCCGGCCCCCGACGCACGCCAATCATTGGAAACGCCCTCCAGCTGTTAGATAAGAAATGGCTGTTCTCGAAAGACTGCAAGGATCGCTTCGGTGAGTAGCTACTAGTTCGCTGGGGGGAGGGGGTTACTAAAATTCAAGCACCGGAACTGTAGGAGAGGTTATGTACCTTGATGCCGCGGGATCACCTACAATCGTGCTTAACAGCCTTAAACCTGCCGTCGAACTTCTTGAGCGCCGTTCAAATAACTATTCCGACAGACCACGGCTCATTATGGCGGAAATCCTTACTAAAGGACTTGTGATGGTATTCATGAACTATACCGCACCGTAAGTTTTAGGGCTAAGTGTGGCACATAACCACGCATTATTGACCCATGAGTGCTGGTACAGCTGGCGTCGCCAACGGCGTGCGGCACAGGCAGCTCTCAGCAAGGAGGCAGTGCGGAGTTTTTATCCGATTCTTACAAAGGAAGCAACCCTCTTAGTTTCGGCACTCCTGACGAACAACGACCGCATAAAGCATTTTCAGCGTGTTGGGGCTTCCGCGACTATGTCCATCTTGTACGATTATCCAACACTCATGTCGGAACACGATACAATCATCGAAGAGATCGACGACTACAACAAACGGGTCGCTTATGCTGCGATGCCTGGGAATTTCCTAGTCGATTTATTCCCTTGGATGATGTACATTCCAGAGAGGTCATATATAGAGTTACTCGCAAATTCCTTGCTAATACTAACCAGCAAGTGGACACTAGATTTGCGAAATGGAAGAGGACAGGCCTGCAGCAGGCCGCTGAGTACCATGGAATGTTCCAGCGTCTTTTGAATCGTGTCCAAGGCGATTTGGTATGTGCTATTATTGCGTACACCGTGTGAGGACGAACTGACAGACGGCGCGAGAACAGGCAAATGGTGGGACTCGTCCTAGTTTCTGCGCCTCATTGATACGGGACGCCGACCGCAACCTCCTGACTGAGACAGAGATGGCATTTCTTGCTGGGACGATGTAGTGAGTAAGCGATGTTCTCGATCAGTGACAGAAAAAACGAAAAACAAAAAATGTGTGCATTACAGCTCTGGTGGATCTGGAACGACCGAATCCACTCTGAACTGGTGGGCACTGGCCATGGTAGCCTTCCCTGAGGCACAACGCCGAGCGCAAGCTGAACTGGACGCTGTCGTTGGTCGTGATCGCCTCCCGACCTTCTCCGACGCTCCACACCTTCCATACATACATGCAATAGTCAAGAGAACTCTTCGTTGGCGACCCGTTACACCACTCGGAATACCTCACGTTGCAACGGTCGAAGACTGGTACGAAGGGATGTACATTCCCAAAGGAACGGCGTGCATAGCCAACATCTGGCAATGCAACCACGACCGCGCGGTATACGGAGACGACGCGGACGAATTCAGGCCAGAACGATTCCTCAACGAGCGCGGAGAGTTGACGTCGGGGCCCATGGACCCAAATCAGGAAGGGCACTCTTCTTACGGTTTTGGGCGGCGGAATTGCGTAGGAAAGGTTCTCGCCAACGAGTCCCTATTCATCTATGTGGCAAGGATCCTCTGGGCGGTCAATATCGAGCGCGTGCGGGACGACAGAGGAAACGAGGTACTGCCAGACACGGACGGTCTTGTGGATATAGGGCTAGTCATGTAAGCCTGAGTGGCCCGGCACGGGTCGCGTCTAATTGAGTTGCAGAGTAGCTGACGTCCTCACGATTTAGCCATCCAACCCCATTTGACTTCAAAGTCACGCCTCGCTTTCTCGAAGTGATGTCACTTCTTGCAGAAGAGCAAGAACGCTGGGGAGTCTGAGGCGAGGCTAAACTAGGCTCACGGCCTTCGTAATAGGTTGGATTGACTAGCATATATCGCCGGCGAAAGGCAGGTGTACAGGACGGTTGTGTCTCGTTGATAGTGGACTATCAGATACGGAGAAAGAATTCAAGGCATGATATATACGCCGCACAGTGCAGTGAGTGAGCGGACGCCGCTCAAGGGAACTTCCTTCGGTTAAAGTCACGTTTCGAGCTGTGGGCACCACCATAAACAAGTTGTTACGGCGTCACATGGGGGTGTTCATATTGACTGCTCAAATCCATCGCAGTGAAGGCGCAAGGAGAGCTGCTCCGAGAACGCAGCGACAAAGTTGTTGCGATGGTGGAGAAAGACACGATGCGAAAGTTACAATGACGCACAATCATAGCCCTACATAAAGTCTTCTTCCATTTCTCTTACAGAGTTATACTTAGGCTTCACTTCCTCTTCATCGTCAACTCCCACGTTTAGGAATGAGTCATACGAGCGCGCGGCCTTCTCGGCCTTGCGCGCCTCTGCAAGCTCCAGGTCGGCCTTTTTCTGCACGGTCAGGTCAGTGCATTCTAGCGACTGATTTAAATGAGACATGTAGGCAGATTGTACCTTGGCCGCTGCCGCGGCACGCTTAGCGGCGTTCTCGTTCTTGACTCGGTCGATCCGTTCTGCCTCGTGGTCGACGACGCGTTCGACCTTTGTCTTATTTAGACGATTGACGATCGCGTTCTCGCGTTTCGGTATGTGAACTGAACAGAGTGTGGGCGGGTCATGCCGCTGCACGCGAAGAAGCATTCGCACCACGTTTCACCTGCGTAGGCAAAGCTCAAATGAGGTGGGTTAATCATCCGATGCGAGCCATGACGTACTCGTTTGTCGTTGTGGAATGACACCTGTCCCACTGCCATATCTCCGGTTTTCTTTGCGCAAAATTCTCAGTGTGAGAGATGCAGAGCAGCCAGAGACCACACCTTGAGGTTGTCGCCTGGTGTATAGATGATGGTAAGGTCATTCCGCTTGTTGCCTGCGCGTCTCGAGTAAGAGGTGAAAGGACAATGTAAACGGTTTGGAGAGCACCTTCGATTGAGTTTGCCTTGACGAGCTGTGCGCAGTCTACCAGCAATTCCTCGGGAATAGCCTTCCCAGGAGGGTATCGATTCAGGCAGTCGGAGGTACACGTGTGCGGAAGAAAGTTTGTCGACGTGGAACCAAACGTCCTGTGGCCACGCATATTTGATCAGGTCTTCATCTGTGCCATGCCAGTAAATACAAAGCGATCGCGCGGTCCCAGACACGACATACGCACTTTCAACCTTATCCCGACCCATGTATATAGTCACTGGAGGTTCATAAGCTAACTAAGGTTGTTGAGGTGTTTTCATTTCCACGGACAAGAGGACAGACCTGTCGAAGTAAAGAAAAGCACCATCGCGCTCGAGTTCAAGATCCAACTTGAAGTGGGTTGTGGGTGGATCCGTGTCGTTGCCGGGCCGGAACACCGCGGTACCCGTTCGTCAGTCGCGGTTCCAAGCGCGGTTCGCCACAAGGGTTTTCGCCATGTCCCTCCTCGAAGCTGCACGAAGTGCTAATACAGCATTTTCTGAGATACCAATCATGTCTGATTGTTCATCTCCCATCTAACCTACTCTCACAGTTCTCTCTCTTTAGAGATTTGAAGGATATCAGCGATCCGAACCCTGAGGTTCAACAGGCTCTCGCAAAACAGATCAGGAATGCGTGCATTGATGTCGGCTTCTTCTACGGTAGGCATTTGACAAGATTCAAAGATTATGCATCGACGATCCTTCACAGTAATGAATCACGGTATCCCCGAAGAGACTATTGCAGCTGCTCTTGAGTCCATGAAGACGTACTTCTCCCTGCCACTAGAAACCAAGATGGAGGTACGTATTTTTTTTAAGGAAGCTTTAAGACATCCTAGTGACGGGTGTATCAGCTCAACAATACAACAACGCCGAATTTCAAAGGGTACAACGCTGTGTTGAGCGCAAACAACGATCCAGCTGGCACTGGGGATTTGCAGGAAGGTTTCCAGTTTGGTTGGGAGGCATTAGATGACGCTCCGGGCGCTCTTGACGCGTGCCGCATGAACGACGGCTCCATGTCCGGCGCAAATGTATGGCCTGACGTCCCAGGGTTCAGGGAGTCACTGCTACATTACTAGTACGTCCGAGTTCGCCTACTACTGGTTCTGGCGGGTAACGGTCACTACGACGGAGCTGAGAAACTAATCTCTTGATGTCGTGTAGCCATGCCGCAGTTGGCCTCGGGAAGAACCTCTTCCCCTTATTCGCGCGTGCCCTCGACCTCACACCTGACTTTTTCGATGACAAGGTAAGTACCGGGTGCGTGTGCTCGACATTGGCGGTCTAGCAGCCCACGTGTGACAGTCGGTGATGGTGTGAAAACGAAACAGACGCGAAACTCGGCAGCCTTGATGCGCGCGTTGCACTACCCGCCGCAGAAGGGACCCGTCGACGAACGTGCCTTTGGCATTGGTGCACACACAGAGTAAGGCGGGTTGATTTATCCACGCGACTCGTTTCTCTCGGTTAACTACCCCCTCCCCCTCCTCCCCCGCAGTTTTGAGGTGAGCTCTTAAGTGATGGCGTGTCTATTCTGTCCTGACGTGGCTGGGTTTGAGTGCTTCACGATCCTGTGGCAACAGCCAGGTATACAAGCATTGCAAGTATGCAACACCAGCGGCGAGTGGATTGATGCCCCACCCATACCAGGAACACTCGTTATCAAGTGCGCCTATTTACACACTAGTCCCCACAGATGCTGGTTCTGAAGAAGGTCAATTGTAGTTTAGGAAGCCAATTCGCCAGGTGGACCAGTGCGTCGCCTCCTCTGCGAGATCACGACGACCACATCCTTATGAACCGTACAGATGACATTTTCAAGAGTACGGTGCACCGCGCGGCAAACCGCTCGGGTGAACGTCGCTACTCTATCCCCCTCTTCTTTGGCACCGACTACGACGTACTGCTGGAGGTATGTTGTCCCCCCACCCTGAACATCTGGTGTTTGAAATGAATCGGGCAGCCGATTGCTGGCTGTGTGAGCGATGAGCGGCCACCACGTTATGAAGTCATGAGCGCAGGCGATTATGTGAAGATGAGACTTCAAGCTACGTACGGTCATTGAACAATTGGAAATTTCACTCCCGTGGGACGTCCGAATTGTTGATCCAATGATAGTGTCTGTATGTAGCACGGTCATATGTTGACCCAATGAAAGCCTTCGTGAATTTATCATGACCCAGAGATAAGATAAATCAAGCGCACGACGTGGATGATCGATGATCGGCCAATAAAGCAGATCCTTTTGGTCCGAACCGGCCCGGGAATCAGGTATCGGTCATCATGATTGCTGCTCGTTCGTTCTTTGATTCGCTCTACAATTCTACTGGCCAACCGGTCAACGTTCCGAAGGAGAGCTTTTCAGGTCGCAAACGGCTGAAAATTAACAGAGAAAGATGAGCGTGTTTACCGCCTGGCCTCCCCACGTTACAACGGAGCAACTCGACCAGCTCACCCTTCTGGCTACCACATGGGCACTCTCACATTCTCTTATCTACCTACCCCCATTCACTCCCGACAAGCCTCCCCCGCCCGTCCCGGCATCTGTCGTTCATGCTCCCCTCTCTCTATTTCCGACGCCCATCTCCCGCCAGCTCTTTGAGAAAGCGTTGGCCCTCCAACGTGCTTACAATATCTTGTATGCCCGTATCGCGCTCGATACTGCTTTCCTAGATGAGATCATGGGTTCTGGAGGCGTCGCCGATGTCGACTATTTTTCGTCTGCGCTTTGGACAGCGTGGAAGCAGCTTCGAGACGAGGGTGTACCCCCAGTGCGCGAAGCACCATACTCTCCCACTAAGCGCTGCTACTAAATAGACTACTAGCCGCTCCACCTTGGCCTCTTTCGCTCTGACTACATGCTGCACCAACCGGCGCCGGGAGACCAGATCACGCTCAAGCAAGTAGAATTTAATACCATTTCGGTATCCTTCGGCTCTCTCTCTCAGCAAGTCGCAGGAATGCATCGGTGAGTAGCTTTATTGGTTTACTATAAGGGCACCACCGGTAAACCCTCTACTTAGCTACCTCGCAGAGTTGACCAGCTACTTCGGCGTCTCTCCAGTTCTGTCACCTGATAACCTCCCACCCAATGATACCATTAATGGCCTTGTCAAGGGACTCGCAGAAGCGCATAGAGCATACGGCGTCTCTAAGTGGGTGTTTCCAGAGTCTTTCCGCAGTTCAGCACGGCTTAGCCTCTTTAAATAGTGCGCATATACTCTTGGTGGTAGAGCCCAACGAGCGTAACGTATTCGATCAACGCCTGCTGGAGTACCGGCTCTTCGAATCGTGGGTCGCATGATTTGGTCGCGTCTATTCTTATCGCGTTAACACTTTATTGCAGCCATGGCATTCACGTTTCCCGTCGCACTTTGACGGAATTGGGAACCACTGCGTCAATCTCTCCTTCCCGTGCTCTTCTAGTTTCCCCTGCCTCGCCCAAACCCAACGAAACTTCCATCGAAATCTCAGTCGTGTATTACCGTACTGGCTACGCGCCCGTCGACTACGCGTCCCCCGCAGACTATTCAACACGTGCGCTCTTGGAGCGTTCGCGCGCCGCGCAGTGCCCAAGCCTCGCCCTGCAGCTCGCGGGTGGGAAAAAGGTACAAGAGGTACTCACGCGCCCAGGAGTGCTCGAGCGCTTCCTCGCACCCTCCGAGGGCGCCAAATTGGTGCGCGAAAGCTGGGTGCACTTGTGGGCGCTCGACGAGGGGCCTAACGGCGCGGGCGCAGACGAAGCCGTGCGTCGCGCGCGCGAGCTCGTGCTCAAGCCACAGCGAGAGGGAGGCGGGAACAATATCTACCGCGACAAGATCCCGCAGTTTGTTGCGCAGCTGCCGGAGCGCGAGCGCGCGGCGTGGATCGCGATGGAGCTTATTCGCCCGCCGCGCGGCGTCGGCGCGCATCTCGTGAGACCCGGCGCGGGGAGGGTGAGCGCGTCTGTGGTGAGTGAGCTCGGCGTGTTTGGGTGGGCGCTGTTTGGGGAGGGACGGGAGGTAAAGGAGGAGCAGGCGGGGTGGTTGGTGCGAACTAAGGCGGAGGATGTTGACGAAGGCGGCGTCGCGGCGGGATTCAGCGTATTGGACAGTGTTGTGCTGGTAGACTGAAGGTGAGTCTACGTCGGGTTAGTCGTGTTCGATTCCGCCCGACACGAATTGTCGCAGTATTTCTAGAGTTTTGTAGAACGTACAGCTGTTTAACTGCAGGATAGGTGAAAGAATGAAGCTGAAAGTATAGTCATGGCTCGAAGCTCTGCGCCAAGTTGAGGAGCATTGAGACAGCGCTGTCCACCATGTCCGTCCCTTCCCAGCATGATCGGATATGTCAATACGTGATGACTATTCGTTCCCAGAACCAGCCCTTTTACATCGCTTCGAAAAGTCACGATATCTCAATTTCCAGAACAAGGAGCCATATGACTCATTCCTTGTTCCTAAGCTCGACGATGAATCAGAACGTTCTAAATATCTATTCCGGCCGCTCGTACTTGCATCCCGAAAGTATCTCGGGCGTCACCGATCCAACTGACATATCTCGGGGACCGAAGGACGATAAATTGTTGTAGTCGAGCACAATCAAGTGGTGTGTGCTTTTATGTTCAAACACGAGAAGCAGTCGTCGTAGTCGTGGATCGCCTCCTCGTCGCCTCGCCGTTGCCACCACGTCGTCGCTCGTGTCCTCCTCATTGTGATGGTATGGATTGTACAGGGTCGGTGCCGCATTAGCGGAGTGCCCCGATGGTGGTGGAGTGGTGGAGGTCGGGGTCGGGGTCACATGTGGCCACGTCATCGTGACTGATGTTGCATGCGGCACGTATTGGAGGAGTGCCCCGGCGGCGGCGTCGGCGGGCTCTTACTCGGGACGACGAGCGGTTCATTCCGTGATGTGGGCGCTACAAGTGGAGCGGACGGGAAGAAGCGAAATGTCTCATTGAGCACATCATGCACTGAGTGTATGCATCCAGAGATTATTCAGAGAAAAAGTGAGGAGGAAGCATAGACGCACGGTAGTCCACCTTCTTGAGGTGCCCATAAGCAGGTGTGCCCGCGAGACCAAAAAGGTCAATTCAGACGCCAACACTCATCGGGATTTGTCGATAGGAGAATCCTAAACGATTCTCGATAATGTCTGGCAATCAATAGATGCAGTGCACAGCCAAAACCAAGGCCACGGCTTACGTATGGCAGGGCTTATGGCCGCAGGTCGTCCAAAGCCGTCGGTATCGTACGGCTCACTCAAGCCCAACTCCTGATGGCCTCCGGCTCGCATCTTCATTGCCGTCATCGCAACCGCCGTCGCCATCGTCGCTGGTGTCCCCATTGGGTCAGAGTTAACGCGTGCCCCGGCAGCAGCATTGTAGCGGGAGTCGTGTGGTTAGATGCATTGCGGGATCGTTATGGTCGGGGTTGTACATGGCCAAGTCATCATCATGGCCAGGGGCCCTGCGTGTGGCGAGTGTCGTCGCTTCGCTGTTGTCAACGTAGTCGGGACCATCACACGGCTGCGTCGTCGTCGCCGTAGTTGAGATTACATGCGGTTTGCGCCGGTCTGGGTGGTCAATGGTCAGGATCACACGTGGTTGAGTCACCGGGTTTGGAGCATACGCTGCGGTTCACGTCGTCGAGGTCGTCATCCCAGCTCACAACAATGACCAGTCCATATCATGCGGCAGTGTACTACCATGAAGTACCACACGGGCCAGGCAGGCATCAAGAGTGACCAGGACTGTCTAGAGGACAGTTTAACACGTCTGAATGACAGCGCCGGGAGATGGTCCCAAGACGGCAGCGACAGTTGGCCCGCAGTGCAGCCCCCAGTTTGACTTGGAGAAACGAGTGACAAAACGTTCAACGTATTTGAGACGGAGTTCAAAATTTCGCCTTTGCCCCCAAGTCTTGCGTCTCGCTTGAAAAAAAAAAGCTTCATGTCTCAATGCAATGTTCAACGTTCAACGTTCAATATCCAATACTCGACTAGCCTGTGCCCACACCTTAAACCGAATGCTGTTGTTTTACACTCATGCATGGTCTCACTATACCTTGGCTACAACGTGCTCCTAGGCTATGAGGTGCTACCCTTCTTCCCCGTTGTCGTTGCTGCTACGTGGTACGTGAGGGGCTTTCCCTATTCTTCCTATTGACCCCACCTTTCGTTCCTGCCACAATCTGTACCCCCTTCACATCAAGCCCACGACATCATGCACGAGACTAGGTTCTTTTTTCTTTTTCTCTTATTTATCATGTTTTATGATCCCGCTACTGTATTGTCACCACGACCACCTTCTTGTTGATGCCAAGTCCGCCAACTCGCCACCATGGCCTTACCCAGGCACATGCTGGAGATCCGCCACCTTCAGCACCACAACGGGAAAAAAAAAGGATAAGTGTTAGTTAGCACGTGCTACGGATAACTTGGTGGCATGGGTTGCAGGCTTGCCACTATAACTATTGTGCACTTGTTCCCACACACGCCATCTCGTTGCCAGCACCCCCCCCCCCCCCCCCCCCCCCCCCTCAAGCATAATCCTGAGATGCCCTTGCTGGAAACCCGTGAAAGCAGCAAGAGAAGCTACATAGTATGTGTATGCTTATAGTGCACTCACATCAAACCGCAGGCCCACACGACACAGCAGCGTCCGACGGATGACTTGGACCATTGCCATGACACAGCCCAAGACATGGCCTCTTGGTCGGGAGTCACCAGCTGCAAGCCACATGCGCCCCCAACCACGATGACGGACAACGTAGGGTTACACACATGCCTTTGTTTGATCACTTGCCATAGCTGGTCCGTCATATACTGTATTTCTGAATACACAAAGTTGAACCAAATTCGATTGTCTGCTCAAAAAAAAGCCATGTACTTAATGAATAAGGACGACTTAAGCCGTGAATGAGCCGTAAAATTAAGCGCAATTTCAGGAATCTAATCTACTTATTTGCTTACTGTAACCGAGCTTAAACGGAGGCTAATCTGAAATCGGTTTAATGCCCTCTTACAGTAATCCCATTTAGTGACGCTTAAGTGGTTTATTACTTGAATAAGCGAATTTAAGCGGGTGGTGTTTTCCTGACACCTACACTCCTACGATTTGAATATCGTTCCCGAAGAGCGTTGTATATGAGCTGAGCCAAATTTGTATGGAAAGACCACGAATCAGGAACAATGATCACTCAGTTGGGCCCTGGGCAGAGGTGACGCCAATGAGTTGTGCGTATGCGATGGCACGGGGCATTCATCGTCCCGGAGTATTCGCGGATCCGGAGAGGGCATGACCGGATGGCTGTGCAGGAGGTGTGTTTCGGATAAAGTACTAACATGTTCTAAGACACCTGCACCGCCCAAGAGCTTCTCTCACTAGCCTTCTGGGGATAACTGATCTCTGGTATCCTGCGCACGCACCACCCATCAGAGGCGCCTCAGGCCTGAAAGCAAGTTCCATGCCAGTGGCTTAAATGATATGGCGGACTTAGGGATATTCATTGTTGACTTGTCATCAGGTAGAATCCTCCGGGTGACTTCTTTGACGACCATTCATCCCAAAAATAGGACTTATGGAATCGTGACAGCGATGGTCAGTACACGTGAAATAGAATAGGAGCGGGTAAATGGTACGAGTTTGGGGAGGTGGGACAATTTTATGAGTAGTGACGAACATAATCTCTAGTAGGCTTTGTCTGTCTTTCGAAATGGTCGACCTGATAACCTTACCAGAGTCGGACATCTCGGAGAAGCAGAAAGACCAACGAAAAAAAGGGGCAATAGATGGCCAATCAATTCCGGATCAACTGATTTCGTGACTGGGGTGTACCAGCAGCTCGATCCATCGTGCATCGAGCATCACTTGTATCCGAAGCTGTAACGAGACAGTCAAAAATGGGAAAAATCATTCAACCGAGGAGGGTATTAGAGGACCACTGAATAAGTCGATGAATTATTACGTCACTTACTCCCGCCCGTAGCTCAGGGCACCAAGCTTGTCACCATAGATCCATGGCCACTTTATTCACATTTATAATTCGCCCCCAGCTGGTGGAGACGACGTTATCCGCCCACGCTAGCCAGCCACTCTACTGCGAATATCTCAGACTTACATCTCTTACACCGTTTCTGCTACATGGCTCCCAACAGTAATGCTAATGACGGCAACGCCTCCAGCCACTCTCCTGCTCCTAAACAAGCAGAAACATCTAACTCCGAGTCGCCGCCTTCAATAATGGTGCAAGACAGTCACCATGGAAATAGTTACAATAACTCAGGAGACGACTCCTCTTCAGAGGTGCCTAATGAGCAAAATACTACAGTAAGTTTTGTTGTCACGCTTGTCAGGGCTCCTCCTGAGAGGGTGCAGGACACACCAGGGACCAGCCGTCAATTTTCGTCACAAGAACTAGCTTTGGAAGAACGGGCTCAGAAAGAGAAAGACTTGCAGAAAGAACTACTTCAGCCAACCCCAGCTCAGCCAGACCCACCCGCACGCAAGCCCACACGTTTCAGAAGGTGGATCGAAATACTCAAACGGTGGTTCAGCCGGAGGCGGCCTGATGAGCGGACATGACAACATGACAGCTTGGACTATTTGCGCGTCGATCGCATGCCGCGTTTTTACGACTTCTTGATTCCGGCGAGACCGAACAACGCGGGCCGACATTCCGGTCAGGACATCTCGACTTGACTCGGGAGTGCGCTCTGCGACACTCCGAGATACCGACGCGTTGTTCTCTTTTCCCTCTTTGATTTTGTCTCGATAATTCGTCTGGTTCACCCTTATTGTTACCAAGGTGCATTCCCAAAGTGCAACCGCGCCGAGCCCGACATCCAAAGAATGGCTCCATCATACCGGCTCCACCCATTCGTCTCGACGCCATAACTCACACTTATCGCCTTCAGTTTCCGTCTCGATCTTATGCTCACCTGACTTATAATTATGTGACCCTACCTTAGTTTACATTTTCCGATTTGTTTTCCCGACGATGCGTTCGTATGGTCGTTTGATACTTATGATTTTCGTATGCCTTGTATGTACAATTCTTGGTACCAGAGTAGAATAAAGTGTAGATATTTAATGCTCTGAATCATCGCCCATTTTTTCTCGAAACTGTCCGACTGCTCGCCTTTGTGTCTCACAGTCTATTCGTTTTCTGGAACTCGACTCTACCTCTTCCATTTTCTCCGAAGTCGCGCGTCACTTTCGGTCGAGCTTCATCTGTAACATCCACGTTTTCACTGCTGACTCCCACAACTAATCAGGTGGACCTACTTTGATGACCCACATGGGTATCACCAGAGTATCACACAGCTCGCTATATGTACCTAATATAGGCTGTAACGCTGCATCGGTACTATATCAACACTTTATATGGAAAGAATGCGCCAAGACTCCCACTGGCACCTTGGCACATAATTATGTTATGGTACCCTAGATCTGCCCTTGGATCTGCCTTGCTCTGACAATTTATCGTTTATCGTTTGCAAGAACAAGATGTCGTCGTGTCCCCTCATTGGCACTTACCGGTGTACATCACACAAGACATCACAGATACAGATCTCGTCTCGCGGCCATCTGATTATGCGGGTGCCGCAGGTGGTGGTAATGGCACCCCATTTGATTCACTCGATGCTTCAGACGATAGCTCTCAACTTTGAAAAGCAATGTACAGTATTACTGCCTCAATCGGTGTCCTTGATCTAGGAGTTTTAAACCACCGTGCTTACTACGACCCACCATGTCCGTGTCATCAAGCCACATGGAGCAGAACGCACGGTACAATTTAGCCCAGAAAGTCCAGATTCTTGAAACTTAATTACAAATACTTTAATTGAGCATCGAATTGGATCAAATTGAAATACCGCATAACCCGCACCTAGACTCGGACCTAGGCCGGTGTTAGTGCTTCTTCCAATGGTACTATGCCTGACCGCTCATTCGGACAGGACCACTCAGTCGGACACATTGAATTTCTCACTCACCTCTGGCTCAATTGCTACCAAATTAAGTACATGATGTCTAATACTACCCCTTAATGTACTCCAAGCATTTTTTTGTTGAAATATTGTTGTGTTGCGAAGTTGGCAAAATGGCTGTCTGTCATGCCTGCCGACCTATGCCATGTCGGGGTTTAATTTGGTGGCTGAACGCTTTCCAAAATTGGAAGGAAGTACGACCAAGTGGTCAACTCTTGCTCATGCCTGCGGAACGTCAAAAGGCTATACGCAAGACTACACAGCAACAAAATAAATGATTGAATGAGCTAAACTGAGAGAATTTCATCCAAGAAACCATAAAAAAGGTTAATTCAGGTGAATTTGAATCATATTGTGATGCTACGAAAGTTACTGGGGTGCGTACTTAAGGGATGCCTTCTTTTGAGGCACCCTCAACCTAGTCTTGTAGTACCTTATAATCCCAATACACCGCAACCTCATGCTTATTACAACAACCTAACATAGCTGCACTACATTTATAGTACATGGAAACCCCAGAGATTACACCACATAGCCCTTGCGTTGGTACTTACAGTGTGTGATCTCACCCCCACTACGTGCCCAGGCGGAGTTTCAAGGTGGGACCGTGACAAAACGTGACTGTCCGACTGAGTGGTCCTGTCCGAATGAGCGGTCAGGCATAGTATAGTATCGCTTCCCTGGGCGTTCCCGCATGCCCAATACATCTGATGCACGATGGCGGTGCATGTGCCATAGTATTCTCCTCACCCTCTCAACCCGCAGCATCTTTCACGTTTGTAACTGTTTTAGAGCGACAGCGTCCTGCAATTCCCACAGTCATATCCTTCATGAAGTACAACCGCGCATCACCGCTCTGCGAAGGTGCCACCTCCAGAAGATGTGCCTTCTACACTACAAGACCTTATCCCGGTCATCACGCGTGCATACACTCCTCGGATTACACCCGTCGACAGTGAAGGCCATCACCTCCTGCCAGTTTTACCTTTTCGTGAAACTTTTGGTGTGATGCGAGGTAAGGCTTACCTGCGCCACCTCATTCAGCCCCGACATCACCCCTCACTCAATCTATGCCGCAGTTCCGAGGCCTCCATCGTATATGTTACGGGGAATCTGTGACCACCATTCAGAAACAGCATCCAACACTTCGCCCTTCAACCTCCTCTTTTATCGCATTGCACCATAGTGCCGTTCTGGAAGCCTCCACACCTCTGGTCAAACATGGAGCGTCATTGAAACCCACACTGGGCCTAGTCCTAGCCACGTCGGTATCAGTTCCACGGACATACAGTCAGTTGACAATGAGCCCTGTATATCGCATCAATGTATCCCGGTCGCCTCACACGCTTGCGCTGTCCTTCGGAGCTCTCTTTGATATAACACATGGCATCACTAGTACCTCCGCCTCTTCTACGACTAGTTCTATCCCTGATATCTCTGGCACAGTTTCCACATTCCCCCATTCGCTTGCTGCCACTACTTCATATATTGGTACATCCGCTTTAGGGGGTAGTCACGGTGGAGATCTCCAAATCACTCCTGCTCACACGGCACTTTATACTCCGTCACCGTCCTCCCCAATCCCGGTTCTGGGCAACGCGATTCCCGCATCCTCCCAGTCATCCCCAACCTCGTCTATGTCCCGGTCCGGCGACATTCCTTCATGGACGGGGTCGCTTGTAACAAGCTCTGCTAATGCTCCTCACCCCACCCCTCTGCGGAATACCACGGTTCCTCCGCAGCAGCAGCAATCAGCGCCATTATTGCCCGCTATAACTCCAGATTTCCCACGGCCAGTCACCTCCTACAAGTCTTAACATGGGTTCGTGGCCCAATGGCCGCGTTATGGTATTGATGATTATTTGTAAGTTTTGTACCCATTGCCTGCTACTTGTGGGGGCTCAGCACAGATCATGACTGCGCAAAAGGAGCAGATAATCGAAGCTTGCACTTCGTCGGGTTCCCATCCTGACCATCTATTGGTGTCGCGTGCTTTCCGAAGATGGCAGAGACACCTACAGTACGTAATCGACATGATGTTGCTGTAGGAAACCAGGTGGCACTAAGGAGGGACGGCCAAACAATGCACGATGCCAGTGCGTGTGAGTCACGATAGTGGTGACAATAAAGTGTCGGTGCGATTCGCTTCGTTTCTCTTCCATTGGCCTCAGTTCTGCATCCTACATGGTTTTGATACACGTCGTCATATTTCAAGATGAACGGATGTTGATGATCCAATGATGGCTACCTTTTTGTAATTATGTTAGTCCTGACTAGGTGCCAAATATAAAGACCGCGTCAAACTATCTTTTTCGTGCCATTCTACTAGTCTTGCCTAGCCTCAATACGACTCTCGTTTAATTGTCGGCCGTGCTGGATACTTGTCGCCAAGCATGGACAATATCACAACCAGTTGTCACCGGAACCTCTGGCGGAATGGCATGACAGCAGGCCGACCACGTGTCACAGTCATATTTGGGTGCTGTTGCGGGCCAATTGAATGCCGGATGCCGACTAAGGGCGGGGTTGTGACGGCGGAGCGGTGCTACTCGGATCCCACTCCAGGTTGGTGAGGCTCCCCTGTGTGCTCGTGAGGGTCGAGCACTGAGCCTGCACTCTAGTATATCTGCTCTATCAGTGGTTTTTTTAAAATAAAAAAAAGAGCCCCGCACCGAGTGCTCTGAGTACTAGTATTTACTACTTACAGTTGTCAACGTGGTAGACTTGTATCCCTACTTAATCGCGACTTCAACTTCCAACTTCGAATTCCCAGTCCATCTTTCACGGTGATGTCGGTGGTGTACCGAAGCAGACTTACCAGTTCCTCCTACAAGTAACCATGACAGGTATCCTTCCTGCTGAACCACTACCTGCCCTCAATCTCGCCGTTGCCGGCTATCAACTCCACTATCGCCATCTCTTGCGTGTGCTGCATGCGTAGTTACACTACTTCAATGCCCCCTACCTTCCCCTCCCTGATGACCCACACCGCCTCATGCACCGTGTTGTGCATGGCGCTTGGCACGGAGTATCACACAGGCGGTGCAGGTGGCAGTACGAAGAGGCCTGTGCCAAGCCACAACGTGATGAGCACGTCTGCAATGCAGATGTGCGAACGCCAGCAGTGTCCTGTCCTGCAGCATCAGGTACTTCCGGTGCATGTAGACCACGTGGCATTGAACGGGTGTCCAGGGCGATGGTTACTCGGTGGCTTGTACCTGTGCCAGTGCTACATAGTAAGATCATGAATAAAATATCAGGTATGCATGTACACAGCCAGTTTTTCCCGGGCCCAGGGCAGGAAAATGGGGCCGTTTCAGCCTTGTTGTGGACTACCACAGACGGGAGCTCCCTCCGGAGCCGACAGAGGGTCTATATTCGACACTGATCCAACCTTCCAAACTAAATTGTCGATACATTGCCGACTGGACACTGAACCAGCTTGGGATGGGTGCGCGGCAGGGTCAATGAGATGCGTCCGGCAGTGGCCGCGTGAACATGTTGGCACCCACCGGCCCGTGTTCGTCCCATATTCTCGACGCTTGGGTCCGAATCCGGTCCGTTTCAATATTGTCGACGTCTGTTAGCCTAGAGTCTATCGCATTCCCCTTTCACTTTGGTCGGCCAACACCAACGAACTTGAAGCAGTGGCGATACGGAGACCATCTGGTGTAATCAATGCGGTCTCATCACACCCTAGGACCGGTAACGCTGACACCCATCCTGGCTATCTCCGTTTTCCCTGTCTCGTGGTTCCATTGCCTCACACCAAAGCGATGAAATGTGCTGGTATATGCATGGCTTTCACCTGCGTGGTCTTCATTTTACACGACTGCGGTCAACGAGAACACGTGGTAAAAACGCGCAACGGGGTCTTGCCTTCCCCATGCCCACTCTTCATGGCTCGGCCTCGCATTCTCAGTGCGGCCATTGTCATATCCTTGGAGAATCTGCTAGGTATACAATGACCTACTGTTGCCCATCATTACCCATTCCGCAAGTACTCGTTTTCGGTACCAAAAGATGAACCATAAGGATGAACCCACCGACAAGGCAAGAGGTGCGTTACCACTATTCTATCTCTCACGTATCTGTAATGTTAATTGTTGCACACGATGCTGGATGACAAGAAGACTCCAGCTATGTCAATGATTCGGGGCCTCTGTTCGACAGGTATTCGAAGATGGCGCAGGAAGAGGACGAGAAGATGGTGGAAAATTGGAACGCGGCAGCTAATTATACCTTGGTCTTCGTGAGTCCCAATATTGTTGTCCATGCTGATTTACATTCTAACTCGAGTACTACAGTCTGGACTGTTCTCTGCCGTTGTTGTCGCGTTCCTTATTGTGTCGCTTCAGGACTTGCGACCAGATCCGCAGGACAAGCCTACGTTCTATCTCGAGAACATTTATCAACTCCTCGCAGACCCTAACAGAACTGATGTCTCCATCCCTCCTACACTATCTGACTCACACACCTTCTCCCCACCAAAATCTGCCGTCTGGATCAATTCGCTTTGGTCCTTGAGTTTGGTTATAACTCTTTCCTGTGCCCTCCTGGCGATATTGGTGCAACAGTGGGCACGCCGATATATCAGGGTTACTCAACAACATTCCGCAAGTAGTCCGCGCAAGCGTGCACGGACCCGCACAACCTTTCACCAAGGCGTCGAGGAGCTACATCTTCAATGGGTCGTTGATGCATTGCCCGTCCTCCTACACGCCTCCCTCGTTATCTTTTTGGCTGGCCTTGTTGTCTTCTCGTTTCGGACCAATCATACAGTTTGCAAAGTCGTGGTCTCGTGGGTTGGGCTCTGCACTCTCATATATGCGTGCTTCACGCTCTTGCCCATCTTTCGACATGACAGCCCCTATTATACCCCACTCTCCCTCCCACTCTGGTTCCTATATACTAGCATACGATTTCTTGCCATCCAAATTCTCCGGTGGTGCACGGCATTCAACTATTTCAGCGAAAAGACTTGGGACCGCTTCGGCTACTTGAGGGGCCATTATGGAAGAAGGCTTTTGCATCGTATAGAAGGGGCCGCCGAAGAACGTGCCCAGAAATTGCCATCGGAGAATGACAGCCACGTACTACTATGGGCGCTCCGGTCTTCAGACGAAGACCACGAGGTACGACGATTCTTTGGGAGTATCCCGGACTTCCGCAACTCAAAAGTACTCGACGAATTCCGGGCTGCTTTCGAGACGTCGAACGGCGAGAAGCTGACAGATGTTCTAATTGGACTAATGGATCGTACATCATCGATCACCCAATCAACCAAAGAGGGCCGGATCAAGAACCATATCGCGGCAATGGCTGAATTGTCTCTCCCTATCAAACGGCGAACACTCAGCCGTGTTCTGTACGGTGACTGGGATGGGCTCTTGGGCTCTGTTGAATTCGGACTCTTGCTGAAGAATGCCCGTTACAGCGACCCATTTACAAAGTACTATTCTCAATGCGTTATTTCCGTCATTATTGCGAAGGTAAAAGAACACGACGACCGTTGGTTTGAACTAGTCACTGGCCAATTGCACATATCAAAGTCCACCCTCGAAAAATACCTCGCACACGGCGATAGCATGTTACTTGCTAATTGCGTTTTTATTTGTCGGCGCACTTTGGAAGCCTATTCTGATCACAGGTGGCACTGCGATGTCTACTCACGATCAAAGACTTTGGAATTGGTTTCTGGGTTTGACGTACAAGACGCGCTTCCTGAACTGCAACACGAGTTCTGCGACATGTGGAACGAACTTGTTCGAAACACAGGGGATCGAAGCTCTCGAAAACTTTCGATCTACATCCTCAAACATATTCGCAAGGTTTATTTTGGATTGCATCGAGACACCATTGCCGTTCCAACAGCATTCACCGACAAGACCCCTGATGACGATATCATCCTGGTGTTCCCATCTTCATACCCTTCGTGCAAGATCGGCTGCCACCATCCGAATCCCAATTTTGCCAAGGTAGATGATGTCTATGTAAAAAGATCCGAGGTCAGTCCTTGCGCGATTATTGCATCGCACAGCTAAACCCTCTGTATAGGAGCCATCGTTCAATGACGTGCCTCCTGTGCTACGAGACTCGACCCTGGTCGCCACGCCTATCCACATTCAAGTCACACCTGCTAACAGTGGAAGCCATAGCACCCTACCGGGTTTACCTTTTCCGAAACCTTTTAGCGCGATACAGGGTGGCGGCCACACCCACATAACCTTATCCAGCCCCAACGTTACCCCCCGCGCCACATACGCTTCCCTGTGCCCTCCATCGAATCCGCAGAGAACCCATGACCACCGCACGGAGACAGCGTCTAACACTTCGGATACGACTCCTGGTGCGATGGCACGGGTCGTCCATACCCCATCTAATGCTGGTCATACTGGTATCTCCTATCCTGTCGTGCAGTTAGCTGGCGATGTCCCCGCCATATCACAACAGAGTATCTCAATGGCCCCACCTCCTTGCGCCGTACTTCGGAAGTATCATCGTTTAACTGAGTCACTCGCCGATAACAATCATGGCACCACTCTTACCTCCACCTCTTCTGCAGCTGGTTCTATCTCTGATGCCCCTGGCGCAGTTTTCGCATTACCCTATTCGCTCACTGCCACTCCCTCATCTAGTGGTAGTGTCACTTTACAGGGTAGTGCCGGTCTCCCTATAGTCCCTGCTCACGCAGTACCTGACACTCCGTCACCATCCCTCCCAACCCCGGTTCCGGGTAACACGATTACCGCGTACTCCCGATTGTTCCCAACCCCCAATCCGACTCCACTCCTTCAAGGACGGGATCACTCGCGACAAACAATTCTACCACTGTTCTCTCGCAGTTAGCGCAGTTACTCCCTACTACAACTCCAGATTTCTCGCAACCCGTGATACCAGGCCATCTCCTGCGGATTGATCAAGGAGATCCCACACACCCGTTTACTTACCGTGGAGTCGTAGTCTAATGGTCATGTTATGGTATTGATGGTTATTTGTAAGTTTTATCCTCGTTTGATGGCGCGCAAGGAGCGGAGAAGCATAGCTCGTGCTTCATCGGGATCTACATCTTGACTACTTATTGGTGCCTTGTACTCTCTGGAGACAGCAGAGACACGTTTTCTACATGGTGCTGCTTTGGGAACGTAGGTAGCACTGCGAAGGGATCGGTAAATGAGAACGACGGGTACGATGGTGACAATCAAGTGACAGTACGATTCGCTTCGTTCTCTTCCCTTACTCTCGGTTCTGCGGTTCTGCGTCCTACATGATATTTATATGTCCCTATGTTTCGGCTTAAGACCATTGTTGACGACTCGATGACAACCTGTGGTGTAATACCTACAATATGCAACTAACTTTATTGATGATCTTCCTGTATATAGTGGGTGCTAACGGCTCTACTTCTTTCTTTCTTTCTTTGAGGCCAACAGTGATACCGTAGAAGTACTCTGGAATTGATTTTATGCAGGACCTAGTGGGCCTGATGAAGAACAGAGACCAAGAAAGGCATCCTAGGATTGAGGACGTTCTGGGAGAGTTTGAATGCATCCACGGGCAATTTACAACCTTACACCTTACCTAGATGGAACCCACGTGTTTCAGAGGATGGCCTAAGACACACTAACGGCGCTACAGCCAGAGGGAGGACGAAAGAAATCCTTGATAATATAGATGGCTTGGACAATGTGAGCTGCGTCGCGTGCGACTTCCTGACTTCGTAATTATGCATATGTATCTCAAAATCTACCTTGCACCTACAATTTATGTTTTGCAAGAATCAGGCGTACCTTATTAGCTGTGTAAATTACTACGGAAAGACACACATAACTTGGTCGGTTGTCCCGTGTTCAGCGAATGTTCTACATGCAGTTGATGTACTGTAGTAACTTACCCTCCGTCAGAAATTCCAGAATCAGCACTCACAGGTACTCAGCAATCACCGGTCCTCACAATCACCGGTATCTGTTATGCAGGCGCCGAAGATGGCTGCAATGGCGCCCCAATAGAACCACTAGGTGCCTCTGGCCTTCAAGGTGACAGCCCCAAAGAACAATGCACAGCCCAAATCGATGTCATCGACTCAGAGCGTCAAACCGTGGAATGGAATACCGCCAAACAGGATAAGCCTGAGCGCCGTGTCCCTTACGCTTATCATACAGTACTATGGCCTGCCATGTCAGATGTCACCAACATAAAGCCATATAAGGCGGATTAGGCGCACATTTTACAGTGTAACCTAATTTGATCCAGAGAAATCATGATTTGATTGGTCAGAACGTAGCGTCTAATTGGATCATATTGTAGTTTGGGTCCAAAAACACAAAGAGTCGTCTCCCAGGTACCATTACTGGCCAATGCATCCTTTGCAGCTTTGCCTCATGTTTGCCTCGTGGGTTCACCCACAACCTCTTAAATTGTTCGTCCTACCCGAAAACTAGTATACCAATCCACAGATGTCCCTAATTCCTCCTTCCTGTACTCACCAAGTCGTACGCTGCAAAGATGTGCCTGAGGAAGTCCCAACAGGTACCGTTTACTCCCATTCAGTAATAACCTCACCCGGGCGGTTCTCATGAGAGCGCATAGACAACCATCCATTCCAGTCAGAGAAAGACGTGTTGCAGCGGGAACCCTACTTCGTTGATGGGTCAGGACCTCTCTTTGACATCTATTTGAAGATGGCGGTGGAAGAGGACTGGAAGATGGTAGATGGCTGGAAGGCGGATGCACATAGGACGCTTTTCTTTGTGAGTCTTTGTGTTCATCCTACAGTACTGTGGATTGATCCCCTAGGTTGTAGTCTGGTCTGCTCTCTATCATTGTTGCGGCACTCCTTACGGTATCGGTTCAGGACCTTCGACCAGATCCGCAGGATAAGCCCACATTCTATCTCGAGAACATTTATCAACTGCTTGCAAACCCTAACGGAACTGATGTCCCTACCTCTTCCACTCAGTCTAACCGACTCACGTTCTCTCCACCGAGATCCGCCGTCTGGGTCAATTCGCTCTGGTCCTTAAGTTTGGTTATAGCTCTTTCCTGCACCCTGCTGGCGACATTGGTGCAACAGTGGGCGCACCGATACATCAAACTCACTCAGCCACAGTCTACAAGTGGTCCTCACAAGCAAGCACTGGTCCGCGCATTCTTTGACAAAGGCGTCAAGGATCTGCATCTCCAATGGGTCGTTGATGCGATGCCGATCCTCCTACACACGTCCCTTGTTCTCTTTTTGGCCGGCTTCATTATATTCTTGTTTGGTTACAATCGCACAGTCCTCAAAGTCGTGGTGTCGTGGGTTGGGCTCTGCGCCATCATGTATACATGCTTCACACTCTTGCCCCTCTTTCGACCTGAAAGCGCCTATTATACTCCGCTCTCTCCCCCACTATGGTTCATTTATACTGGCACGCTATATGTTGCTGTCCGAATTCTCCGGTGGTTCACCGCATTCAATTGTTGCAGCGAGAAGACCTGGATCCTCTTTGGCCATTTGAAACGTCGTTATGGAAGACGGTTTTCGCGTGGTATTGAGGGGACTGCTGAAGAATCTGCCCAGAAATTGTCACCGGAGATTGACAGCCGCATACTACTATGGGCGCTCCAATCTTTAGATGAAGACCACGAGGTACAACAGTTCTTTGAGAGTATCCCAGACTTCCGCAACTCAAAAGTGCTCGACGAATTCCGGGCTGCTTTCGAGACATCGAACGGCGAGAAGATGGCAGATGCTTTTATTGGACTAATGGACCGTACATTATCGTCCGATTTGATCACCCAGTCGACAAAAGAAAGCCGGACCAAGAACTATATCGCGGCAATGGCCGAATTGTCTCTCCCTATCAATCGGCGAACACTCAGCCGTGTTCTGTATGGTGACTGGGATGGGCTCTTGGGTTCTGTTGAGTTCGGACTCTTGCTGAGGAGTGCCCGTTACAGCGACCCATTCGCGAAGTACTATTCTCAATGCGTTATTTCCGTCATTATTGCGAAGGTAAAAGAACACGACGACCGTTGGTTTAAACTAGTCACTGGCCAATTGCACATATCAAGGTCCACCCTCGAAAAATACCTCGCACACGGCGATAGCATGTTACTTGCTAATTGCGTTTTTATTTGTCGACGCACTTTGGAAGCCTATTCTGAGCACAGGTGGCACTGCGATGTCTACTCACGATCAAAGACTTTGGAATTAGTTTCTAGATTCGATGTACAAGATACGCTTCCCGAACTGCAACACAAGTTCTGCTTCCTGTGGAATGAACTTGTTCGAAACACAGGGGATCAACGCTCTCGGAACCTTTCGATTTACATCCTCAAACATATTCGCAAGGTTTATTTTGGATTGCATCTAGACACCATTGCGGTTCCAACAGCATTCACTGACAAGACTCCTGATGACGATATCGTCCTGGTGTTCCCATCTTCGTACCCTTCGTGCAAGATCGGCCACCACCACCCGAATCCTAGTTCCGCCAAGGTAGATGATGTCTGTGTCGAAAGATCCGAGGTCAGTCCTTGCGTGATTACTGCATCGCACAGCTAAACCCTCTGCAAAGGAGCCATTGCCCGATGATGCGCCTCCTATACTACAAGACTTGACCCCGGTCGCCACGCCTATCCACACTCCTCTGGTCATACCCGCCAACAGTGGAAGCCAGCGGCTCCCACCGGGTTTACCTTCTCCGAAACCTTTTAGTGTGACACAGGGTAGCGCTCGCACCCACTGCACCTCGTTCGGCCCAGGCGTTACTCCTCACACCACCTACACTTCTCTGAGCCCTCCATCAAATATGTTGTCGCGAATCCGTGACCATCACACGAAGGCGGCGTCTAACATTTCAGACGTGACTCCTGGTGCGACGACACGGGCCGTCCATACCTTGACCCCTCCTTGCTTCGCCCCTCACCCCACGGCCGTTTTGGAAACTGTCGCACCTCTGACTACCCATGACGCGTCATCAATGCTCACATCCAATGCAGGTCACACCAGTGCCATCTCTGCGGACATGCTGTCAGTTGGCGATGTATCCGCTGTATCGCCACAACCAATCTCGTTCACCCCACCTGCTCGCGCTGTAGTTCGGACCTCCCATGTCAAGGACGACCCTCGTCCTTCCGGGCCACTCGCTAATATGATTGTTGGAACCACTCTTGCCCCTGCCTCCTCTAAGGATAGTGCTGATACTCCATCACCGTCCCGCGCAACAAACGACTCTATCGCGGTTCTCCCGCGGCAACAACAGTCAGCGCCGTTTGTCCCTGCTACGACTCCAGATCTCTCACAACCTCTTCGTGATACTAGACCATCTCCTGAAGACACGGATTGATCAGGGATATCTCGCACACACCCCACCCGTTTACTACCTTGGTTATTGATGGTTATTTGTAGGTTTTGTCCTCTGTTGACCGCTACTTGTGGATGCTCAGCCCGAGCATAGATCATGACAACGCGAGAGAGCGGAGAGTCATAGCTCGCACTGAGTCAGGGCCTCATCACCCTGATTATCTATTGGTGCCTCGTATTCTCCGAAGACAGCAGACACGTCTGGTACGTGCCCGACATAGTATTACCGTGGGAACGCAGGTCGCACTACGAAGGGACGGGTAAGTGAAGAACGATGGGCGTGATAGTGATAATGAAGTGACAGTATTTTCTGTTGTTGATAACTTAACGACGTAACATCACTTTTCTCGATTATGCGGGTCCTGGCCAGGATATAAAAGGGTACTAACTACAAAGACGGCGTCAAGACACCCTTCTCATGCCCTTATAATGGCTCCCACCCCTCCCAGACTAAACGGAACACCTGTCCAAATTTCGGTCTGCATTAACTTACCGTGATGTGATGGATACTCGCCCATGTACTATGCCTTCCCGAAAGTTACGCAAACGTGCGAGCTCTTGAGGCGTTCCTGCGCCGCGCCGCGCCGCAACCGGGCGGGAGAAGGGCTTACGTGTTGGGATGTGCTTGAATGCTCCCTCGCGCGCTCTGAATGTGCCGAATTGGTGCTCGACGAGTGCCCTTGCGGCACGAGCGCGGACGAAGTGCGCTGTTTGCCGTACGCGGGCGCTCATAGTCAAAACGCAGCGCGAGGGCTACAAGAATAGCATCAGCTGCAACGAAATCCTGCCAGATCGCACTGGCAGCTTCCGCAGCGCGAGAGCGTGGTGGGTGGTCGCGTGGTCCTATCTGCCCGCCACGCGTCGGAGGCGAGCACGTCTGTGGTGAGTGAGCTTGGCATATTTGGGTGGCCATTGTCGGGGAAGGGCAGGAGGTGACGGTGGAGCAGGCGGGATGGTTGGCGCGAACTTAGGCAGAGGACGTTGCCAAAGGCGGAGTCGCAGCGGGATTTGGACAGTATTGAGTTGGTTGACTGAAGGTGTGTTTACGTCAGGTTAGTAGTACTCAATTCCGTCTGACACAAAATAGTCGTAGGGCACCAGAATGTCGCAGAACGTACAATTGTGTGTCCGCAAGATAGGTAACAGGGGCTGTTTGAGGGAAGGGGAGTACTCTTGGCCTTCCCTTGGTCAAAGAAGAGAGATCGCCAAAGCAGGTGTCTGGGCAGTCAGACCATATTTTGGAACGATTACCATGCGTTTGTGAGTTGGTGACAGTGGTAGAAGATGTGGGAGAGTGATCGTTTCACTGCGCCGCATTGGCACAGCGTGTCTGATAGGGTCCGATCTTCTTTTTTAACCTGCCTGGTGTAGTCCGCAGTGAACGCATGACCAACTGCGAGGCGAAGGGGCGCGCAAACTATCGATCGGGAAAAGGGGGGTTGGAGTTGGGGTTTTGCTTGCCGCAATCCACAGGGTGTGATTTTTGCAATCAGGGGGTCGGAAAAGGCGGTAGGTGAACGAGCCTTTTGTGGTTTGGTGCCGTTCTGCGGTCCATCTGGCATAGGCTTCGGCTCGGGCATTTTTCTTCTAGTAGGTGGTGGACTGTACTTTGCGGGTTTCCTAGAATTCCTCGACCTGCCTGCACGCTTGTCGCGGGAGTTCCGTGGCTCCGAGGAAGCCATTAAGGCCCATATCTGCGAGTGTCCATTCGAAAATAAAAAGATACATCAACGCTGAATATGAGACAGTGGTCCATCATATACGTGGAGTTAAGTGCACACTTCTGGAATCGATGGAGCGCGAGTTTGAGTTCATGATGCTGGCTAAGGACAGAGGCTGATTGTGATTGAGACAGGGAATGTCCGAATGGAGCCCCCCAGGTGTATGCAAAGGCTCGCCAAGCGCATACAGTAGCGGGCCTGAGGCTGAAAGCGTCGACGTACTTGCGGGACCGTCGGATGTCTGGGCTCTCGGACCGCAGACAACCGCTCGGAACGGTCCGGATCCGGACCGTTTCAACACCACGTCAATGGCAACTCCAATGTTACGGTCCATCTCCCCCTTCACTATGTTCAATTAACTTGAAGTGGCGGTGATACGGAGACCATCTCATGCGGTCAATGCCATCTCTCATCCCAACCTTGGACCGGAAATACTGGCACCGATCTTTCGGCCGTCTTCTTTTTCCATGTCTTCTGGTCTTCCTCAAGGTCTTACCCGTGGTCCCATTCCCACTGCTAAGTGATGAAATCCCTTGGAGTGGGAATACTCATGGCTCGTACATGCGGCGTCCCTATCTCACACGACCGTAACTTGTCGATCCGAGCGGCCATGTACATCCTTCATTGTTTCTGCATGCCCCTCATGGGTAGGACTAGGGCTCGCAGTCAGCCTCACATCTTCAATGTGGCAATCGTCTTCGCCCTGCAGTTTCCGTTGGGTACATAATGTCGATATCTTTCTCTCCCCCTCCCCCCCCATCACCCATTCTATTACCTATAACTCCCCATGTTAAAGCGTACTCAGTACCGCAGGCTCAACTCTATGAACGATGGAAAAGGTGCGTCACCACCATTCTACCTCTCACATATCTGCAATTTTAATTGTTATATACCTAGTCGCTGCTCCAAGAGAAGAAGAAGAAGAGTCACAAGGAGGGTCCAGCTCTGCCGATGGTTTTGGGCCATTCTCCGACATGTATTTGAAGATGGCGCAGGCAGAAGATAAGAAGAGGGTGAAAGACTGGAAGGCGGTGGCTGATGATAGCTTGACCTTTGTAAGTCCCAATATTGTTCTCCACCACATACTAACTCGACTGCTGTAGTCCGGACTCTTCTCTGCCGCTGTTGCAGCGCTCCTTGCGATATCGGTTCAGGACCTTAAACCAGATCCGCAGGACAAGCCCGCATTCTATCTCGATAACGTGTATAGACTCCTTGCCGACTCTAATGCCCCCATCCTTCACAACATGTCTGATCCTTTCACTTTCTCTCCACCGAAATCCGCCGTCTGGGTCAATTCTCTCTGGTTCTTGAGTTTGGTTATCACCCTTTCCTGTGCCCTGCTGGCGATATTGTTGCAACAGTGGACGCGCCGATACATCAAGCTCACACAACTACGGTCTGGAAGTAGTCCGCATCAGCGAGCAAGGACCCGCGCATTTTTCGATAAAGGCATCGAGGATCTGCGTCTTCAATTGGCTGTTGACGCATTGCCCATCCTCCTTCACGCGTCCCTCGTTCTCTTCCTAGCAGGCCTCCTTGTCTACACGATTGGTTCCAATCGTACAGTCTTCAAGGTTGTGGTGCCTTGGGTCGGGCTTTGCGCCATCGTATATGCATACTTCACGCTCATTCCCATCTTTCGACACGAAAGCCCCTATTATACCCCGCTCTCTTCTCCACTCTGGCTCTTTTATTACGGTACACTATGTGTTGCCGCCCGAATTCTCCGGTGTCTCGTGGCGTTCAACTGTTGCAACGACGAGACCTGGGGCCGCTTTGGCCGCTCGAAGGATAATTATCAAAGACAATTATCTCATGGTATAGAGCGGGTTGCCGAAGAATGTGCCCGGAAATCGTCATCGGAAATTGACAGCCGCGTACTACTATGGACGCTCCAATCTTCGGACCAAGACCACGAGCTAGGGCAACTCTTTGCGAGAATCCCGGGCTTCTGCAACTCAAGAGTGTTCAACGATCTCCCGGCTGATTTCAAGGCGTCGATAGGCGAGAAGATAGCAGATGCCGTAGTTGGATTCATGGACCGTACATCATCATCTGATCTACTCCCTCAGTCGAAACAATTCCGAATCATGGTCTGTAAAGGGGCAATGGCCGAACCGTCTCTTTCTATCAATCATCGAACACTTGGCCGTGTTCTGTACAAAGACTGGAGCGGACTCTTAGATTCTGTGGAATTCGGGCTCTTGCTGAGGAATGCCCATTACAGCGGCGACACACTCGCGGAGTACTATTCGCAATGCGCAATTTCCATCATCATTGCGAGGGCGCAAGAACACGATGACCGTTGGTTTGAACTCGCCACTGGCCATTTGAACATACCAGAGGCTACCCTTCAAAACTACCTCACACGTGGCGATAGCATGCTACTTGCTAACTGCGTTTTGATTTGTCGGCGCACGATGGAGGACTACTCCAAATATGGTTGGCGCTGCGACATCTACTCACGATCAAAGACTCTGCAAGTATTCTCTCAACTCAATATTCAAGGGACGCCTCCCGAACTGCAAAACCAGTTCTGCGACATGTGGAATGAACTTGTTCGAAAGACGGGGAATTCGCGCTCTCGGAAACTTTCAATCTTCATTCTTAAACACGTCCGCAATGTTTATCTTGGCTTGCATCAGGGCACTGCCGTCGTCCCGACAGCATTCTTCGCCACCACCTCTGATCGCGACAACGTCCTACTATTCCCACAGTCGTATCCTTTATGCACAATTACGCACCGCCCTGCAAAGGGGCCATCTCCCGAAGATGTGCCCTCTGCACCGCAAGAGTCTACATCGGTCGCTTCGGAAACCCTGAGTGGGAGACAGGGTGGTGTTTACAGCCCGACCACCCCTTGGCCAACCTGCGCAGCTTCGGGTCCCGCATTCCCGCAAGCCTCTCCATGTCCACCTAGCGATACAGTTGCTCCACCACATGGTTCAGATTTCCGTGCTGCCCCTTCTCCTTTCCAGCTTAAGCATTCTCCTTCGTCTTGCCTCACACCCCCGTTGCCGTCTCCAGCCACTTCCGCGTCCCAGTTCAATCCCTTTACTTCCCGAGAAAGGCACCATACCCATGCTGCCACATCTTCTCATATTCCTTTGGGATCGGTTTGTGGCATCGCAACAGGTTTTGGAACGTTTGGCGCACACAAGGACCCTTGGACCCCGAACTCCTCTGCTCCAATGGAAGGGGTCTGCGCCGTTTAGTTTTTGTGAGCTCGCGACTTATTGCACGGTTGTCTCCAATATTTCTAAGTCCTGCCCTCGTTGGTCTTAGGTCAGAGGCCGAACTCGAACACTAGATCGTAGCACACTATCTATCACGGGGCATAGTAACTGACTTAGAATGGAATCGATCTATCTATCTGTCATGCCCATTCCGATGTGGGGCTTATAAGAAGCTCAGTTTTTCGTATGTACACGTACGGTCAGCACAATAATAGTGTAGTAGCCCGTATATCGCTTTGCCCCTTCAGACCGCTATGATTCGCTACAGTTGTCATCTTCTTGTTCGTTTCTTCCTATACTCCTACCAGTCTGAGCCTCACTCCCGAAGAGCGTTGTATTAATATTTAAGAACCAAGGGTTTCAGAGTCATATGAAAGGGCCCCGAAGCAGGAGAAATGATTACGCGGTCGTGCTATGGGGCGCGGGTACTGTATCACCACTGAGCTATGTGTATGTGATGCCACGGAGCTTTCCTGGGTTCTATGCCCCAAATGGATTGACACCCATTTATCGTTCCGGAGTATTCGCGGATCAGGATGGTAGATTGAGGTATTTTGTTTCGCTTGTTCTTTCTCACAACGGCCTTGTTTCTCTCGCTCTTATCGTTGTTCGTTGTCATGTTCGGCTCTCGTTATGTGTACGTTACTATACTATGCGTGTGTGTTACTTACCGATTCAAGCGCTTCGGTTTTCGGCTTCGGGCGTTTCGGTCGTTTCTAGGCTTCGGGTTTCCTACTGTAGTAAAGTGACGCTACATCTGCGTCATTTATTCTCGGCTTACTTTACATAGTATTTACTTGTACGAAGTAGTATAAAACGAGGCTCAAAAGGAGCCCCTAAATACAACGAGTCGTTTTCCTTCCCATCGCGCGAACCCCGGCTTCTAGCTCGGACCTCGCGTGCGCTCGGAAATCTACCCCGGTAATAAATTCGCGCGGGCCATATCCTTACCACAGGAGAGGGCCGGATTAAATGGAAGGCTTCATTTGGCGATATTTGGACGTTCGGCATGTCGCTCGAGAGCTTCTCGTTTCCTTCCGGGGATGTTTGACCCCTGGTATCTTTGCGCACTCATGAGAGGCACGAAACCAAGTTCCGTACCAGTGGCTCAAACGGTATGATATACCTAGCGAATATTCGTGGTCATCAAGATTTGATCAAATAAATAGTGACTTCCAGGTGACCTCTTGATGAACTTAGGTTTTTCCGAGAGCCCATGGAATCGTAATGACCAGCCTTGTGACCACCTCACGTGAAGTAGAATAGAAATAAGTCAAATTATAACTACACTTGGTTCTTGGCTTGGTTAAACAAGAAGTGGTAATATAGTAACAATGCTCACGCCGAATAAGTCGGAATTTTGAACCTGGTACCCCAAGTATCATATATCATCCTTTGAGCGATGATCAACCTAACCAGAGAACCTCACAAACGTCTCAGAGAAGCAGAAGAGAAATTAATAAAAGAAGAGAAATAGACGGGCAAGCACTAGCAGCTCCGAGCCTAAATTTGCCTGTGCGCGATTACAACTGGTGTGAAATACCTTTGGCCTACTGTAAGCCGCCGATTGAAGCATCCCGTATGCAGAGCAGCAATGAGACAGCCAAAACCCGTTAAAATCGTGCTACTGTACCTCCGGGAAGGGTACAGTACATGAGTCTTAGAGGACCGCTGAATTGAGGCTTCGATCTCAATAATTATGTCACCCTGCTTACTAGTACTACAGCTCACGGCGCCTTCTCACTGGCACTGGTGCCAAGTTTGTCACCATCAATCAATACATGGCTACTTTATATTTCGTCCTCAACTGATAAGGCTTTCTATCGCCCTGCGCTAGCCAGCAGCTCTTCTGTAAATATATAATACATCTCTCACATTGTTTATGCTACATGGATTCTACCACCACTTCGCATGACTACCCCCCCTCTGTCAGTCCAGCTCCTGCCGGCCCACCCACTGCCTACCCATCTACCGTCAACCTATCCACTGCCACCCTGGCCCCTGTCATCCCAGAAACGCATCCGACGGCTGCTCAGTTCTGGGCAGAAAATTCCAATGTGATTGCACAAAATGGTTACAAGCTTCATCGTCAGTATTATTAGAGGTTCCCTTGGTTTGAGTCAGTGAACGATTCCTCTCCAGTGGCACAGAACGAGCAACATACCGTACTAGTAGTGCGTTTGTTGTTGCAGTTTTCCTTATCGTTTCCCCTGTTTAAGGAGAGGAAAGTCAAGGGATGCAACTTACAAGCGAAATGATGTTCTCGTCACGATTGTCAAAGCAGCTGAGCAACAGTGGCAAGCGGCCGATGGGTCACTAGAGCTTGCAACAAAGCCTGGCACTACCCCCCCCATTACCACGGACGTCTATTGGGTCTGGAGATCAACGCCTCTTGGTCTTCCCCCGTCTACACGCTTTCAATGTGGACCAGATAAAGACCTTTTGGGAGTTTGACACATTCTTCACTCAGATTTGTGAGGTATGGCCAATTATCACCTTTTTTTGTCATTATTCAGTCAAGGCGTTGATAGGGCATCCAACACATACACACTACCAACCACAATGTAGCCGACCGGTATTAATTGCGTCATTATCAGAGTGCCCCAAGTCTGACAACCTGTAAGTGACTGGACGGCCGACAATATCCGAGTCATGGTCGACCCATCCGGAATGGATCGGCCTGGGTACCCGGGCTCAATCAGTTGTATAAGGGCTCTTGGGGTCCGCATAAGTAGGATATTCAAGACCCAGACTCCCCGCTACTATTTCATCAACCTTGAGCCGTCTCTAAGGCCGTCTCACCAACTTGAACTCACGGGTTCTGAGCAAGGGGATGGTTGTGGTGCATGCCGTCCACACATCTCTCGCCTTGGCAATTTCGTAGATAGACACTTCAAGTTGACCCAGGTGAGGATAGCTTGTCTTCATTTCCTTTTGAGGCTGACAACGATGCCGTAGAGCACTCATCTTGTCCACATCAGCCCAAGCATCAGCTCCGAGATCACGCCCCTAGTGACCGAAATGAGGGATCAAAATATCAGGATTGACCAAGTTATCGCAAGGTTTGCGGACATCCGTCGGCGAAGTACGGTCTCCAAACTGGAATGTTTAATGAGGCCATTTGTGATCCTCGGAAACTACATATGCTGCAGGCAGAGTAACTAGGGCCGTGATAGCTTCTATTTGGGCACCACGTTGCATTATTACGGCTTCCTGGTTTATTTCATAATTATGCGTATTTTACTTTAAGTCAATCTTACCGTACTGTAGATCTGCCTTGCACTGATACTTGCAAAAACAAGGCAAGACAAGACAAGACACCATAACACATCTTATCGGGTATTAACTGAGTACATTGTTAAGGGAAGCAGAAAGATATACAGACCTCATACAGATCAAAAAGTATTGACGCTACATTCTATCCGCATTACGTAGCCAGACAAGCTGTTTGCAGCGGCAATGCGACGAGAACCCCCAGAATCACTGTCCATGGATCCAGGGTCCCCACGATGACCGCCACCTGATTACAAAAGCACCGAAGGCGCCGCCAGCGAGAACACACGACCCGCTCAGCGCTGTCCCCCGAGAACAGTACTATATAAATACAATATCACATCAATTGGCCTTGATCTCGAAGTTTGAGAACATGCTGTCAAACGGCGACACGTGTCCATCACAGCAGCTATATGAAACGCCTGCACCAAACTTTAAAATCATCAAACCATTACAGCAAGATCCAGAGCGAGACAGTTGGCCCTTTGGATCCGTTTTTTCCACAGACACAGTTATTGAAGGTATCTCAGCCGCATGTCGATTCTTTGTCCCACAGAAATCACGATAATTTTAGCAACTAAAAAAAGGTTATGTACTTCAGGGATTCCGGCGCCAAGTTGAACGTGCGTTGCAAAACCGCACCACATGTGACTATCAGAGTCTGCGCCCCAAAAAACGTGGTGATCCGAAGTTATAGGAGAAGTGTTCATTTGAAAATTGGGTGCTACAGTATAGGTCACCACGAGGGAGGACGGAGATTGGCAGGCGCTGCTACACGTAATGCGATGAGTGCAAACAGAAGATTGCAGTGGTGATAGCGAAACGCTACTAAGTTAGGGTGCCTTTGGTGCGATATCAGACCACTGCAGGAGACTAGGGGGAGGGGGGGGAGAGACACGCCTTGCGTGACAAGGCAAGAGAGGAGGGGGAAGCCGCGCTTTGTGTGGAGGAGCCGGAACAAGGGTTTGGTGGCGTCGTCGCAGTTATCATCGTCTTGAGGGAGAGGGGCCGGTCGTGTCATGGTCGCCGTTATCTTTAGGGTGTGGTATCATAATTGTTGCCGTCTTGAGGGCACGGAGCTAGGTGGTCGTGAACCATGGATTGGCTGTATCATCACTCTCGCTGATATGTCGTCCTCCCATAAGCCTTTTCTTGCTTTCGCTTATAGGTTAGGGGCTCACCACGGTCACTAGAGGTGGCAGTGGCGAGCCGAAAAATGTTGAGGAGCATAAGGAACAAAATGTGCCGGCGGGCGGGTATGGAAGGGACGCCGAATGGGAGGGGGGAGATATTGAGGCGGCACAAGGTAGATTGGATAGCCCGGTCGATAACGTGGTGAGTTGGCAGGTAACGCATGGACGGAACTGATCCCGAGAGTTTGCTCAACACAGTATAATCTTCGCTCCTGAATTATGTCCGAAGTCTGCTTGGGCAATAAGAAGCCAGGCAACGTTTCTGATCTTGCCGCACCCTACATGTACCATACGTGTTTTCGGTGCACCAGGTCATTAATCACGGGAAATTATCTAGCACGCGGCTGGCCCCGTGGCATGTCCACCCCGTGGCTGCGTGTGGTTGGGTCCATGGCTGCTCCGTACTAGCCGCCGACGGTTGCGCAACCTCTTTAAATGTCCCCACACACGAACGTACCGATCAGCAAATGTTGCCGTTCAGCCCTCCCTGTACTTGTCGAGCTTTTCACATAAGAAATGCGCCACAGGAACGGACCCCAATAGGTACCAGTTCCTCCAATTCAGTGGCAGCCTCGCCGTTCTCATAGAAGCGCGCAGCTGGCTACCCACCCCAGTTCGAGAAAGACGACTTATTGCAGGGGGATACCAACTATGATGATGACGGATCAGGACCTCTCTTCACCATGTATCTGAAGATGGCGGGGGAACAAGACAGGAACATGGCAGCTGGCTTGAAAGCGGATGCAGATAGGATCCTTCTCTTTGTAAGCGTTCATGTTTATGCTACGCTCTATGGATTGATCCCCGAGGTTGTAGTCTGGGCTATTCTCTGCCGTTGTTGCGACGTTCCTTGCGATATCAGTTCGTGACCTTAAACCAGATCCGCAGGACAAGCCTGCATTCTATCTCGATAACATTTATCAACTCCTTGCCGACTCTAACAGAACTCATGCCCTACCCTTCCCACCCAGTCTAATCCTTTCAGTTTCTCTCCACCAAAATCCGCCGTTTGGGGTGAACTCGCTATGGTTCTTGAGTTTGGTTATAACCCTTTCCTGTGCCCTGCTGGCGATATTGTTACAACAGTGGACGCGCCGATACATCGGCCTCACTCAACCACGGTCTGGAAGTAGTCCGCATCAGCAAGCAAGGATCCGCGCATTTTTTAATAAAGGCGTCGAGGATCTCCATCTTCAATGGGCCGTCGACGCATTGCCCATCCTCCTACATGCATCCCTTGTTCTCTTTTTAGCAGGCCTCCTTGTCTTCACGATTGGTTCCAATTATACAGTCTTCAAAGTTGTAGTGTCTTGGGTCGGGCTCTGCACTTTCGTATATGCATACTTTACGATCTTGGCCCATCTTTCGACATGAAAGCCCTATTATACCCCGCTCTCTTCTCCACTCTGGCTCCTTTATTACGGTACACTATGTGTTGCCGCCCGAATTCTCCGGTTGCTCGTGGCATTCAACTGTTGCAACGACGAGACTTGGGAACGCTTTGGCCGCTCGAAGGATAACTATCAAAGACAATTTTTTCATGGTATAGACCGGGTTGCCGAAGAATGTGCCCGGAAATCGTCATCGGAAATTGACAGCCGCGTACTACTATGGACGCTCCAGTCTTCGGACCAAGACCACGAGCTAGAGCAGCTCTTTGCGAGCATCCCAAACTTCTGCAGCTCAAGAGTACTCGACGATCCCTTGGCCACTTTCAGGACACCGATAGGCGAGAAGATAGCAGATGCTATAGTTGGACTAATGGACCGTACATTATCATCTGATCTGCTCCCCCAGTCGACCAAACAACGCCGGATCATGATTTGTAACAGGGCAATGGCCGAAGCGTCTCTTCCGATCAACCAGCGAACACTCGGCCGTGTTCTGTACAAGGACTGCAGCGGACTCTTAGATTCCGTTGAATTCGGGCTCTTGCTGAGGAATGCCCGTCATAGCAACCCATTCGCGAAGTACTATTCACAATGCGTGGTTTCCGTCATCATTGCGAGGGCGCAAGAACACGATGACCGTTGGTTTGAACTCGCCACTGGCCATTTGGGCATATCAAAGGTCACCCTTCAAAGCTACCTCACACGCGGCGACAGCATGTTACTTGCCAATTGCATTTTTCTTTGTCGGCGCACAATGGAAGGCTACTCTGAACATGGTTGGCGCTGCGACGTCTACTCCCGATCAAAGACTCTTGAATTAGTTTCTAGAATCGATGTTCAAGGTATACTTCCCGAACTGCAAACGCGATTTCTGCGACATGTGGAATGAACTTGTTCGAAGCACAGGGAATCGACGCTCTCGGAACCTTTCGATCTACATCCTCAAACACATCCGCAACGTTTATCGTGGCTTGCATCAAGGCACTTGCGTCTCTCCGACAGCATTTTCTTCTACCACCTCTGACCGCGACAGCATCCTGCTTTTCCCGCAGTCATATCCTTCTTGCACGATTGTGCGCCACCGCCCTGCCAAGGAGCCATCTCCCGGGGATGTGCTTTCTGCCCTACAGGTCCTTACCTCGGTCGCCGCGCCTGCATACACTCCTTGGATTATACCCGTCGACGGTGAAAGCCACCACCTCCAGCCAATTTTACCTTATCGGGAAACTTTTGGTGTAATACAAGGTGAGTCCGCACCTACGCCACTTTATTGGGCCCCAACTTACCACGCCGCAGTCCCGAAGCCTTCATCGTATCAGTTACGGAGAATATGTGACCGTCGTACTGAAACGGTGTCGAACATTTTGGATGCTAATGCTGGTTCAATAGCACGGGCATGGGGTGCCCATACCCCTTCAGCCTCCTCCCTCATCGCTTTGCACCACAGTTCCATTTTGGAAACCTCCGCACCTCTGGCTACGCATGACGCATCATTGATATCTACATCTAATGCTGGCCATGTTGGTATAGCCTCCGTGGACATGCAACTAGTTGACAATGAACCCCGTATATCGCAACAAAGTATCTTGGTCGCCGTACCTACTCGCGCTGTACTTCGGAGCCCCGGGCTACATGCCGACATAACACGTGGCAACACCAGTACCTTCGCCTCTTCCACGACTTGTTCTATCCCTGATGTGCCTGGTGCAGTTTTCTCATACCCCCATTCGTTCACTCCCGCTTCCTCTTCTATAGGTACCGTCGCTTCAGGTGATAGTGGCGATCTCCAAATTATCCCCGCTCACACGGTACTCGACGCTCCATCATCGTCCTTCCCAATCCCGGTTCTAGACAACGCGATTTCCACAAACTCCCAGTCATTCGCGACCTCTATGTCCCCATCCGACGACATTCCTTCAGGGATGAGTTCGCTCGCAATAAGTTCTGCTACTGCTTTTCGTCGCCCCACCACTTTGCAGAACACCACGGTTCCTCCGGAGCAACAGCAATCAGCGCCATTATTCCCTGCTATAACTCCAGATTTCTCACGGCCTGGCACCTCCCACTTCGTCGTCTAACATGGCGTCGTGGCCTGCTATCGTATCGATAGTTATTTGTAAGTTTTTGTACTCTTTTGCCTGCTACTTGTGGAGATTCAGCCAGAACATAGATCGTGACGGCGCGCAAGGAGCCGATCACCGAAGTTCGCGCAACGTCGGGTTCTAGAGACACTTTGAATACGCGCTCGACGTTGTACTCCTGTGGAAAGTAGGTGGCAGCAAGGAGGGCCACGGAAACGCGGGCACGGATGAGGCAGTACTGTAGGCGGGATGTTCGTGCTCGAGCCGCAGCGCAGGGTGCGGGAATAGCACCTACCGCGACCAGATCCTGCAGGATTGCACTGGCACCTGTGGAGGGCGAGCGCCTGGCGGGGGGTCGCGGTGGTGACTATCCGCCCGCCGTGCAGCGGAGCGTGAGAGCGTCTGGTGAGTGTGCTTGGCGGGTTTAAGTGGGCACTGTGGGTGAAGGACGGGAGGTGACGGAGGGACAGGCAGGGTGGTTTGTGCGAACCAAGGCGAAGAACGTTGGCGAAGGCGGCCATTGCGGCAGGGTTCGGCGTATTGGACAGTACCGTGCTGGTTAACTGAGGGTAAGTTGGATTAGTGCTCTCTGGTTTGGTATTTGTATTTGTTGTATAGCCATTGTGTGGTTCTTGGAACGTTCCGTTCTTCATTCCAGCTTTTTCTTGATGGAGAACCTTACATTCGACGTGAGCCTTTCTGCTGTCTTTTTGGCTTCACTTCCTCGTTACCTTTGATCACAGAGTGTCCAGCTGTCCACCTGAATTTAAACAAGTAGTTTGGCAAGTTTTCCGGTTTTTTGATTCGCGCAGGCTGGGTCCGATGTTCGGGTCACAAGCACAGACCTACAGACTCAAACGGGTCATACCTCTTGAGCTTGAGCGTCTACATTACGACTCTACCCGCTGCGCACCATAACCACAACTGTCCATATACACTTTTACTTTTGCGGTTGCATGCTCCCGGAAGGTGTAGCCACTTATTCATTACCCTACTGTAACTGAACGAAGAATAGTACATAAATTTGCCACGACAGGTGGGGCCATCGATCACGTGCACTCGTTCGGTCGTCTTGTTCTTTGTTCAGCACGTTCAGTCTTTTTTGGCCTATATCCGGTGCTTTCGGGTCTCCGGAACCAACTTTTGGCATGACGATGCTGCCAGTCACCAGACTATTGGGACATAAATTTTTTATGTCCGAGTCAACCAAAACCCTTCGCTGAAAGATCAATTCCCAGCTCCGGTGTCACAGCTCAGGGCACCAAGTTTCCTCGAATTCCTCGACCTGCCTGCACGCTTGTCGCGCGAGTTTTGTGGCTCCGAATTAGCTACGAAGGCCTATATCTGCTGGTGTCCATTCGAAAATAAAGATGCATCAGCGCTGGACGTGGGACACTGGTTCATCGTACAGTATACACGGAGTTAGGTGCATCATGCTTCTGGGATCTAGATTCTAGATGGAGTGGGAATTTGGGTTTCTGATGCCAGCTAGGGCGGAAGTACCTTGAGAAGACATGGAATGTTCGAGCGGGGCACCCCACGTATGAGTACGGGCTCGCCAAGCACGCAGTGAGGCTGAGGCGATATCCCGGGGACTCGGACCGACAGTAATGGTGCGTAGCGTAACGAGGCGCTGAAGTTGGGATAAAAAAGGAAGTTGGGTGTGGGAAAGCACACGTGACTAAGAGCCTCTTACGCGGAGCATCGAATCGGGAAGGAGTCTGCTTCCTGGTTTACTTCATAATTATGTATATTTACTTTACAGTAAGTCAAGGTGTCTCACCGTGCTCACGGCAGCTGTAGATCTGCCTTGCTCTGATAACTTGCAAGAACTATGGCAAGAACAAGACATTATCTTATCAAGTTTTAAACGAGTGCATTGCTAAAGAACGCAGAAAGATAAAGATCAAAAAGTTGGTGCCACAGTCTATCCACAGAACGTAGCCAGACAAGCTGTGGGTAGCTATGGGCGACAGGAATGCGTTGAGGGCTCCCCATAATCACTGTCAACGGTTCCATGTGTGCTTTCTCAATTGATGCAGCACCCTCACCAGAATCTGGGCTCATTAACCCCCACAACCACCAGCGCCTGCACCGAAGGCGGCGTCATCGTCACCCCACACGACTCGTTCAATGCGTCCCGCGATGGCTCCCAAGAATAGAATAAGTACAACATTGCTTTAACTGATCTTGATATCGATGTCGGAGTCGAACAAGGGCTAGACAGCTGTCAAACAGCAACAGGTGATCATCAGTGGCACGGTGGCGGTATGAGACGCCTGTCAATGCACCAAACTTCGCACACCAATTCTCACGACGGGGGCTCCCACGACCCACACAAGCCGACCACGTGTCACTCTTATTTGGGGACTACTGTGCTAGTGCCGGACCCTGTGTTCGGATACCTCCCCCCCATAGTCGGACAGCCTCGGACAGTCACCCCCTCCATTGAAACTCACCCCAAGGGTAGGTACTTGTGGTCGGGTAAGATAGGGTGAGAGCTGGAAGAGCAGTTGTGGATAGATTGCTCACCGCATACACACTCCCGCGTATATCGATCGCATTTCCAAGTTGCTGCCTTCCATGAGTCAGGTGGTGGGAGGGATACCAAATGGGTTCACGCCCAAGTTCACATTCATGTCCTTGCCCATGTTCATGCCCATGCAAGAACACTAGGCATAGCGATGCTCAAGGCGTCTGCTACACCCCATCTACTCGTTGCAGTGGCATTGCACCCCTGTGCACCCATTTGTCTGTGGCGTCGCGCATCGCCTGCTGTGCGACCCATAAGTTGGTTACTTCTGCATTCTGCTTCACGACCATTGTTGCCTGCTGTTGTACCACAAGCGTGCACAGGTCAGCCATTCCCATGCCGATGCCGAGGATGGCGACGCCCAATATCTTCATGGCGGCAGCCATGTCCGTCCTGCCACCCAAGCCCACTGCAGCACCCGCGCCCGCACCGAGCAGATTCTGCATCGAGTGACTGCCAAAGCTGGTTCATGAATGGTGGTGGGGTTCCAGCAGCTGTGGTCCATCGACGTGCTGGGCCAACCCTGAGCAAATCCCGGCAAAGTAGTGCTCTCTCTCAGGCTTGTGCTCTCTTGAGAGCTGTGAGCTGATTACTCACAGTAAACGCTTTGGCAGGCTACGACTTCATGACGACTTCAACTCCAATTTCCGGTCCACCATGACAGACATTCTTCCCACTACTACCACCCTCACTGTCACTACCACTATTACCAACACCATCTCCTGTGTGTGCGGACGATCCGGGACCATGCCATCACAATACCCCGCACCTCCCCTCCGGCCCTCACTACCTCACCAATCACGTTGTGCATTACCATATTGTGCATAGGAAATGCAAGCGGTAGCGCGAAGAGGCTCATGCTAAGACTTAGCAGCAGCGTGGTCTCCTGGATGTGTGTGCGTGGGCACACAGCAGTGTCCTGTCCCGCAGCGTCGGGTTCAGGTACACCCACATGTTATTGAGCGGGTGTTCGGGGAGATGGTTTTAGTCTATTTAGTCGATTCAAGAATAAAATGCCATTAATGTCATCCGGCTTGCTTTCTAGATGTGCATGAATACAACCAGTCTGCTTATAGCGAAAAAAAGGAATTTATCAACCTGACTATCCAGACTCCCTCCAAGGCCGACTAGCGCTGACGACATAGGGTGCCACCGGCAGATTCAACGCTTTGATCGATGGGCAGGCGAATGAGGCCAAATTGC